>CM034467.1:16060676-16660676 GCA_019925255.1 Litchi chinensis | reverse complement strand
AGTTTGTGAATAAATATCCTATTGGAGGATATTTTTAAAAGTAATTAAGAAAATTAGGCTAAAAGGAATAAAAAAAATAAAAAAAAGAAGTGATTGTGACATGAGGCGGTGCATGAGAAGAGATAAGGATGACTATGTGTATATATATACCGGTCCTCATGAGTAAATCAAACACAGAAGCTGTCGAATAGCAAGAAAAGAAAAAAAAAATAGAAGAAAGAAAACCATGAAAAGAGAAGAAGAAGAAAGGGAAGAAGAAAAGAAAAGAAAAATATTTGGATGTCCGATTTATTCAGATAAGTAAATTTATTTTAATAGGATTTGAATTCTAAAAAAATTAGTTTATTTTTTTATAAGTTCTAAATTGAGTTTTATATGATTTTAGGGTGGATCTAAGATTATGAGAAATCAGATAAGAATCTGTTTTAAATATAGATTTGGGCAAATGAGTTATGTGAATGGATAATTTTATTTTAATTAAATTGATTGAGTTATGTTTATTTATGTAAACTCCTAGTCTCGACTTATAGATTCCTAGCGCTAGAAGTTAAATTAGGGAGATAATATAAAATTCCCTATATTTAAATTAAAAGAATTTCATGGCCTCAGAAAATTTTTAAATCAAGAGTACGACGAAATTCGTCGATCATAAAAAGTTAAGTAGCGTGTCAATGAAAATCCAAGTTAGGAAAGTGAAAATTTTAGTAAATGATGAGTCGAATTAAAATTTAATAAAAAGAAAGAGTCAAGTGACCGATAGGACAAACTTGACGATTAAAATGAATTTTAACGAGACGAAAATCAAATCAATTAAAAGCGAAATGGACAAGGGAGAATGACGAGGGGTATTGTCGTGAGAAAATACCAAGACAATGAGATTGAAGCGAAACTAAAAGATGATGGGGCATGAATGAAATTAAGATAAGTGCCCTTAGTATAAATACCACACTTGCTGAAATTTTTTTTAGCAAATACACAAAGCATTCAGTTGAGAGATTTCTAGAATTCGTGAGAAACAAGAAGAAGATTCATGCGAGAAGCTGACCATGCATGAGAGAAGAAGGAAGTCGCTGTTGGTTGTGAGAGAGAACAGCGAGACACCAGCCGTGAGCAGCAGAACTAGACGAAGAACAGATCAGATGCAAGAAGGAGTAGCGTGAGGTCTGGTCGTGAAATAACAGCAGCCGCTGAAGCAGAACCGAAGCAGATTTCAACGTGAAGAAGCCATTTCAGTCGTGCAACAAGCGTGACAGCCGTGAGAGACAAAATAGAACAGCTCACGCGTCTACTGGTAGTGAACCAGACTAGAACCGAAGAAGAAGAGGGAGGCACGAAGAAGAAGAAGCACCAGCAGCTGCTGGTCGTGGAAGGAACAGAAAGACAGACCAGTCACGAGCAGAAAAACAGAACCGAGACAGAGTGCAGTGAGCTGGACGACCAGTAGAAAGAAATGGGAGAAGAGCAGCTCGTCCAGCCCTCCTAAGCCTCTAACCTCACTCTCTAAACCCTTCTCTAGGTTCTCTCAATTCTTTAAACTAAGAGCAAAGTAAGAGAATCATCTCACCCTTTTTTTTAAATTGTTGAAACTGAAATGGAATTGGATTAGTAACAGTTTGTAGTTGTTGTTGATTTGTGTGGGATGATTGTTCTTCAAACTTTGATAGAACCTCATATGATTATTATAGAATCATAAGTGATGAGTTTTTGTGTGTAAATGATGCATTAGAACTATATATATGGGCTGCCATATCCTTGCTCACAACAGAAACGGGAATTAGTTTTTCTCACACTCCATCCATTTGACAAAAAGTTTCAATGAATTTTGAGTATTGGAATAATAAAGCTATGTTTGTGTGTGTATTAAGGGCTTGAAGAGTAGTAGATAGCCTTGAGTTTAGATGATTTTGAACTCAAGATTTGGTATAAAAAAGCATATAGGAAGATGAGAAACTCAATAGAGCTAGTTTGACAATGTTGTGATTCTCGAGCTCAAATTTTGAGTTAGAGAAGACCTAACTATATTTGACTTATTTGGGAGTGTTCTACGCCTCAAATGATGCCTAGGAGTCATAGAAAATCATAGGTTTTGGAACGGATTGAATCTGATAAAAATTGCACAAGTTAGGCGCAAAATAGTGCAGTTAAAGCTCTGAGAAACGAAACGGCTAGGTAAATGCAATTTTTATTGTATGGTTTGAGTTTGGTTGATCATTATTAGTTAAATGAAGCTTAGCTATGAAAGAAAAACCAGCGTCGCTAATCTGAAACGAAAATTTTACAAAGCGTGCACTAAAAAGTGCCCGAAAATGTCCAAAACGGGCGTTTTCCTTAGATTGGACCTAACAAACGATAATATTTTTCAACGAAATTTTACGTGTGACTAGAATGTGAGATAAGTGAACCGTAGAAAAAAGAACGAAGAAAAATGTAGCTCCAGGCAGCGCGTCGCAGTCCGTTCTGTTAAGGGCTGTCAATTTAGTTTAAAAATGTAATTTTTCGTTTCGAGCCTTTAACAAGTAAACGGACCGCGTGGGGTGATCCTTAGAGGTCTAAAACTAAAACTTTTACACAAAAACCGGGATTAGAGAGTCTCGGTTGAATTAGAAATAAATTAGGAGATTATAGAGAAAAAGAGGTTATAGATAAGATTCTTGAGTTAAAGTTGAGAATTGAGATTTTTGTCACTAGTAATGATGAGAAAATATTATGTAGGTGACGAGCGCGTGAGCAACGTCCACGAGCCCTGTCGAGACGTTTGACGTGGAGTGACGCGGTCTCGAGGTAAGTAATTGTTATATCAATTCTTGATTATTTTAAGTGAATGTGGTAGCTAAGTAATGAATGAGATTTAATGTTAAAGTTAAAGTTTAAGCATATAGATTCTTATGGAATCTATATGTTACTAGAAAGTAATACTAAGTTGCATTTAAAAAGAATGAAATGAGAAAAATGTTAAGAGGTTTTTAAACTAGAGAGTTTTGTGCTTTGACACTAGAAAAGTAGTAGAAAAACTCATGTGTATGCCTTAAAAGTTATGAGATTTAGCGTTACGTGACGACGCAGAGAATTCCGTTCGTAATCGTTCAGTTTATAGAAAAGTATAGCGCTACGTTGTGATGCAGACAATTCCGTGCGTAGTTGGTTAGTTGATAGTTAGCGCTACGAAGCGATGCAGTAAATTCCGCTCGTAGTCGCCTAGAGTTTTAGCACTATACTTGCGATGCAGAAAATCCAGCATTGTAGTTGTTCAGTGATAAGATTTAGTGCCCTACGTACGATACAGTAAATTTCGTAACATAGTGGTTGAGAGACATTAGTAAGCTTCATGTTGGCGTTAGTTATAATCGCCCGTGATGGTTAGAACGAGTCAAGGATACACATGGAGATTTTGAAAGAAATCGTAAAACTTGAATCATTAGTAAATTGTGATGTTAGTGTATGTGAAATTATATATCCTTATTGCACTAACTTGTTGTTTATTTTGTAGCTTATTGAATTTCATTGCGTGTCACCGCTGGACGAGACATCGACATTTTGTTTTGCGTTTGTATAGGTGGGACGAGTCTCCACGACATTATATTATTTGAACTTTGTAATGTATTGATTAGATTATCTTTTGAGATACACTTGTAACTAGAACTGTATGTTGTAAATATTTAATGGTTCTTATATCTTCATATGATATATAATTATACATTGCATTATAAAGTGCTTATATTGTGGAAATTATGATGAGAATGTTTGTTTGTGAACACAGAAGTTGGGAAGATATTGAGAATATAGTATAAGTGTTCGTTTATTTACAGGTTAATTTTGGTTTTATCGAAAATGCAGCCGTTACGCTGTCGAAAATTTTATAAAAAGTATTTGAAATAGTTTTGAGAAAAATTGTATCACTCCCAACCAGTTAAAAAAAACCAGAGTAATAAGTGCATAACGAGTAAACCGGTGTAACAAAGTTAGGGTTCGCTTCTCGGATGTCTTCGATCTGACGAATCTGATTCGATGAATCCGTTGAAGTGTCCGACAGGATCCTCCAAACAAGAGTTTAGATAAGGACTGGGAAGAGTCCTGTCAATTTATATTTCAGATTTTGTTATTTATTTCAAGTAAATAAATTTTTTAGTTAATTGATTTTATATATTATAAATTATGTTTTATGATTGAAATAAGAAACTATTGTGTATTCGTATTTATATTATGTTGTGAGAAAGAATATTTTTTTATATTTTAAGAAAAATATTATTTAATAGTATGTATATTCAAAAAAGATTTGAAAAAAGAAAAGAAAATAAAATATAAGGAGAACTTCATTTGGGTCCCTATGTTTTTGAAAATTTTTTTATTTTTAAATACGAATCCGTTTATAGCCTTTATGATCTCTTACTTTTCAAAAACTTATCAAATTAGTCATTCTGTCATCATTTTGGTCCATATGTTTAATAGGAGAGAACTTCATTTTGGTCCCTATGTTTTTATTAAAAATGATAACAGAATGACTAATTTGATGAATTTTTGAAAAGTAAAAAACAATAAAGGTTATAAATGGATTCGTATTTAAAAATGAAAAATTTTTCAAAAACATAGGGACCCAGATGAAGTTCTTCCAATAAAATAAAAAGTTTTTAGAACGCTAAGGTCGTATCCTTCCCTCTAACGGTCAAATAGACTACACATGTGTAAGTCCCAGATTCGCCCAGTACGTGTATGGTAGATATCTAAGTCATTGAGTTGCCCAACATGTATATAACAGATGTTATCCCTCGCTCTGCATGTGTGTTAAGTATCTCTACCATATATAACAGATTTCTTTGGTACTAGTTGGTGTAAATTTTCAGAATATATATATTATATACTGAGTTTGATCAGTACAGAACGAAATTTACAAAATACCAAATTTACCAAAAAAGATTTCTAGAGAAATTTTATAGATTATAGATTTTTATATTTTATATTATTAAAATTATAAAGATAATTTATATTGAAGTTTACAGTTTTACAATGATATAAGATTTATATTTAGTTTTATTTCTAGATATAATTGTTTATGAATCATTGAAATTGTTTATTTTTATCAATGATGATTTTGATGTTTTACTTAGAAATATTTTAGAAAAGTTATATCCACTCATCGGACGTTAATACTCACTCTTTTATAAAATTAGTTTTCTAGGTATTCGTCGCAGGTACGTATTATTGCATATCATGAGAAAGACTACTTAAGAATAAACAATTGAATTTCTGTATATTATTTCTTTATTTGCCAGATTTCGTAAATATATTTTCAAAATAGTTTTACGGATGAATCATCATTTTATAGATATTTTAAAAATATTTTACATATTCAGTTTATAAGTTCAGCATGAGAAATTTAAAGATTTTAGATTTATTCAAGTTATATTTCGATCAAAGCGATTATCAAAATTATAATAATTATTTTAAAGGATTTTCAATAAATCTAAATTTTAATCAAGAAGACTCTGGTTTTCATGGGATTCTTCCGAACTCGAGATAGGAGTTGAGATAGGTCTTATCAGTTTGAGAAGCCTTAAGCCTCAAGGTGGTAGAGGCGTCACCTCGCCTTACATTTTAAAACACTGCCTTATGTAGGACTAAAACAAGAAGGTATTATTTTTCATCCCATCAAGTGGAAAAGGCCATTAAAGATCTTAAATGTGGTATGTTTTGTCAAAACACATTGTTGTAGTAGTTAAGACTTCTGTTCATGCAAATTTTCAAGCAGTCTCACACTTAACCATGACAAATTTATAACTAACGTGTATTTATATGCTAAGATCCATTTAAGATTGGAACAACTTATGAATTTCCAATGCAAAAGGATTACACCAAATAGGACTAACATTGTGAAGTGAGTTTGCTTTCCATCTGTGATTGCTTATCACCCGTAACATTGTTCATTTAATCTTGTTATTGAATTTGAAGGTAAGTTCTTCAACATTTTTTTTTCATATCTATTTCGATGTTATTGCTACATTAAATTGTTGTGATGTTATTAATTTTATGTATGAACATTAACATTGGTATCAAAGCCTCTAGTTTAATAGTGATCGGCTGTGTTTTTTTTTTCTTTTGTTTTGTTTTACTTTGTTATCATACATGAAACTTAAATTTTGAAGAGTAACATAAGAATGTGTTTTACAGGGCATTAGAAACTTGAAAAACTGTGTGAATATGAGAAAACAACACTGATTGTTAAAATTTTGGTTAACATGAATTGGTCAGGAAATTCTTGTTTCGATATTAATGCCTTATATTGTTTTCTTCTCAATGCGATTGACACACCATTGGATAGAGTCTGAAAAGAGTTTTTCAATGGTATATTATATGACAAATTAAGATGAAAATTGAGTGAGAAAAATGATTTTAATTTAAATCTGAAAAAATAAAAATCTAGAAATTCGTTAACAGTTGAAGAAGATAATGAACAATGATTAGGACACGTGTCAAACTAGGATAGCTTTGTAACAGGCAACGTGGCTGGCTGAGATGAAGACATGTAATGTGAGACGTGGAGGATTTGGAGCGTCCACGTATCATGCTAAGCAGGCCAATTAGATGTGCCACGTGTTACGTAATGTGCCAACATCTGGAGTGACCACGTATCAACAATATGAATGGATGCGATGGTGCCACATGAAGTGTGATGTGGTAACATCTAGAGTGGCCATGCCTTATGGATGTGTGGCTGCACTAGAGGCAGCCGCATGGAGCGCCAAAGCTATGATGCGTCGGCATGTTTACGCTGCACGCACAACCTATGTGTCGTGGTCACCTGCGTATGGCCTTGGTGGTTACCAACGCATGGGGTCCATGATCAAGCTGAACGTATTTGTTTTATACATCAATATGAGGAGAAAGACTTCTTATTAATAGGAGTCGACTCAATCTCTTTACATTTTATGATATAAGTTTTCCTATAAAATTATTTATTAATATGACTTATCACCTTTTGGTATAGATGGTTATACATCTCTTATTCATAAAGATATTAGGGTTCGATTTTTATGTAGCGCATTTTATGGTTACTAATTGATTTTAATTAATTGTGATAGACCCCTGACCTATAATAATATTAGTTTTAAAAAATATAATTTGAATTCCAAAGTCACTAAGTGAATATCTCATTACAGGATGAGTTTTTTAAACTAAAATTTGAAACCAATACATGGGAATACATCAAAATAATTCAAACCAAAAATAAGTTTTTCAAAAATAAACAAAGAAAGAACGTAATAAGGGAGATCGGAGACCAGGTTGACTCAGCTAAACCATTGTTGAGTTGGTGGCAACTGATGAGTCAATTTCGGAGAAAGAAAGTGATTGTCCTAATGGAAGAGAAGGACCTAGTGAAAGTGAGGAGAACTTACAGGTTTGATGATGATGATGGCATTATAACATGTATGAATTAGAAACTATATTATTAATGGACAATTATAGAAGAAATTATCCTTTTTTATTTTTTTTCCTGTTTTTAAAATTTTAATTTTTATGAATCCTTGGATTTGAATCAAAGCATCTTAAATTTGTGTTAGTACCTACAATAGTGCAATTTAATTGGTTAAAGGGTAATGTTAGACCTACCAATTTTTTTTTTTTTTGTTTAAATTCATACACAAATTATGTAATATATGAGTTATCAACATTTTATAACTTATAAGATGATAGGATAATTAATATAATATTAACAACTTACATATTATATCAGTTGGACAAAAATTTTTAAAAAAACTAACCCAATGCATTACTGTTGTTTAAAACTTAGAAAACTTAAGTCCATAATTCACAAACTGCAAACGTGGACCCAATGCATGATCAAAGGGGCACGTGCCTCTCTTGAATTTTTCTAATCACTTTTTTTTTTTTTTTTAATTACGCTTTTTATCACAACTAATTTAAAGCTATCTTATATTAAACCTAATTTTTATTTCTTTTAAGCATTTCTTTTATTTACATTTCGCCAATAGTGTATCTTATATATAAATTTATTTTCTTTACCTTGTCTTTATATATGTTTTTTTTTTTTTCTAAATCTAAAATCTAAATTTGTTACATCAAATTTGTTAACTATGAAGTGTTGTTTATTCTTTTTGTCTTTCATTTTTTTTTCCTCTCCTTTTCTAATTTTACTAAATTTGAATTACTTAAAGTGATAGCTTGATAGTTTTTGAAATAATTCTCTATTTTCACCTAATTCAACTATGAAAAATGACCTTTAAATTTAGTGAAAATGTAGTCACAAATTTAAGACAAAATTTTAAATTAATATATATGGTTAAGCTTATGTATATTTTGATTAGGTTTATTATTTATTTTAGGGTACTTAAAGGTACATACTAATAGCCACAACTAACCAATCAATGAAAACGAGAAAAATAAACAGAAAGAGAAAAAGAAATGAATAATCAATTCATTGGTTGTTTGTAGGTCCATTCACAACTTTTTAGATATTAATATTCTATAATTTGCATGTTAATTACGAACTATAAATTACCTAATTTGAACATGAATTTTGAAGGAAAAAAATTATACAAATTAGTATCATTGCTATTCTTAATTTTATTATCTTCTTTTTAGTAATCTAAGTTAACATAAATATATATATGTATATATAAATCGTTAAGTGTCCGCTTTAATATGACTATATGGGCACGTCACTGGCAAAAAGTCCAAATCGATTATTTTATAACCAAGATACAAACCACCATTGATTGTGTTTCCGACTTAAACTGTCATAAACAACAAAAATTAATGTAAAATAACATACAACAAATAATAAATACATCACTAGTTCTTTTGTCAATGCGCAAAAACAAAAATAAGATAAAAGAGAGGTAGAAACCTATAGGGCAATAATAGAGCAAATAGCTTGTATGAAAGTAAGTACAAGGATAACGACAGCTGCAATGACAGAGATGGATGCCCATGGCGTATTGAAATAGTTTTGCTTTAAGTTTGCCTTCCACTTGTGGCATGGAGATTTGCAATAGTCTTTTAGCTCCTTTACAACACCTGAATAGTAAAAATTACCACTTTGTACTCTAGCATCTCTGCTAAGTTCTCGAAAAAGTATTGACACCCCTTCACTATCTAAAATTCGATTCTCGATTACTCCATTTTGAATTAATAATTCAACATCTTTTGGAGTACTTAGCAATCGATTGAGAATCACATCATAATCATTAATATAATTAGTATCACAATGTAGTGCCTCAAAAATTTGAAGATTTTTAAATAGATGTATTGTCATACTACCTATTGTCAATTTTGGAATTTCCAAAGTCCCTTCAATAAATTTTATGTCAAACAGATTCTTACCTGATGCAAACTTAAACTTCATTCCAGCCTGGTGAAGTTGTGTTACACTAGGGGCAGCTTCAGAATCAGGTTGTCTTTGAGTGTCATTGCGTTTTGGTGGTTGAAGACAAAGTCTTAGCAGATCAACAAAATGTTTTGCTTCAGAAAAAAATGATTCAAACGAAGTTACGTCTATCAAAATATCTTTCCATATATGGTTGAAGAATAACCTAGTAAACCGACTCAGAGAATACCCCTCATAACCCTCAGGCAATGTAAGATTTGCTAACTTAAACAAATCCTCAAGAATGAAAAATGGAAGCTGATTTTCCAATAGCATAATATCAAGGACTATATCCATTATCATTTTAGGTCTTGAAAATATACGATCCACACTATGAAATTGAGGGATGATCCTTAGTAAAATCTCAATAAGAAACACTGCATCCACTAAAATCATTTCCACAAATTCTTCTCGTGGCAAATTGATGGTTTCAGAATAACAATTATACAAATCAGTTTCCTTGTCTTTTATGGACTTAAGAAAATCCTCCATGCTTACTTGAGTTCGTCCTAGAAATTGTTGCAAATATCTTAATTTGTGTTCTTCCATAGCTTTTAATTCTTCCCTACCATGGTGGAGGGGGCCTATAGAGACCATCCTTGGAGTGTAATGACCTTCATTTGACATTCTAACTTTTGGAGGAACTCGATAAATGCAACACTCTTCAGACAAGGGATACAAGGTTTCAAACTTACCTCTCAAAGAATTTGCTAGCTTCTCACAATCAATGGACACATGATCATTGCTTCTATCCATCTTGTTACTTGCTTGCTGCACTATAGGAACATAATATCCATCAAAATGTTGATTCCACTCTTCAAAAAGGAATGAAATGAGAAACGTTTCATGTTTAAAGTTAAATTATTTAAACAAATACTATAAAAAAGAATCCAGAAGAAGAAAAAAACAAACTAGCAGTAGAAGGTAAAAAACTTACTTTGCTCTGCCTTACACGTAAAAGGCAACCGAAAGTTGAGACTGAGATGGAATTGAAAGTTGAAGGACTTCCGTTACCATAAGTACGGTGAGATCTGGGCAAAAGTTGCTGAAAAACAAAATGAAGTAGATATTGGATTAGAAATACTAATAGAATGGAAAACTATATAAATAAAAAATATATATATAAGAAATAAAAAAGATGTGGGCACCTCAAGTTGGTGGAAATTTCCTCCATGCGGGGGCCACATCCAACATTCATTTAAGATGCAAATTTTGGATTTCTTGAATGGGCCCTCCCTAATTAATATAAAATGAATGTCGGGTCCACAACCAACACTATTCATTTAATATTCAAACTTACTTTGCTTAAAAATTAATATTATACGTACTCTAACACATCATTAGAATAGAGTTGATAAATAATGACAAACTATATAGTGATTATTAAAATGTGAGTGTATCGTAATTCATAAGAAGTCATTTTATATATTATAAAATGAAAAAGCAAGAGTTGAACTGGGAACGTAGAAAATTTAGATTTTTGCTAGGAAATTGAAGCAATAAAAATTTGCAGAAATGAAGTTTTTTTTTTTTTTTTTTTTTTTTTAAGTTCTCCTATGGTTTTCTAGATTTGTCTGAAACTCAATTTTCTCATCAATAAAAAATGAGTGAATATGATGAGTCTGTGGACTCAAGATGAAACTTCAGAACTCATGCGGTGTTTTAATTGTGTCCCATTGAAGGTGACATAAAGGACAATAATGCAGAAAAAGCACCCTCCATTATTGGCTCTTTGTTAGCTTTAGCCTTTCACATGCAGAGTGTACTGATAAGACTTTGAATGAAGTGGTCAATTGATGTGGTTGTTAAAATTGCATTTTGTTTCCCAAAATTTTATTTGATTACGTGTTTCTTAAAAGTCATATTCTTTAAAAAAAAAAAAAAAAAGATGTTAAAGATTAAAATTGAAATTTTAAATGCTGCGAACCATAGTTTATTTTCTTGATTGCATATATATTCTCAAACATGTTTTTAAATTAGTTATAATTTTATTATTGAAGTAATTATTTCATTTATTTTTATGTACAATACCAAACAAGTTCACGTGGGTTCAATTTTCAAATTAGTGACAACAAAGCTTACCAAATTTGCTTCTAAATTATTATAATAATGCCGAGAATTAAAGAAAGGGAAATAATTCGAACTAACAATTTGTAGAAAATAAATGTGAGGAATATATTACTAAACCATCCTTATATCATTATATTTTTATTTTCAAAACTATCATTATTGTTTTGAATGTTCATTTTATATTAGTAAAGATTTTCTATTTCTATTTACTTTTTGTTGAATAGAATATTGGATGTTTAAAAAAAAAGAATGAAATAATGAAAAAAATAGAAATTATTAAAAGTATTAAAAAAAAAAGGTTAATTTTGTTTTCAACCCAAAAAACAGATCATTATTTTTTATTCCGAAAACTTCAATTATTTTTTATCCATTTGGATTTCATGTAATACTTCACATAGATGAAATGCTTCACGAAATTCGAATAAACTAAAAATTGTTGAAAGTTTGTTTGAAGTACAAAATGATTACTCAGTTACTGTTTTTTATTTTAGTGAAAATGAATTGTCTCAAAAAAAAAAAAAAAAAAATCAATCTAGATGAATGGTGGTATGTGTTGGAATATTCTAACCGTTATGAGTTACTAGTAAATTAACTTCACGCGGCTTAAGTATCTTTTCTTTGAAGTTAACATTAAAGAATGAAAGGACAATAATGCAATGGAAGAAGACAACATGATGCACTACTAGTTCGGTGGTGGGCTCAAAATCATCATCATTTATGGGAATTTTTGTGGTCCAACTAATCGCATGCATAACTATTTGCAATTTTAGTATTTGAAATTCTACATACAGCACTTCCAAACAAAAAAAATATATATGTACACTAATATTGTTTACAAAACTAGAGAAAATAAAATATCATCATTTATATTTGGGCTATCATTTATAATCTTACAAATGTTAGGTTCAAGGATTTACAAATTCAGTTGTAGGCCTCTAAATTATTGGGCACTCCACTAAAATAATTTGGACAACTACAAAAATTAGGCCCAAAAATAATGGGCCCTAAGAATGATGAAGTTTGCACCTACTACAAAACTGTATGTGCACACCTTTTGTATATTCACCCGCGATACTAGTCCTGACATTTTAGAGGTCCGATGCAAAAAATTAAAATAGATACCTTTATATATATAACTTATTTTATTATTATTATTTTTGGTATATATATAATAATTCCATAAAGAAAAATTGAAAAAATTGATATTATAAGACAAATATATTCCATAAAAAATAGATTAGAAAACAACAATAAAAAAGATAAAAATATTTTTTTCCATAAACAAATATTTTTTTTCCAATTCAAGATCCAACAATAGATTAGAAAACAATTAAAAAAAAAAAAAAGAAGAATCAAAAAACTAGATAATCATGAAAAGATATAATTCAATAACAGTGAATATAAAAATATAACTTTTGCCTCAAAAGTGAACAAATTTTTGGAATTTCACTTTTTTCACTTTAAATTGTTGATGAAATTTGAAATTTTTAACCAATGAAAAAAACAATAATTTATGAGTTACTTTTGCATGATTGCTGACAATATTAAAGAGAAAAGTAAGTTAGGCATGAAAATAATAAAGTGAGTTTAAATATGTCAGCTTTGGAGCCCCTTATATAATAGAAATATTTTTCAAATTAAATTACATTACTAAGTGCTTACATGTGACTCACCATCCCTGGGTCGAAACTTAGTAGGTGCATGCCATCATTTGTCTTTTTTCTTCAAAAATAGAGAAAAACGCTATTAAGGAAAACATGTAGTGGGGTTCAAACTTTGGTCCCCAGGTCCCTAGCGAGGGCATAATGAGACCTTTAACCACAAAGACTGTTTTAAGACAATGAATATAATGTTAAACATTTATTATATATTGATTTTACAAATTAATTATAGGAAAAATTTGAAAATTTGTAAAACTTGGGGCCCCAAATTTTGAAGGTATAAGGTGGTTGCACTTTCGACACATGCTTAGGGCCGGCCTTGTTCACACAACAGAATTTTTTTTTTTTTTTTTTTTTTTCTTTTGGGTTGAAATAAATTGACATTCATTAAGACACAACAAAGTTTAGGAATAGAGAATTTACATAAACCGAATGCCAACTTACTTCCCCAAAAGAGGAAAAAGCAAGGTTGGCTAGTTTGTGTGCCAATCGATTTCCAGACCTGGAAATGGCTTGACACCTCTAGATACTGATCAACCTACAAAGATCTTTTATAACACTAACTAAAATATCAATAGTATCACAAAAAAAAAAAAAAATTGTTAGAGATTAACCTCTATATCACATTAACCGCATCAATCTCAAGCTCAACCACGTCGAGTTGAAAATGATAAGCAAGGATCAAACCTTCTCTAAGGGCTATGAACTCGCCTATTTTTGGCAAGAAATTACCTTGCACATTTTTGGAGAGAGCCACCTTTATAAAACCTTCATGATCTTTGATAGCTACCCTAACTACCGTATGATTCTTTTTTAGCTTCACCACCACATCTGTGTTGAGTTTCAACATATGAATGGCTGAAGGATGCCATGGCCCTACTACCTATCAAGGCTGAGAATAACTATTAGCACTAGCTATATCATATGTCAACCTTAAGTCTTAAATATTGTAGTTGAACCATTTTCAATCAACTTAAACTTTTAGGTCTAATGGTAACTAACTAACTGCTTAAATTGTCGGTTAATATTCGGTCAAAAAATTAAGGGCATGGGGAACCAGTTCCTGCAAATCACAATTCTTTTTGAAAAGATACTAGAATTTCTCTACTTCCAAATATTCCACAAGATCATACAAAAACAAGGATGAAAATCTTTGTTTGATAGATCTAGCATTCCCGACAAATCCTTTAACACATTTAAGTTATTGAACCTGCAAATAAAATCACCTCCAGCTATAGAATTCCACACAATCTTAAGCATAAGGCACCATAATACGGTAAGTGAAACAGATTCCACATCTAGCAACAAACAAGGACATAAAGCATGCATCTCAACCTTCCTTTTCAATAAATTTAATCCAATGGGTATAGCATTAAGGCAAGCCTTCCAAACAAAAATTTTTACTTTAGGAGGGAGAGAAAGGCTCTAAAATGTTTTCCGTCAAATATGTTTTGATGAATTAGAAGAGAAAGTTGTTGAAAATTTATCTTGACATGGAAACCAATATGCGCTTTTGATTGAAAATGGAACCCCCTTGCCAAAATGCCAACGCCATTGCTATTCCACCCTTTCTTGTACTAATAGAGATAAAAACAATGACATCCCTATCAATTGAAAGCATATTTTCATTAATTCTTTATATGTTTTAGTTTGTCTTACCTCCTTAATAAGATCCACAACCCGTAAATCTTTATTCAAGTTGTTATTTGGAGAGACAATTTTAAAGGAAAATAGTCGAGGTAGCCAAGGATCCTAAAACACACCTTGGTTTGCTCTCCATTTCCAATTTGCTTTCATAGTTTCATAGTCCTTTCTTAAGGAGTTCTCTTCCCCAAAGAAAACTACACCAAAGATGAGAATAACCATGCTTCAGACCTGCATTCATAAAATTATTATGAGGGAAATACTTTGCTTTTAAAATCTTTGCAACAAGAGAATCTGGGTTTGTAAGGATTCTCTAAGCTTGTTTAACAAGGAGAGCTTGACTAAATGCTACCATATCTTTAAAACGCAAACCACCTTATGCTTTTGGGAGACATAAGGTATCTCATTTCACACAACTAATCCTTCACTTACAATTCTTAGTCCCCATCAAAATTTTGCAACTACTGACCTCAATTCTTTATATAAACTAGCAGGGATTTGAAACATATTCAAGTATAGATAAAAATGGCTTGAATTATGACTTTTATATAAGAAGCTCTTTCCCACCTTTGGAAAAGAGGTTGCTTTTCTAAGTTTGAAGTTTGCTCCAAATTTTATCTTTTATGAAATTAAAGGTTCGAAGCTTATGCCTTCCTACTAAGGTTAGTAACCCTAGATAAACATTATGAAAATTATCATCAGCCATATCAACAGACTGCTAAATCTCTTTACTCAATAAGGGATTAATATTTGAGCTAAAAGCAATACTTGACTTATCTATACTCACTTGCTGCTTTGAGGCTTTTTCATAAATCCCTAGAATCTCCTTGATTATAGTACATTTACCAGGGGAACGTTTACAAAACAACACACTATCTTAGCAAAAAAATAAGTGACTGATAATAGGCCTTCCTCTACAACATCTAATACCTAAGCCCCTCCCATTATCTTGACCCCTCCTAATCAAACTAGAAAGGGCTTTTGAGCAAAAAAGAAACAAATAAAGTGAAAGAAGTAACCTTGCCTCAACCCTGTAGAAGGAAAAATGTTACCCACTAATTGACCATTCACCAAAAAAATCTAATTTAGTAATAGAGATGCAATCCATAATTAGATTCACCCATCCTTGGGGGAAATTCATCTTCTCCAAGATACACTTTAAAAACCACCATTCCACTCTATCATATGTTTAATGCATAACAAGTTTGATAGCCATAAGACCTTTTTGTCTTACCTTTTAGAATTAATGAAGTGTAAAATTTCAAAAGAAGCAATTACATTATAAAAACTAAGCCTCCCAGAATAAAAGTTAATTGATTCACAAAAGTAAGCTTAGGAAGTAAACTTTTAAGTCTATTTGCATTGGTTTTAGCCACAATTTTATACAACATTACTATGGCTTACGAGACGAAAATCCTTTAAACTTTTCAGAAATTTCTTTTCTCTTTTTTGGAGGGCAGGAGGGGGGGGGGGGGGGGGGGGGGGGGGGGGGGGGGGTGGGGGCGCCAGGCGTGGGAGGGTGGGGTGCGATGGGGGCAGAGGAACTAAAACAACATTTGTTTGATTAAAATCCTTAATAGAAGCTTCTTCCGGAAGAATTTTTAAGCAAACAACTATTATTTCATTACCAACAACTACCCAAAACTTTTAAAAGAAGAGGGCATGGTATCCATCATGCCCATGAGCTTTCGTAGAACCTAGTTCAAAAACAGCTTAATTTATATCTTAGATCTCATCAAATAGGATTGTGTTAAATGTTCTACCATGTAAGAACATCTGATACAGTATCAATATGTTCTTTCTTTTGGTTTTTGAATTTTGATTAAATATTATAAAATAACAAATTAATATAATTAAATAAAAACGTAGAAGTAGGCTGAGGTGTGGTTCCTTCCAAACCTGAGACATCACACCTCCTTACCTAAATTTGAATTTTATTATAGTCTAGTTTTCGTTTTAAAAAAAAATTATAAAAACTGTTTAGTATATATTTTTAATTTTAAATAATAACTACTTAAATTAATAAATAGTATATATTTTGATAAATAAATATCATAAATGTTTGAAAAATGAATTGTTATTTGAAAAATGATTAAAATGTTAAATAGGTCAATAATATGATTTATGTATAGAGTAATTACAAGTAATTTAATTCTTTAGAATATTACTTTAGGGATAGTATTGATTTTTTTAAATATATATATATATATTAATTTGAGATGTACATACAATTTTCAAGGGGTGCAAATATTATCCCTCATCCTAATACATGCGAAGGTTTGGCTTTTTTTTTTTTTTTTTAAATGGTTTAGATCCATTTTTAAAATATTTTTTATATTTAAAATTAAATAGATCTCAACTGTTCATTTTTAAGATGGACGGTTGAGATTTTTTAAGTTTTAAAATTTTTTTTCCCACAAGAGTGTGGGTAATCTATCATTTTAACCACCAAATAGTTATTTAGAGGCATTATGGTCTTTTACCTCTATTTTTTTGGCCTGCAATTATCTATCACGGTTAACTATAGTCAAACTATTAGTGTAGGGGAACATAATGTAATAAGGAGGCAAACATTTTTTCTGTTTTTCAATAGGTATATTTCCAGAGAGTTTTGCATAATTTGCTCTATATTTTATATTATATGAAGATATATTATCTGATTCTTTACAAGAAGTAAATATGGACATTATAATCATTTTATAACTTTTTTATTTTTTAATTATAACTATTTATTGTTATTCATGATACATTTGGAAAGTAAAGAGTGAATTGCACAACACCCCTCTAAGGTTTGTCTAAGATTCAACGGAAATATATTTACTCTGTTATTACACCAAAACCCCACGCCATCAATTGACTTTTGTCAACTTTAACGGTTGATCATAAATTGTGGTCAAATGATGAAAATATCTTTCTATTGAAAAATTAAAAATTATATTTATTTTCTTTCAAATTAGAAAAGCTCAACAAAGTTAAATATAATTTTTATAAAAAAAAAATACAAATAATATAGAATTAAAAAATAAATAAAATTTGAAAAAAGAAAAATAATTGATGAATCTCCACCGTCTACATTCTTAAATGGATGGTGGAGGTTATTTTAAAAAAATTAAAAATTAATATAAAAAATTAAAGAAGAAATGGCATCGTCTCCATCATCTTCAACATTGTCTTTTTCTCTTTTCCAATTACCCCAAACATCATCTGCAACAATGCTTATAAACTACAAAAATACAAAATCAAAGGTCGTCCAATGCCGTCCTTTTCTTCCTCCATCTACAACTCATCACCAGTTTCATCTTCAACCAAAAACAGTCAATTTCAAGAAAAAAAAATGATTAGGTTAACGCCAATCCTTTATCTTCAAGAAATTAAAAAAAAAAAAAAAATTCCTCCATCTCCTTTCACTTTCTTTGATCTCTCTAGGACTGGGTCTCCATCATTGGAGATCTACTCTAATTTAGATCTCCAACGATGAGGGCCTCCGTGGCTGAAAACCCACTCCATCTGTCTTTTTAATGTAGATGGTGTGCCAGCAGGGGTGTTGGACGCATTGAAGAGGAAGGATAGAACAGTTGTTGCGGTCATGATTGATTGATTGTTGTTTGCGTTTTTTTTTTTTTTTTTCTTTTTTTTTTTGGTTTTGTGTGTGGTTTTGGTAGGGATTGATTATAGGGGTGGCAAAACGAGTTGGTATGTAAGGTTGAACCGAATTTGATTCGATTCGTTTGTGAATTTGACCAATTCGACACAAATTTGTTTAATAAATGGATCAATATTTTTGGATTCGATACAAATTCATTTATAAATGAATGACACGACACGATTCACTTAATTCGTTTATTAGTTGGATCATAAAAGATCCAAACCCATTGTCGTTGAATTTCAGTCGATGAGTAATCAATGCCCAATACCTGCAATCAATGTGAGAAAGCACAAAGAAAAACTAAGAGAATAACACGGCAAAGAACCCAACAAGATGAAGAAACACAAAGCGTTTTACGTGGTTCAGTAATAATAAGCCTATGTCAACGACTGTCTCTCTTAATTTCTGCAGAGTGACAGTATATTATTCAATATTATCTGTTGATGATCTCTGTTACAATGATTTTAACCCATATTTATAGGGAAAGAGACATTATAATTCTGGTTGCCACAAAACAGGAAAAGAATCCCGAATTAATTACATTTTCCAAATAATTCGAATAAAATCAGAAAAATCAAGAAGAGAATCATGAATTAATTACACTTCCTAATCTGTTCGAATAATATCAGGAAACTGCTTCCATAAAATCTGGGATAATGTTGACTGAATTTGAATTTGAATTAACTTCCGTTTCTGGGGAGAGAATCATGGTTGGATTAGGTAATTGCCTATTCTGGAAGATACTGCATTTAATACGCTTTTGAGTGAGCTGTTGACTGTATGGCGGTTTCGAGCTCGAGCTCGCTAAGAGACGAGCTGTGCACGAGGCGAGCTATAGTCTGGCTATGCTTAAAAGCTTGTTGATGCAAACTGAAGAAATTACTTAAGCGAGCTGCAGAGCTCGCTGGGCTTAGAATTGATACTGGGCCTCATCTGATGGGCCTTGACTGGGTTGACTTTATCGGGCCTAAACTGGACTTTTACCAGTCAATTTAATGAGTCCGAAAAATACATATAACATTAGCCCCCCAGCTCGCTGGGAAAAGCTGGCTTCTTTGACATGTCAACTTGAATAATTGCTTTCGCGCCTTTTCAAATGTTGTCTTTTCAGTTTTGACACGTGGCGATCATGCATGAGGTAACTAAAACGACGCAGGCATGTCCTTCACACGCGCATTTAATGCGCACGTCTTTCAACTGACGGCTACATGATTACAAGGCCGTACCTCACGTTGCACCGTTGGATTAACGACGGTTACATAGCACACAAATCTGATGGTTGGGGCTCAAGCTCGTTCACTTATATAAAACAATGGAGCCCTTTTCACTTTCTTTTTTATCTGTCGTTTTCCATCAAAGCAGCCAAGCAAACAAACAATCGAGTTCAGAAAACTTCACCGTTTTTTCACGAAATCAGTATTTCCAGTCGCTGTTTTTTGTCATTCTCACCAGCGATTCAAGGTAAAACATCTGATTCCTTTCTTTAAACTTTCTGCTTTTTTTTTTTATTAATCTTTGCTGAGTTCATGTTGCTTTTGTGCTCGCGTTTTATTCATCACTGTTGCTGAGTTTACATAATGTTGTGCTTTGTTGTTATCGCATCTTTTTGGACATTGTTAAACCTTGTTGTTCTGAGTTCCTTGCTGAACAAAACTCTTCAACTTCTGTTAATTTGATCTTGTCACGTGCTTATTAGTGACCTTATTACTGTCTGTGGCTTGTTATGCATGCGAACTGTAGAACTAGGTTCCTGTAAACCATTAGCTCGTAGATTGCTCTTGCAGGTTGCTATTCATAGGTCGAGCCCCCCAATGCACAAGCAACCTGCAAATTATGACACTTAGAAAATATTTAACATTTTAATAACTTGCTCGCTGCGATCTGAACATGTCTTCATCATACAGATATCTTCAAGCGGAGCTAGTAGGGAAACTTCTCGAGGCAGGGAGGCTCATGAGCGAGACGAAGCTCGAGAACATGTTAGGAAGGGAAGAGAAGCTCGGGATACATTTGCCCACTATCCCTCTTCATTGGAATTCTTGGAGGTGGCAAGGCATATTATGCAATTTCACATCCCTATGGGTTGTCGTGCACTGATACCCGTTCCCAAAAACCATGCATGCTATCCACCAAGGGGGTACGTTGCTGTCAGTGCCTAACATCTCGAGCAGGGACTAAGGTTCCCCATTCCTTCTTACTTGATCGCATTCCTCAATGCGGTTAAGCTCGCACCTTTCCAATTGACACCAAACTCTTATGCACAGTTAACCTCGCTGGCTCTGGCCTTCCTCAGGAACGGCCTTCCTCCCCCAACCCCAAAGATCATACAACAATTTTACAGCTTCAAAGCTATAGGCACAAAAGAGGGAGAAAGACCCGACGACATCTATTACCTCACAGCTCGTCCGTCAAAATATAAAGATCTCTTGCCCCAAGGAGATGCGAAGGGCAAGTCTAATGTTGGACCATACAAAACGAGCTGGTTCTACGTCTCCTGCCCCTCTCTCGCGGGTCTCCATAATTTTTGCTTCGTTCTCGAACCAAGTATGCAGATTTTTTTTTTTTTTAAATGTTTTGCTTTGCAGTGCTGAAAATAGACGAGTCTCCTCTCAGCAGCGAGGAAAAACGAGCTCTTAATACGCTCGCGAATTCGGAGGAAGCGAGCATCATCAGCAAGTTCAGCGATGCTCTTCTCAGTGCCTACGGCCTTTCCCCTCCCAAGGAAACTCCGCTTTTACGGCCTGAAGAGGACATAGGCAACATGGGTGACAACCCTAGACTTCCTTCTGTTCTTAAAGTTTCAGTCCAGGCAGGGGATACATCTGTTCCTCGACCTCCAAAACCTGTCTCTACGCAAGCAGCAGGAACAACTCGGGCACCTTCTTTAACTTGTAAAGCTTCTACCTAAGGTGCTCCTGCTCGTGCCCCAACTCGGGCAAAATCGGCTTCATCTCGCACCTTATCAAAGGGCGCATCTCAAACAACTTCTCCAGCTCCTGCTCCAGCTCGGACAGGATCAGCTCCAGCCCGCGCAGCCCCTGTTGTGTAGGTAGATTCGTCTCCCTCCCCATATCATACAACTGTCTCCGAGGCTCCACCGCCTGTTCAGCTCGCACTTTAGCAACGGATGCCTCCCAAAAATCTGCTTCCTCTATTCCTTCCACTGGACGAGTTCCAACCAACAGGAGGAAGCTTACTCTTTTGAAATGCCCTTCTGAAAATCCTGCCCAAACTCCAGTCTCTTCAACAACTCCAGCCAAGCGGCCAGTCGGATCCTCTTCTCCAGCTGCTCCTGTCAAACGCCCAAAGTCATCTGTTAAGGACCAGGCTCCTGCGGCCGTTGGTCCTAGCGAGGTGCCACTTTCAACCGTATTTGCGGACCTTCAGCTGATTCCATTCCAGAGCTAGCAGCAGGGGGAAGCTCTTCCTAAAGTCACTCTCTCATGGAAAAGGAGCAGTTCCGACTGAGGTCGCTCCTCAACGTAGAGAAGGGGAAACTCCATCCGAGGCCGCTGCCCAGGCAGCCCGGGCTGGTACCAGCAGGAGAATAACTAAACGCACCGTTCTTTCGCGGCGTACTGCTTCCTGAGATGATGAGCGTGATGTCCCAGAGGCTGAGAGGACCCCTTCACCAATAAGACCAAACATTGAGCTTGGACCTGGGGGAAGATATTTAACTTCCTTCTTTGACAATTGGGCAACAATCATGCTCACTTATACGAATGTCCTGAAGAATAGACATCTTAGGGGTGAGGATCTGGACGAGTTCGCAGCTCGTCATTGCATGCTGGTAAGTTATTCTTCCTCATCTGCTGACTTTTTTACCTAATTAAATATTAACCTATAATATTTTCAGGGTGCCCTTACTGCAATGAAGCGGAGAAGAGAGACAAGGGCTACTAATGATGAAATAAGGAAGTTGGAATACGAGCTGGAGAAGGGCAATGATGATATAGCTCGTTTGACCGAGGGCAAAATACAGGGTCATGAAGCACAGATCGCTGAGGCAAATGCTGCTAGGGAGGCAACTGAGGAGGCTCAACGTAGAATGGGAATTGAACGCGACACGTTCAGGAATGAGCTTCATAAAGTGGGGGATGAGCTGAAGCAATTTGAGCAGCGGGTTGAGATGGCCGAGCAGCGAGCTTCAACTGTAGAGGATAAGATCGAAGTGCTACATCGTCAAGTTGACGCGGCGATGATACGAGCTGAGGTTGCTGAGAAGCGAGCTGGAGAAATGGAAGTTTCTGCTCAACGAACTGAAGAAACTGAGCAACGGGCTAATACTACGGTGTAAAGGGCTGAGATCGCAGGAAAGCGGGCTGAGGAAGCAGAGCACCGGGCCGATGTACTTAGGCGACAAGTGAGGGAGGTAATTCAGCGAGCTGAGGCTGCAGAGAAACAAATAGAAGCCATGAAGCTAGCGGCTGAGGAGATTAATCGAAATGCGGATAAAGCCTATGAAGAGCTGTCGGTCTTGAAAGAACAGTTTGCTCAGGAATTGGAAATACAGGTTGCTGAAGCAAGGGACGAGGCTGAGGAGTCAACAAGCCGCAACTTCCTCTACACTCTGTGGATGTCCCATCTGGAGATGGTTTTTTCTATCTTTGGGGATGCAGGACTCGAAACTGTAGAGGAGTTCAAAGCAAGAGTCGCCTCGTCTTCTGCTGATCCAATTGCTTTGGAGGAGGCCCATGGTGCGACCTTTCAAACTGAGACTGTTGGCGACCTCGAGCTTCCATCAGGCCCTGATCCTTCAGCTCAAAATTAGCAGTTTACTATCTATGCTTGTATATATATATTTTTTAGGTTTTTATTTGTAATGGACTTTTTCAAGTTTAATGCAAGTTACTTTCTTTATTTCTTTTGTGTCCAATGCATTTAAGCCATTTCATTTGTTATGTCATATTTTATGATCTTCCATTTCCAAGTTCAGACTTCTTGCGAGCTAATTGTTAACGAGCTCAAAATTTGATATAATAACTTCAGCAATCGCTTAATTTAATAGTTTAAAGATCTTTCAATGTAAATAATTGATCAGTTGGAAAGTTGATGAACTATATAGGAGTATTCAACCATGCCTGTTTTTTAGGTTCGTTAGTTTTTAGCGAGCCATGCAGGGGCACTTAGCCACTTGCTTTTTAGGCTCTTTTTTATTTTATAGCGAGCTATGCAGTGGGTCGTCACCTCAACTGTTTTTTAAGTTCTTTATTAGCGAGCTATGCAAAGACACTTAGTCACCTGCTTTTTAGACTTTTTTTAGCGAGCTATGCAGTGATACTTAGTCATCTGCTTTTTAGACTCTTTATTAGCGAGCTATGCAGAGACACTTAGTCACCTGCTTTTTAGGCTCTTTTTTAGCGAGCTATGCAGTGGTCGTCACCTCGCGTGCTTTTTAGGCTCTTTTCTTTTATAGCGAGCTATGCAGTGGGTCGTCATCTCGCTTGCTTTTTAGGCTCTTTTTTAGCAAGCTATGCAGGGGTTGTCACTTCGACTGCTTTTTAGGCTCTTTATTAGCAAGCTATGCAAAGACACTTAGTCACTTGCTTTTTAGGCTCTTTTTCAGCGAGCTATGTAGTGGTCGTCACCTCGTCTGCTTTTTAGGCTCTTTTCTTTTATAGCGAGCTATGCAGTGATACTTAGTCATCTGCTTTTTAGGCTCTTTATTAGCGAGCTATTAAGCTCGGAGCTCGTTAGCCTAGTGAAATGAGTTGAATCACAAACGGGGGGAAATTGAGCTTTCATTAACTAGAATGAGTTTGAATTACATATTACAAAGAGTCTACTGATAATAAGGGCGGAGATGCTCGGCATTCCAAGCTCGAGGGACTTCAGCTCCATTCTCATTAACTAAGCGATAAGCTTCATTCCCTAGGTTTGCTTTGACAACATAAGGTCCTTCCCAGTTCGGGTCTAAGGATCCATCACTTGGCTTGCGGGCTCCTGGTAAAATAAGACATAAAACTAAGTCTTTAACATTGAATTTGCGAATCCGAGCATGCTTGTTGTAGTACCTCGCTATTCTCTGCTGATAGACAGCTACTCTCAACCTGACCGTTTCCCTAGCTGATCATTGTCATTTGGATTGAAGGTCGCTCTTCGTTGCGAGGTGACTTCTAACTCAGCTGGGATCATGACTTCAAACCCATACACCATTGAGAATGGGGTTTCGCCTGTGGAACCGCGAGCTGTGGTTCTGTAAGACCATAACACTTTTTGGAGCTCGTCTACCCACACTCATTTCTTTGCTTCCAGTTTCATTTTCAGGGTCTGCTTTATGATTTTGTTCACGGCTTCTACTTGGCCATTGGCTTGTGGATGATCCACTGCTGAGAAGCTCTTGACTATCTTCAGCTCGCTATAGAACCTAAGAAACTGGTCGCTGCTGAACTGGGTTCCATTATCTGTCACTATCTGTTGTGGGACCCCGAATCTGCAGATGATATTACTCCACACAAACTTTTCGATCTTCATTATGGAGATTTCTACCAGCTCCTTCGCTTCTGCCCACTTGATGAAGTAATCCACCGCGACCACTGCATGTTTGCATCTTCCTCGTGCCATTGGCAGGGCCCGATCAAATCCATCCCCAAAATGGCAAAGGGCCACGGACTCACCATTTGTTGGAGATAAGCTGGTGGAGCTCGTGGAACCCGGGCAAACCTTTGACACTTGTCACATTTTTTGACTAAGTTGATGGCATCCTACCTCATGGTGGGCCAATAGAAACCTTAACGAAGTGTCTTCTGAGCTAGAGATAGCCCCCCAGCGTGGTTCCCACAATGACCTTCGTGTATCTGCCTAAGTACTGTTTCGCACTCGGGGCCATCAATGCACCTTAATAGTGGGGCTGAGAACCCTTTCTTGTACAACGCATCATCATAGATGCAATATCTGACTGTTCTAGCTCGCAGACGCCAGGCTTTCAGCTTGTCACCTGGCAGCTTTCCGTCCTGCAAATAAGTGAGAATTGGGCTCATCCAGGAATCGGGCTGCACAGATATTGCCATCATCACATTCTTCTCTTCTGTACTTGGAGCTGTAAGAAATTCAACTGGGATTGCCCCAAGAAAATCTGTATCTTGGGTGGTTGCCAAGCAAGTTAAAGCATCTGCATGCGCGTTCTGAGCTCGTGGAATCTGCTTCATTTCGTACCTCTGAAATGCACCTAGCAGCTCGTGAACTTTCTAGAGGTAAAGGGCCATTTTTGGTCCCTTGGCTTGATATTCCCCCAATATGTGGCAGACAACGAGCTGTGAATCGCTGAAGATTTTCAATCGTTCAGCTCGCATCTCTTTAGCCAAACGCAGACCCGCGAGCAGAGCTTCATACTCAACCTCATTGTTTGTTGCCTGAAAGCCAAACCTTAAAGCACAAAGGATTTTGTGGCCTTCAGGACTGATCAGTAGAATTCCAGCTCCAGCCCTCTGCTCGCTGGACGATCCATCAACATAGAGCTCCCAGGCCGGACCTTCAGAAGATTCAGTTTCATCATCCACAGGTCCTGTAAACTCTATAATGAAATCTGCCAAGGCTTGAGCTTTGATGGCCGTCCTTGGTTTAAACTGGATGTCGAACTGTGCGAGCTCCACTGCCCATTTCAACAGTCGACCTGATGTATCTGCCTTTTGTAAGACTTGTTTCAGCGGGTACTAGGTGAGGACTTCAATTGTATGAGCCTGAAAGTAAGGTCACAGCTTCCTCGATGCGATCAACAGATAGTAAGTTAGTTTCTCCATCTGCGAGTACCTGGTTTCAGTATCCTGCAACCGCTTGCTTACATAATACACCGGAAGCTGCTTCTTTTCTTCTTCCCTCACCAGTACAGCACTAAGAGCTTACTGTGACACTCCCAAGTACAAAATTAGTTTTTCTCCTCCTTTGGGCTTAGACAGGAGTGGAGTTCGTCCCATGTATTCCTTCAACTGCTGAAAGGTTATTTCACACTGTTCAGTCCACTCGAAGCTCTTGGCCTTCTTCAAAATGTCAAAGAAAGGGATACACTTGTCTGTAACTTTCGAAATGAACCTGCTCAGTGCTGTGACCTGGCCGTTGAGGCTTTGTACATCTTTCACCCTGGTTGGCAATCTCATGTCGATCAATGTTTTGATCTTCTTAGGGTTTGCTTCAATTCCTTTACTGTTGACCATGAAACCTAGAAACGTCCCAAAAGCTACTCCAATGCACATTTGAGCGGATTTAACTTCATCTGGTAGCTTCTCAGAATCCGAAACATCTCTTCCAGGTCGTGAACATGGTCACCTACTTGCTTGGATTTTACTAGCATGTCATCAACATAGACCTCCATGGTCTTTCCTATCTGCACTTCGAACATCATGTTCACCAAGCGTTGGTAGGTTGCCCCAACATTTTTCAACCCGAAGGGCATCACCTTATAGCAATATAACCCCCGATCAGTCATGAATGAGGTGTGCTCTTCGTCTTCGGGTTACATTGGGATCTGGTTATATCCCGAATATGTATCCATGAAGCTCAAGAGCTCGTGGCCTGCAGTAGCGTCCACGAGCTTATCTATCCTTGGCAGGGGAAAACTGTCTTTTGGGCACGCTTTATTCAGGTCAGTGAAGTCGATGCAAGTTCTCCACTTCCCATTCTTCTTCTTCACCAGAACCGGGTTGGCGACCCAGGTCGGGTAGTAAGCTACTCGAATGAACTTGTTAACCAGCAGCTTGTCTACTTCTTCTTTTAATGATAAGTAACGTTCCCCTGTCATTGCTCTTTTCTTTTGACGAACTGGTTTGAAGTGAGGATCAATGTTCAGCCTGTGAGACATCACCTTTGGATCTATGCCCACCATGTCCTCATGATTCCATGCAAACACATCCAAGTTCGCCTTCAGGAAGTCAACGAGCTGGGTCTCAGTTCTGGAGCTAATACTTTTCCCAGCTTCAAGCACCTCTCTGGATCTACCTCGCTGACTTGTACATCTTCTAATTCTTCAACCGGACCAGTAGCTTGGTCTGCATTTACCTCGCGAGGGTCCAAGTCGTGACTGATTCCTTTCTCAGTCATGGTTCGTAGTTCGCCCCCTGAAACCACGTTAACCCTCTTTCATCTTACACCCATCTTTATAGCATCTTCATAACAGCGCCTTGCTAAGGGCTGCTCTCCTCGAACACATCCGATGTCATTCAGAGTTGGGAACTTGATTGTAAGAGTTCTGGTTGAAGTAACCACATCTAACTCGTTCATGGCAGGTTTCACTAGGACCACATTATAGGCTGATGGGCAATCAATTATCAAGAAATTCGTCAGAGTTATCGCCTGACGACCTGCCTCACCAAGAGTCAACGACAACTTAATCTGGCCCACTGGTACTACTGCATCCCCAGTGAAACCATATAAAGGCTCTAGGGACGGTCTCATTTGTTCTGCTCGCAGCCCTATCTAATCAAAACAGCTCCTATACATCACGTTCACCGAGCTCCCAGTATCAATCATGATGCGCCTAACTTCCACATTGCTAATTTTAGCTCGTATAACCAGCGCATCGTTATGAGGCCAGATCACCCCTCTAGCATCTTCATCAGTGAACACAATCTCATCCGAGGTTGTTTTTGCTCTTTTTGACGACCAATCCGACCCATTGAGCTAAAAAGTATGATTCGCCTCTCGGACGTATCTCTCATGTGTTCTGTTTGAATCACCTGCGATGTGGGGGCCACCATGAATGGTAAAAATGGTTCTTACCGTAGGTTCATGCTCTAGTTCAAGAGCTTGTAGGGACTGTTGCTATGCTGATTGTTGCTGCTGAGGTCGTTGTTGTGGAGGTCGCGAGTCAGCGGGTCTCGCTACATAGTCTCTTAAGCGACCTCGCCTGATCAATTTCTCAATGGAGTTCTTCAACGACCAGCAATCCAATGTACTGTGCCCGACCTCATTATGATAGGCACAAAACTTGTTTTGATCCCTTTGCTGAACAAGAGCCCTTATAGGATTGGGCCTCCCAAAATCTTTCTTGTTCCTCTCTGCAGCGTAAATCCTATCCGGTGAAGCTGTCAGGACGCTGTATCCTTCACAACGACCTTGACGTTGAGGTCGCTTATACCTTGGCTCTCTCCTCGCTTTCTTAGCGATCTGGTTACTTGAGCCACTATTTCTTCCTTCTTCGTTCCTGTCATCGTTTCTCCTCTTTGGCTGGTTGGAACTGTCCGCTTCATTCTTCTGATTCTGCTTCTTCGGATCGAAGGTTTCTTCCCACCTAATTTCCTTCACAGCTCGCTCGTAGAACTCTCCCAGATCCTTCATTGGGGACTTATAAATGCTTTCATACAACTTCTCATCCTTGCGCAGCCCAGCTGAGATCGCATTTAGTATACTTTCATTTGATGGATGCTCAACATTCGCGACCTCGCGTCTGAACCTGGTGATATACTCCTTCAATGACTCACCCTGACGCTGAAAGATTGTAGCTAGATGGTAGGATGGAGCGAGCTGCCTTCTCAAGACCCTGTACTGGCCAACGAACTTCTGCTGACACTCTGCCCAACTGCCTATGCTGCGAGCTGGGAGAGTAGCTGGGAATACACGATATTTTACCATGGGATTGGCTGTTTGCAGATCCATCTGAACGTTAAAGGCGTCAAGATGGTCATAGGGGTCACTGTCCCCGTTGTACTGCTGAATGCTCGGCACTTTAAACTTCGGAGGGAGAGGCTGTGTCTCAATCTCCCTTGTAAAGGGGGTCATTTCCCTGTAGTACCCATGCTGCTCTGGGGCTCCAGGTCGTGCTTCCAATTGCTGGACCCTCTGGAGGAGCTCTTCTACTTGTGGATCTCGGAGCTCGTATCTCCTCCTATGGTCGTGACTTGGAGCCGGGTGCTCTGGGTCATACCTTTCGTCCTCTTCGAACAGACCCTCAGGTTGATGGGATCTTACTTGTTGCCCATTCACCTCATTAACATACCGAGCTGCGGCTCGGGCTCTATCGTGCCCAACCTCTGCTCGTTGGTTTCCATCTTGGCTCAACCTTACTACTAGGCTGGCTGGGTGCGCGACTTCCCTTTCTTCACGGACAGGGTGTCCTCCAGCCCTAGAACGTGCATTAGAGGAACGAGCTGAGCCTGCAGGTCACGGGATTTCTCTTGCTAGCCTTTCGAGCACTTGCATCACTTCATGCTACTGGGGCACGTACCTTGGTGCCTGAACCTCAACCCTAGGTATATTCTGAACCTGAACTTGCACCAACATGTTGACGACCTCTGTGAGCTGTTTGACCGTGTTTTCCAACACTTCTTACCTTTGCAGCAACATATTCTGCCATTTAGCTATCGGGGCAATTGGAACCGGTTGACGATGAGGCAGAGGAGGGATGCCTGTCGCGGCGCCGGGTGCCTGTCCATGGGATGTACCTACTGCATGCATGGGTGCATCCTGCACAGACTGTACGTTCTGCTGAGATTGGTTCATGTGGCTCTCCACCTGGTCATCATTGACATGATACCTGTTTGATCTAGTCTTTGCCATGTCAGAAATCGATGAATTGGAATGAAAAAGATTGCAGTTTGGGCCATCCTTCTAGCGCCAAAATGTCGACGTTGAATTTCAGTCAACGAGTAATCAATGCCCAATACCTGCAATCAATGTGAGAAAGCACAAAGAAAAATCAAGTGAATAACACGACAAAGAACCTAACAAGATGAAGAAACACAAAGAGTTTTACGTGGTTCAGCAATAATAAGCCTACGTCCACGACTCTCTCTCTTAATTTATGTACAGTGACAGTATATTATTCAATACTATTTATTGATGATCCCTGTTATAATGATTTTAACCCCTATTTATAGGGGAAGAGGCGTTACAACTCTGGTTGCCACAAAATAAGAAAAGAATCTCGAATTAATTACATTTTTCAAATAATTCGAATAAAATCAGAAAAATCAGGAAGAGAATCATGAATTAATTACACTTCCTAATCTGTTGGAATAATATCAGAAAACTGCTTCCATAAAATCTGGGATAATATTGACTGAATTTGAATTTGAATTAACTTACGTTTCTGGGGAGAGAATCATGGTTGGATTAGATAATTGCCTATTCTGTAAGATACTGCATTTAATACGCTCTTGAGCGAGCCGCTGACTGTATGGTGATTTCGAGCTCGAGCTCGTTAAGAGATGAGTTGTGCATGAGGCGAGCTATAGCCTGGCTGTGCTTATAAGCTCGTTGATGCAAACTAAAGAAATTACTTAAGCGAGCTGCAGAGCTCGCTGGACTTAGAATTGATACTGGGTCTCGTCTGACGGGCCTTGACTGGGTTGATTTTATCGAGCCTTCTTATCAGGCCTAAACTAGGCTTTTACCAGTCAATTTAATGAGTCTGAAAAATACATATAACACCCATTAACCCGTTAATTCATTTAACCTGTTTAACTTGTTTAATTCGTTTAAACGAATTCGTTAAATGAATTAAACAAATTTGTTAATTCGTTAAATGAATTAATCGAATTAAGAACTTTATTCTTCAATATTGCTCTTTAGTGTTTAAATCAATTCAAAACCTTCATCAATATAAATCTAGTTTGAACTTTTGCTTAAATTCAATTAAACTAGCCAAAACACACTTTGATTAAACCAATCAAAACCCATGATCTTCTCCTTCATTATGTTACACAAAATAATCTACCATGAACTCAAAAAAAGAAAAAAAGAAAAAAAAAACATACAATCCACAAAACCAAAAAACAAAAAACAAAAAACAAAAACAAAACCAAAAGCAAAAGTTCAAATCAAGCCAAGAACCATCTTTCACAGATATCCCACATAAGTCAATTTCAATCACAGATATCCATCGCATCCCAAATCGTCAATATTAGAGAGCATAGTAGTTTCACAAATAAAACAAAAATAATTCTACACAAATTAAAAAAATAATAATAGTAGCAACAATCAAAAGGAAAAAAGAATCCAGGGATAGAATCTACTGCGATCTGAAGTACACAGTCACACGGGGATTAGGACAATCAGATCAAGCACCTAATGGAGTGCAAGTCGCTGGCAGAGGCGGGATAAAGACGCTGTAACGAAGGCAGGATGGTGATTGTGAGCCATGAGAGAAGGGGTGGTGGTGATTGTGAGTTGTGATGGAAAAAGAATGGTGGTGACTATGAGCCATGAGGGAGAAGAGGTGGTGGTGACTGTGAGCTGTGATGGAACAAGGTGTTGACCGTCACCGTAAGAGAGAAAAGGGTGACTTGATGGGATGGATGGTGTCGTCATGTAGGTGGTTGCTGTGATGGTGTCGTCGTGTCATCGTTGGTGTCGTTGTGTCGTCATTTTATGAGGAAAAAAGGAGGAAGAAGGTGGTCGTGTGTGTAGGGAGGCTGCCGATGAAGGGTTTGAAAATTGAAACCAAATGGGTTAGGTTTAAGGATTTGTTAAGTGTGTGTGTATATATATAAATGCATAATTATACATTAACCCTTCTAATATGTTAAATTATAATTTGACCCTAATTGTAATCATCTCAACTCGCAATTCGTTCAACCAAATCCAATTCAATTAAGTTAATAAACGGATTAGATGGGTTGACAAGATTACAACACGAATTCGTTTAACTCAAACCAATATCAAATTATTTTTCGTAAATTCTTGTCGACCCATCGTGCCGTGACCTATATTGCCACCCCTAATTGGTTGTTGTTGGTATGGATTGACTGTTGTATGCGTGATTGATTAATTGTATGGGTTAATAATTTTGCAGATAGTTTTGATCATGGTGTTGATTACAGATGAAGTTGATCAAGAAGTAATTGCAGATGGTGTTGCCGAAAAGGCAGTCGTGTTGGAGCTGAAGATCTGGGTGTTTGGTGTTTATTGTAGATTAAGTTGATGAAAAATTTGTTGCAAATGGTGTTGATAAAGAAGCAATGAGTTGAAGCTCTGGGCATTTGAAAAATCATTCATTTTTTATTTTATATTTTCAAAGACCCTTTTTTTTTTTAACTAAAATTGTCTTGCATGATTGAGTGTGTGTATGTGTTTTTTTTTTTTTTTTTTTTTGGACCAGATCTTGAAATCAAAATTTTTTTTTTCTCAATTTTGTTATGTTTTTTTTTTTTTTGGGCAACCTTAATTAATTTTTATCTAGTCTTTACTTTTTTTTTTCCAGTTTTTTCTTTTGTTTTTCTTGCTTTTTTTTTTTATTTTTTTATTTTTTTATTTTTTATCTTCATCTCGTTGAAGATGAAGATCTTCAACTAGATTTTTAACTGTTATGGAGTCAAAATGAGATTTTTTTTCCTTTTTTCAATTAATTTTTCATCCTATATATGGGTAAGATAGTCATTTAAACAAAAATTTTGGTAAATTGTTAAAGTTAGCGGAAATTAAGTAACAATATGGGGGTTTAGCATAATAAAATGATAAATGTATTTTCATTTAATTTTAGACAAACCTCTTGGGGGGTGTTGTGCAATTCCTTCGAAAGTAAATTATCTATTTAGATCTATTTGAAAATTTTTAAGAAAACAGATCTTGTACATATTATTAATTTAGAATAATTATACTAATTTGTCAGGGAGTAGTATCTTTCTTTTGTTATATAATTCCCTTTCGTTTGCTTTATAAACATTGTAATATTTCAGTCTCAACTTCGAAGTGCCTCCAATGTATTCCATTTGAATAATCATCTAATATGTTTAGTTTTCGTTTTTATGGGAAAATTTTAAGAAATTTAATTGTTTATGATTGTAAAATAAAAATATTACTCTCTAATTGACAAAATCATATTAAATAACATATTTTTAAATTATTATAATTAAATTGAAATTTGAGGATGAAAGGTATTACTCAAATTTGTAACCTCTAATATATAAACGTGAGGAGATTATAAATAAACCACGATCATCTTGTCATAGTAAATAACATATTAATCATTCAGCTTCATTAATATAGTCTAGTTACATGAAACATCTTAGACAAAATTTATTTGCAAATTTTAAGAAAGATATAATTCAAATCTATCTATCTATATAGTTATATATAATATAGATATAAAAGACATACCATGAAAATATACTTTTTTTTTTTAATATTACAACAAATTTAAGTTTAAATTAGGCTAACCTCATCCTATTAACTTATTTGTATTTGAAAAGTTGTACAATATATGCACATATATTCACATTGAACATGACAGGAATTTAGTTACGATCAATACTTTCGTATACTTTGACAAATGACACAATAATTAATTCATTTCTTCATAAATTTAAGATAAATTATATCCCAATTTCAAAGAATAAAAAGAACAATGCATAAATGAATATTAATTCATTTCTAACTGTAAAAATATTCAAAGTTGTTATTGTAGTGGTCAAGAATTGACAAGCCTATAAATGATGGCCCAAGACAGGCTTTGGTAGACTGGCCCAATAGATTGGTCGACCCAATCCAGGTGCATGTCGAAGGTATGATCCAATGACTTGGTTGGCCCAGTCTAAGCCCAAAGTATCAAAATCCTATTATGATCTAATCATAATTGATTGTGGAAGATATGTACTGTAATGCCCTGAATCTTCTCTATTTAAGAGAAATAAAAATATATCTAGATAAATAATATTTTTAAGTAAATAGTGAATTTGGGAGAGTGGACATTTTCTCAAGTTTTATGAGATCAAAATTTTTTTGATGAATAGTATTTCCGGACGAAAAGTGTCCATGTAAATAGTATTTTTTGAAAAATTGATCTTGTATATTAAAAGTTTTGAAAATTATATTAGAATTAATGGAAACTGAAACGGATAAAAAAAGAGTTAATTTGAGATAAAATGGAGCAGTTTTTGGATCCGATTGGAAATCCGGAAGGATTTTTAAAAAAATTTAAAAATTTAGAAAAGTGTCAAAATGAGTATTAACATGTTCAAGAAGTATTTTAGAAACTCAAACGACACTTCCGAATGAGATTCGGATGGAAATGAAATCAATTCGAAAATCGTCAAAGGTGATTCAGTGAATTTATAGAGAGTCGAAAAATGGCATGAAATAACTTTTAAGGGTCACTAAGGTTACTAGGAGTATGTAGGAAGTTCAAATATAGGCCACGATAAATTTTGAAAGGATTTCGAAAAAGTCTCGGAAAAGTTGAATTCGAACGTTCCGGGAAAGTCAAATCAAAAGAAATAAGAAATGATAGATATGTGGGGCAAGCAACCATAGAAATGTGACATGTGACATAAGAGAAATGTAAATTGAGTATGAATTTAAAAGGTTGTGTAATAGATTTTGGGGGTTAAATTGTGACTTGTAGGTGATTGAATTGGAAGAAAAAAAAAAATCAAGAGGAGGTTAAAAAGGGCATGATTATATTTAATTGTAAAGAATATGTACAATGATATTTTTATAACACCCCAATCATAATGGACTTAAGAGATTAATTGAAATTTAATTTATTGTTATTAATTTGGTCTAGTTCAAGTTTTAGAAGTATAGAAGTTTATGAATAAATATTCTATTATAGGGTATTTTTAAAAGAAATTAAGAAAGTTGGGCTAAGGAAAAAAAAGGTTATATGGGTTAAAATGAAAATTTACATATATTGGAAATACAAATCATACGGTGTCGGTGAGATTTTTTTTCTCGTAATAATAAATATAATAATAATAAAATATAAAATGGTGGGCCCCATTGAAAAAATAAATAATATATAATTGTTAGTGGTGGGACCCATTTGAAAAAAAATAATAAAATAAAGAAGAGAAATGAAGATGTGGGCGTTGGGTGTTGAAGAAAAAATAAATAGATAATAATGAAGTAATGAAATAAAATAAAATAAAAGGAGAAGTGAATGCACATGAGGCGGTGGAGATGCAATGTGTATATATATATGTGTGTCTTCAGAAGAAATAAAATGAAAAGAAGCTGCCGAACAGCAGTAGGAAAATAAAAAAAAAAAAAAAAAAATAGAGAGCAAAATCGGGCAATGGCGGGAAGAAAAAAAAAAGAAAAAAGGAAGAAGCCGAGAAGAAGAAAGTAAAATAGAAAGAAAAGAAAATTATTTTAGGTGTCCGATTATTCAGATAAGTCAATTTATTTTAATAGGATTTGGATTTCAAAAAATTAATTTATTTTTCTATGAGTTATAAATTAAGTTTTGTGTGGTTTTATGATGGATCTAAGATGATAAGAAAATCTAAGGAGAACTCGTTTTAGATGCAAAAATAAGTAAAAGAGTTAGGTGAGTTGATAGTTTTATTTTTAATTAAACCGATTGAGTTATAGTTATTTATACTTTCGATTTTATTATTTATTTCAAATAAGTAGATTTATTGAGTTAGTTGATTTTATAAATTATCAAATATGTTTGATGATTGAAATAAAAGTTTATTACGAAGTTGTATAAGAGATTCCAGGAAGAATTTTATGTTTTCTGTTTGAGTTATTATCGAAAGGATTTTTAGAATGTTTGAAATTTTGATTATTTATGTTTTTTATGGAATGAGTTTGATTTTCATTTTGAAATGATTTGTGGATTAATTTGATGTATGAAATGGTAAAAGTTTGATAAATTTTGAATCATTTGTATATGTTAGCAGAATATGTATATAGAGGGTTTTGTGAAATTATTTTAATGAATTGTGATAAAATGTTATTCGTACGTGATTTTGTTTAAAATTTTATCCAATTGATTTCATGATTATATGTGAATCATGGTAAGAATGATTTTGTGATATTTTATAATGAAGAAGTTGAAAAGTTTGTGAAAAATACATGCTTGGCCGAAAATGGTATTTAAGGAGTATTGTGAAATTTCTTTGAAAAATTGTGATTAAATGTTGTTTGAAGGTGATTTTAATGACTTTCGAATGAAAACGGAAAGGAATCAAAAAGAAATTGACGAGTTTAGTATCTTGACCGAATATATATTGGTTGAAGGACACAAAGGTTTGGATAAAATTTGATAAATGATGAGCTAATTGAGTATGAAACGATGTTTGATGATGCTTAAATTGATATCTGTAATAATTGAAAAAAAAAAATTGTGACTGAAATTTTGTTTGTCACTTTCCGAATGAAATTTTTATTTCGAAACGGAAATTGTTCATTTGTTAAATTATTGGTAATAAACAAAAATATCAAGGGTCCAAGTAAACCTGATTATTGGTAGATGAGAATTGGTAATTGACATGCCAATAGGATAATTATTAGCAGTACTGCACTGTTATAATTGCATATCGACTTTGATTTACGGACCTTAAGAGGCACCGAGTGTTCGGTCTTAGAATTTATGTGTTATGCGAAATATGATCCGACTGGTAGTCACCGAGTGTCCGATATCAGAGAACTTGGTATGCCAATAGGGTGATTATAGTAGTACTGCACCGATTTGCCTATGTACATTGATACTGAATTCATGGACCTTGAGAAGTACCGAGTGTCCGGTTCCCGAATTTATGTATAATATGAGAATACGATTCGACGGGTAGTCATCAAGTTTTCGATGCCGGAGAAACTCGTTTTTCAGTCCATGGTATCGTGTCATGTTTACAAAGGGCGCTGAACATTATTAAAGAAAATCGTGTTGATATGCTTGAAAATGAAAATTAATTGTGTTTTATATGTGCATTGAATAGTAATTTGATTTCCTTGTAAATTTATATGTAAAAGTTTAAAAATTGTGAAATATTGATTTACAACTTGTATTTTGAGAAAATGTTATGGAAAAATTGTGTAATTATGTATGAAAAAAAAATGGCCTAGTACAAATGCATGTATGTATTTGTTAGTTATTAAATTTTATTGTGTTTTATTACAAATATTTGAAAATGGTGAAATTTGATTTGTAAGATTATACTTGAAAAATAACTTTTATACAATTTATGTGTGCGTGTTTGCTAGTAAATCGATCTCTTTATGATTTAATATAAAAATCTGAGAACTGTGAAATTTGGCTTTACAATCTTGTATTTTTATGAAATGATGAAATTTAAATTTAGTGCACACTTACTAAGTAGAAATACTTAGCGCGTTGGATTTACAACGTGCACATAGTTGAAATGGACATTGTAGATAAAGGCTAAAGGAGATATCAACAATACTTCCAGCGAGCCATGTCCATTTCTATTTTGATAGTTATTATTTTAATATTGTATATATCTATATTAAAATGCATAGACATGCGAGCATATATATTTGTGCGTGTACATATGAAGTCTTGAAAAAGATAACTAATGTAAATCATGGAAAGATTTGGTATTGTATAGCGGTTTTGTAAAACAATTATTACTTTTCTTTTGAAAATTGTGTTCAATTTCATTTGATATGATTTTTGTAAAGACATGATATTTGTGAATGTTTGTGTAATGAAGTGGTCTTGAGTCAGACGGAGGGTCCGAATGGTAGTTGAGAAAAAAAATTATATTTAAAAGTGTTTCTTTTGAAAATTTGTAGGTTTTAAAATTTTGAGTTTTCCGAAAACAGACGAAACTCTGATGGATTTTCGAATTTAAGAAAAAAAAAATTGTAGTACATATATGTAAATTAATAACGAATAAATCGATTAAGATAGCATCCTTTGACTCAGATTCCCATCTGAATGAGAATCGGGAGGAGGGTGTTAAATGCACGTCCAAGAGATAAACCTCTACAAATTAGGAAGCAGTTTGAGTAGGAAATAACTGCTTCATTCCCTAAAATCGAGGGATAATTCTTTATCTTTTCTAGCTGCAAAATAGGGAAAAACTCCTGTCAAGAGAATTATTGACCATTTATAAAAGGCAACTTCACTTAAAGGGCAACAGACATGAGAGACACTCAGATACGTTGTCACTTTTTAAAATAATTCCTCCACCCACATACTTTGTAACTATGCTGAAGCATTAATGCCACCAACACACACAACCTTTCTTCCATTCAAAAGCCACAAGACATCCATAGGCCATTCAAAGATTCTGTCATTCTCAGAGAGCTTCCATTGCTCATGGTCTTAGAGTGTTATCCTACCAGTTATCAGATTTATTTAACTCTGATCAAGATAAAATATATTGTAATTTTATACTTTTAAACATCATTTTAATGATGAGAACTTGAATAAATCCTTATTATTTTGATGTGGTTTTGTTTATTTTGTGTAGATGAGTCATGAAAAAATAAATGAGTAATATTCGAGTTATTTCAGGGTGAATCCATACAAGAAATAATTATATGGACTGAATTAGTATATTTTCATTGCTATTATTTTCATAATCAGCCCATTTGGATCAATATATGCAGCCCATTAAGCTAATCTCAAGGCCCAATTCATGCTTCCAATCCTTTGCCTTTTATAACTTGTGTGGTTGCTCTTGAAAGACACCACTTTTTCTAACACCTAATTCACACGTCCAAGATGTCCTGATGTTGCTGAAAATTTTACTATATATATGGAAGCAACAATTTTAAGCCAAAAAAAGAAAATCACCACTAGGATAAAAAAATCATATCAGAAAACAAAATCAATAAACTTGCTCTCAATCCAACCAACCACCACGAGGAAAACGGATAGGCAGAACTCAGAACGGAGAGACAAGGTCGCCAAGATTGGTCATGAACAAGCTTGATGGCGGTGAAAGGTTGCAAGGTAGGTAGTGTGGTGTGGATTAGTGAGTTTGAGAGGCTAAGAGAGTAAGAGAAGAGAGTTAGAGAGAGAGAGTACTAGCAATGTCTAGTGTGATTGTGGGAACTAGGAAGCATAGCTGTTACGATTTTTTTTTTTTTTTTGTTATTTATAAATTGGGTTATTGGCGCAAAAAAGTTTGCCTCATTTTTGACTCGGTAACCTGATCGGCTCAACTATTTTGCTCCAAACTCGCTCCAAATAGAATAATTTTTTTTGAGTTTGGATCAAATCATATATTTTTGTCATCCCTAATTATGATGGATGAAATAAAAAGGAAAAAATTAGCCTAAGTGAATAGTGATTAGTGAAGCAAACTTCTCATTCTTGTTTAACACGATATCCACAAGGCCATTTTATATTATCCATCATAAAAGGGTTTTGAGCCTAACTTCATCACAGAAGTTAGCTCAGAAGTGGAGGTTTACCTTCACCTCATAAACTAATATATATTCACTTTTTCAACCAATATAAGACTATCTAACACTCTTTCCTTGGTGATTAAAGAGCTTAGCCATGATTCTTCTTCCCTTACAAATTCTAGCTTTATTTTTTTCAAATAAAAAAAGGGAACTGTATTCGTGGATCGGGAAGACCAACTCTCATTCAAGGTGTTAGAGTGCCTTTTCGAAATAGGGCTAGCTGTTCTTTGCTCTGACATATCAATTAGATACTCTTCTTAATCATACCCATGGGGAACATCATAAATGAAGTAGTTTTAGTGTGGTCACCGGTGAAGACAAGACTTTTGCCTTGGTACGGCGAGGATGAGACTAAACAGAAAACTCTTTAGCAACATGTGTAATAGTACCCTATTGGAATGATAGAATCTTTTGATATAATCAATGTTAGTGGTCACTACATTAATTTACCGTATAGGGGTTCTCAAAGATTGCAGAAGGAAGAAAGTAGCTAGTAGTTGAAATTCAATACTTACAAGCCAAAGATGCAGAGTTCCTCAAACAACAGGATTCACTGGTAGCTGAATTAAAAAAGGCTATGCTAGTTTTCTAAGGATGATTCTTTCGCGTAAGTCAGGGGAGTGTTGAGCTAGAGTAGAGATGACCTTTTTAGCATCACTGATAAGTCTAAAAGTGAAGAATGGATACTTTATTAGATCTGGATTCGCTGGTTGCTCTTTTAGTAAGCCATCAAAGGCGAATAGGGGGGGAGGGGGGGGGGGGGGGTGGGGGGAACCAAATGTTCGAAGTTGATTGTACAAGTCTTGGTAATAATATGAGAAATAGTTCACACACCTGCACTGAGGTGGTTTGCGCAACTGATACATGGACCCTTTCCTTTTTGTTTTTGCCAGTGATTTCCTAAGCTAAGCTGGAATTCTTTTCATGGGTAATGCAATTAAGGGCTAGTAGCGCCCTTGGTTCGATAAAGGAGACAACTGGCATTACTTCTTCCTCCTTTTTCCGCTTCTTTCGTTATTGATTTGGTTCGTGATGGTGAACAGATGAACCTATTGACGGGTCCGCTCCTATACTTCTATTTTTGTACTATCGGTAGCCCATCGGCAGCCTTCTAGAGGATATCTGACCCAACTGAAAGGTTCTCATGAAGTTAAACCGTATTATTTAACTACAAACTTTTAGAAAACTAATCTGAAAACGAAAATTGGCGAGAAATTTTTCGCGTTTTCTCAAATATTTTACAATCAATTTTATAAAAGTTTCGACAGCATAACGGTTATATTTCCGACTATGCTACCCTGCAAAGTTTATAGAAAATTTTATACACTTCTAATATTATTCAAATCTCAACTTCTGGGCCCCAGGCCTTTCTCAATTCAAATTACTGGCAATCCTAAACATGCAATTCAAATTCAAAAACAATTTTTTAAAAAAAAAATTAAACTCAAGTCATGCATATATTTACTTTTATACAGTTTCCAAAATATATATACAATGAATAAATATAATTTACACAACGTTCTATAATAGTTATATACAATAATCAGCACGCACAACAACTCAGTCTTTGCTCCTGACTCGAAACTCCTATCCCTGATGTACTGGCATATGTACTTGTCCTTGAGAAAGTTTTATTTGTAAAACATAAAATATGATGAGCTAGAAAGCTCAATGAGTGTCATAAAAATCTCTTGTAATTTCTTTTTATAAAATAAACCTTCCTAAGAATTTCTTTAAAACATAATTTATAAACTTTTTTTTTTAAAAAAACTATAGTTTATACTTTATAAAACTCTTTTCGAGAAAATCAATTGAACGTTCTTTTCATACTTTATTATAAATATATACAATGACGGTAATAAACTTTAGAAAATCTCTGTATAAAAATAATCGGCCACTGTATCCGTATCATATGGTATCCTAGGTACGAGCGGAATAAATCGTCACTCAAGCTTCCATGACCCTCTGTCCAGTAAGACGTTAGCTATAATATACTTTAATTTGTGCATAGATGACAAACCAACTGGACTTACTGACTCAGTCCCTCCCGCTGTTAGAGATAAACTCTCTCTAACAGAGCCATGCACGGATTCGAGTACTCTAACTGGAAATCTTTGTAACTTTGTAGGTGAGACAACCTTTTTATGTAACGAGCCCGATCCATCTCCACTCTTAGGCCGCAACCTCGACCCTCATGGATTCGAATGCAACCAACCTGGCTACCCCCTTTCTTGGACTTTCGTGGGCTTGCCCTCAAGGATTCTGGTAATAGGTATGCCCCTTGTAACGTGTTTGGAATACCTATTGGATGTACCATAGGTTTTATAAAATCTCTCTATTTTACTTTCTTTTCTTTAATTTCAATTTACTTTTCTTTAAGATTTGAATAAAACTATTTAAGAGGTTTTAATTTACTTTTCACTTTAAATTTAATTCAAACCATGCAATATGAGATCTATAATCCAAGCTATAATATTCAAAAGAGTAAAATAAAATCATTTTATAGCTTTTAAAAGGACACTCACCTAATCTTTAATTTCGCTCACGATTGCGCGCGCGTTTTCGAATTCCTTTTATTCCCGTCACCTACATATTTACGAATTCTAATTTTAGAAAGTGTCACCAACAAAACTTAATCATTCATATTTATCTCATTAAGCACATAAATTATCTATTCAACCATTAAACTGCCTAATAATCCGAACACCCAAATTCATAGCGTAACTTTTCCATTTGTTCGTATTTACTTTCTGTTTGAATTTTAAGTCGTTCCTATCATTCATATAACTCTTAGAACCATCCAAATCATCAAAGAACAACTTTTTATCACAACAAACACACCAAAACCAAAACATGATAGCTTATGAACCATGATTTTCACATTTCATTTCAACATTAATTCCAAGTCTTTAACACATTCAAAACTTTACTATAAGTTATCCATTCAATTCTAACTCATTTTCTCACATATAAACCTCACAAAACCCATCAAGTACTTCATAATTTCATCAACATCATCTTCTATCTATAGCCGAACCTAGCATACACGCAAATTTAATTTATTCATTCTATTTTCTATCTTGAATTTCGTTATATACTGTTCTTTAATTTCAACTAGTTCTCTAATGAACTTTACACATTGAAATGACATTATTTCTTAGTCAAATTTACACATATTCAAGCTTAACCTTTCCACTTTATCTCCATATAATTTTTAATACCAATAACAACCCCTAAATTGCCTATAATCTGTTAGAGGAATTCTTGGACAACTTGCACATCATTATGAGTCACCTTGGCCGAATTTCATCCACCATGCATTCTATGATTTCATTTCAAAATTTAACATCATGATCATCATTTTAACACATATTTAATCAAGAAAAATCATCAAATTGAATTTTAAACAAGTTGGAACATAAATCCTTAGTTGACTGAACCACACATGCATAACTTCAAACATTTGAACTTCATTGCATTCTCATTCTTTTGCATATTCAAACCAACCCATATTCAAGCCAATTCACTCATATTTCTTTTACCTCATTTCACCCCAACATAGCCAAATTACATTTCATAATATGCCTCGACATCTCATAAGTTATTTTCACACAATTCAGTCCACAATCCAATCACGTCCAACAGAATTTAACTACCATTAAACACCATCAAACTCATTCAAATCATAATATTTTTCAACCAAACCACTTACCAAATGTTCCTTGATGTCTTCCTTGCTTTTTCACTTGATTTGGGCTCTAAAATCTTGATTTCAAACATAAAAATTCATCAAATTCAAGGGCTATTCTAGATTATGTTATTGACAGTTCTTACACAAATTTTTACTTAAAAACCTCAATCAAAACTCAATCTTACCTCTTCCTTCTTGATTGATCTTGCTTAGGGACATTCCTAAACTTGTTCTTGACCTTTTAGTAGCTTGATTGACCTTCAAAAATGGTGGAAATTTGGCTTGGACGAGCTGCTGCCCTGTTTTTGCGCTGCACCCCTTTTTTGCCGAGAATGCACTCCAACTCTCTTTCATTTTCCAGTAGCTTTCTCTCATATTTATAGCCATTTCTCCCTTCAATTTTTGCCCTCAAAGTTTGTCACATAATTACCTTGAATGCCACTTTCTTATTTTATCAAAATAACCCTCAAATTCTCATATTCACACTTGTTTTGATAAATTTTTACATACAATACCATTAAATTATTTCATTCACTTCTAGCTCCTTTTTTGATGTCTTTTGATCATGAATTTCATCTCATATCATTGAGGAATCATCATATCACTTATCGTATTCGAATCCGTTTCTGATCGGATTGAAAATTTTACTAAAATTCGATTACGCAATTGGAAAAAAAAATTTTTTTTTTATAACTTTATTAATTCTCTAATGAGGGCATTTTTGTACATATATTCACTTTATTTATATGAATTCTTATCTACAATACGAAAAAGGATATTACACCTATGATCTATCCAATAGTACCCACTAATAACATTAGGGAAGGGAGGAGAAAGGCACGAACCCCCCCTACTAGACACTATACCTATTAGAGACATTAATTTCATTATGCAAAACATAAAACTTTATTAAAAAAATAAACAAATTGAGTTCATATCCAGGGTTTCAATTCAAACTTAACCAATAAACTAACTACATAAGTATAAAAATAAAGAAAAGAAAAAGAAAAGATAGAACTAAATTAGCCTTCTTGCTCCTTGCCATAGCTCCACACCCTTTGAATAAATGTCAATTGTTGCATAAACTTGGGTATTTATAGGCACACAAACCTAATTTAATCAAAACTCTAACCCCTCTCTTGATTTGGATAAAATTTTGTTATCTTTATCTCTTATTGTTCTAATCTCATCTAAATATGCTTGACTAATTAGTTTAAGACCTGACAATGCTTACGAAGTCGATTAGGATTGAAACATAAAGAGTTTCAGTTGAACTAGGACTGCCTTGCAGCTTTCAAGTCTCGTGACAATCTGACCTTCAGATACTTAATTGGTCATAACTTCCTCTAGAAAATTTCGATTCATGAACCATCAGCGGCTATAAAAATTAGACATCTGGGGCTTTAATTTGATAGGTAATGACTCATATAACTCAAACTATGCACTCCGTACGAGCTCCTGCAAGTCACATCCCTTTTCTACCAAAGATTCTTCAATTTCCTTCTAGAAGTTTTTTAAATCTGATTTCTTATTTTATCCTAATTTGATTTCCTTATAGACAATTTTCGAATCCTTATTTAATTCTTCTTCAATTCTTCAATGCTTATCTAAATTCCTTTTGATCTTCTTTCCCAATTTGAATTCTTGCACTAAAAGAAATATGAATTAAATCGGACTTTTGTTTCCTTTTCTAACTCAGATTTGAATGACAAGTTGCGTAATTGTACCCTTAAATTTCTTAGATTTATCAAAGTTACATTAATCTTTAAAAATCGTTTGATTCTATCAATTTTCTTCTCAAAACTTAAATTTAAACGCTAAACACATTAAAAGTACCAGTTCTATTCAAAACACAATATAAATAATAGGTAAATTTGATATAAAATAATGATAATAAATAACCTAACAAGCATGCATGCAATCTGAATATCAGAAAAAATTCATAATTTAATATAAATAATTGCATTAACAAAAATGTTCTTACACAAATGACATAAGAATTAAACATCAAGCATAACTAACCTTTGAAGCTTTATAAAAACTAGTTTTTTCTACCTGAAAAAGAAACAAAGATGTAAAAGGAAAACAATGAGAAAAAAGGTATTTCAACTTTACGGTCAAGAGTCAACTACCCTTTTAAAATCCCAATCCCATCATCATACCCACACACACACACCTAGCCATACCGATTCAACCACTCTGTTTTAATTAATGTCTCATCTCATCAGTTGGTACAATTTCTATTTTAATTACTATCTTGTCCTTCTAATCACATTTATGGTGCGTTTACTTTACTTGAAGGAATCAGAATAAAAATCGAAATAATCTGGAATCGAAATGACTTAGAATCGGAATGAAGTATCGGAATTAGAATAACTTGTTTACTTCAACTGCAGGAATCGGAATCGGAATCAGCAGTATTCCCATTGAACTGTTTAATTTACTTTGGAATCGGAATGAATTAAGTATAAGTTATAAAAATGTCCTTAAATAAAATTATCAATTAATTATAATAGTGTGCAGTTTTTTATTATAATATACTTTTTTTTAATATTAAATAAAAAATTGCATACTATAGTAAAAAAAATTGCATACTATAGTAAAAAAATTGCATATTATTTTAATAGTTCACTAACCTAATGTACAATTTTTTATTATAATATGTAGTTTTTTTTAATATCAAATAAAAAAACTGTATATTATAATAAAAAACATGAATATTATTTTTTATAATCCACTATGATAATTAAGAAATTGGTGGTGAAAAACTAATGGTGTGCAATTTTTTATTATAATATACAATTTTTTTTTAATATCAAATTAAAAAAAATATATTTTTTAAGAAAGGTATAGAAAACTTTTCATCTCTACAAAGGGAATGAGAATGAGATTCCCAAGTGGGTTGGGGGGAATGAGATTTTCATTCCACAACTCTAAATTGATGTGAGACTCACACTTTCATTCCTATTACAGAATGAATTTTAAGTAAGTAAACGCCATTAATCAATCTCATTCTCTAATCTATGAAGTAAACATATCATTACTATTCTATATTTGATTACTTGCTGTTTTGAGGGTAAAGATGTCAATTAATGATTATAATGAAATATAATAAAATTAAATTACTTTTCTACTCTCTCCTTTTCAAATAAACATCAAGGATAAGAAAAAAGGTCATTTCAAACAAATCTACGAGGATCTAGAATTTGATACTATTCATGATTTCTCATCCTCATTTTTATACAGTTAATAGATATGCAATCTAACTTTTGCTATTGTATTATTTAGTTTAAATTCATTTCTTATAATTATTTTTTGACCTTATAAAATTTATTTATATTCCTGCAATCAAATTGAAAATGTCTAATCACACCGTAGTGCGTAGCATTACAGTCACATGGTAACGGACATAAATTGCAGTGCGTGTGTTTTCAAAAAACAATTTATGTATATAGTTTCTGATACCAAAAAGAAGATATTTCTGACTTTCTCCATGTCTATCTCCCAGCTGTTTATCTTTTTGTTTCTTTTTTGAAAGGAAAAACTTCAGTAAGTAACCACATTTACTGGACTCATTGGGAGCTATTAATTACAGTGTATGTACATATACCGGAGTTTGTTTTTGCTCACAGCTGTTTTTCCTTTTTTTTTTTTAAAAAAAAAAGCTGCAGTGAGTAATCACATTTACTGAACTCACTGGGAGGCATTAATTACAGTGTATGTACATTTACCTGAGTTTGTTTTTAAAAAACAATTTAAGTGTGCATCGATAGGCAGATACTTTTGGCTTTTCTGTGTCTCTGTCGCAGGCTTTGTGTTTTCAAATAAAAAAAGCTGCCCAGCTTAAAAAAAAATATAAAATAAAAAAATAAAAAAATAAAAAAGTTTGCTTCTTTTAGGCTGCATTTGGCACGCGGGATTGGATTGGAATGTAATAGATTGGATTGGATTGGATTAGATTGAAAAATCGCCATCTCATGTTTGGTAGAACTTAGGATTGGATTAAAAATTATCCTGTATTACGTTTGGTATAGATTGAGATTGGATTGGAATACAATTAATTTAAACTTTTTATTATATAAAATTAATTTTATCAAAAATCTAAAAAAAACAAACAAACATCTCCTCTCACAAATCAAATCCCACAATTAATCAATATCATCATCTCCCACAATTAATCAATATCATCTCCCACAATTCAACATCATCAACACACAATTCATCAATATCATCCATCAATTCATCACAATTATCATCTCCCATAACAACATCAACACATCATAAAATTAACCCAAAAAAAAAAAAAAAAAACAAACAGAACCAGTCAGGTTTTGTTCGAACTCAGAACCAGATGGTTCTGGGTTCGATCGATCGAACCCAGAACCTCCCACCTGGTTCTGGGTTCGGGGAACCCAAAACCATCACAACTCAGAAAGGAAAAAAAGAAAAAAAAGAAATAGAGGAGGAGATGAGCGAGACGATGAGCAGCGGCGGCGGCGGATCGGCGTGGTGGAGAGGAAGGAGAGGAAGAAGAAGAGAGGGAGGAGAGGCTTGATGAGAGAAGGATGGTGAGAGGAAGAGAGTGACAGAGAGATGAGAATGCTGCCAGAGACGGAAAGAGGTAAAAAATTAATCACAAATCCAATCTCATCCCATCCAATGACATGGTTTTGGAGGGGATTGGAAAATGCCAAAAGAATGGGATTTGGAAGGAACTTGGGATTCTGGAAGTCCAATCCCATTCACTCTCCAAACATGAGATTTGGGAGTTTGGGATATTTTCAATCCCAATCCCATATCAAATCCCATGCACCAAACACAGCCTTATGAGAACGCGCTGCACTTACTGCGTCTTCATAGGTGTGAGCCCTTTCTCTTTCTTCATTCAACACACTCACTCCTTTCTTCGCAGCTATCTTTCCATCTCTTCTTGACTTACTGTTTCCTTCACCACCACAAACCACCGCCACTACCACCACCACGACCACCACATCCGGCACCTCCCCCAGCAGTAACTGTTCGCATCACTTTGTCTCCGTCACCGTTCACTCTTTGTTTTCATATATTTCGGACTCAAAAATATGGAGAGGGTGAGAAAGGAAAAAAAAAAAAAAAGGTAATCAGAGATTGTTTTTATAAGATTTATTTAAATATTATTTCTCTTTTAGTGCTTTCTCACGAGATTTTGTGTTTGATTAGTGGAAAATTGAGCAACTGTTGGCTTGTTCGGAATGGAAGGTGTTGGAAAGAAAAAAAAGGCAATACCAGGTGACTTATATATATTTTTTCTAGTTTTATAATTTTAAAAATAAATAAAGACTATATGTGATCAACTGATTTACATACAATTACATGACTTATTGCTTGCCCCGGAAAACTGGTGTTGCAAATTTAGGTGGTGCAAATTAGCTTGCATTTATACACTTTATAACTTTTTTTTTTCTAGTAATATACATTATTTAAATAATTAATTTCAATTTCGAAATTAAATTCAATATCTTGGATTTCAATTTTGAAAACTGGTTGTTAGATTAAAAAATAATATGTGTTATAAAACAAATGTAATATTAAGATATTGCAGAATAAGAATAAAAACTAAAATTAAAACACAAGAAGAATTTTGGAGAGGAAGTAGCTATTTTATTCTTTCATTTCTTGTATATATATGGATATCAAATACAAACTTATGTATCCTCTATTTATAGACTAAGAATCATTAATATAGGAAGAAGAAAAGACATAACTTATACACAACATTAACATGCTATTATGATGATCATTATTTAAGTAATAATGACCTTTAATATGGAGGTTATAGAAAACATTAAGGTACAATTATGATGACCATTATTTGTATGATAATGATCTTTAATGTGGAGGTTATAGAATACTAAAGGGTGGCATCCAATTGATTTACAACACTCCCCCTTTGGATGTCCACCGTACAAAGAATATGCCTCATTAAAAACCTTATCAGGAAAAAAACCTATGAGAAAAAAAATCCTGATAAAGGAAAAAAGAGTACATAATTCTTGTACGCAGTAACCTCCCCCTCATGTTGATATGTTTTCTTTTGTTGAATTTCATGATCTTCTGGATCAAAAGTGCGATAATCTTCTGAATTCAATAGTATTTGGACGTGCTTAAATGTACTGCCTCATTAAAAACCTTGTCAGGAAAACCCAATGGGACAAAACCTGATCGAAGGAAAAAAGAGTGCAGTGCACATATGTTCATATTGAATTAATATACTCCCCCTGAAAGGTATACAACTGTTACTCTTGTAGTTTCTTCGAAGATATTGAAAAATATGTTTGACTCCACTCCAATGTCTTCGAGCCGATGGATTAGTATTCCCTCTTATTTGTGCTTGATCTTCAGCCTGAAACAATATCTTGTTTTCTCAAAATCTTACATCTCAAATTCTCTTTTCAAATATTCAACAATTCTTAGGAGCTCTTCAGGAGTTCCAATTTAATTCATGTCATCGACATATATTGCTATTGTAGCAAATCCAGATTTTGATTTCTTTATAAATACATAAAGATATATAAATCATTAATATATCCCTCTTTTGTGAGATATTCACTAAGACATTCATCCGGATTGCTTTCAGCCATATAAAAATTATTATAACTTTATTAAATACAAGTTACGAGAATTTGAATTATATGCTTCAGACATTTTAAATCTTTTAGGGATTTTTATGTATATGGTGGTATCTAATGACCCATATAAATATGTCATTACCACATTCAACAGACACGTTTAAAGTCTTTTGGAAACTATCAAACCAATTGAAATGTAATCGTATCTATCATAGATGAATACATTTCATCTTATTACATTTACAAATACCCACTTATATCCATAGGTTTGACGTCTTCAAGCGTCTAAACTATTGGTCTAAATACATCACATTTGGCTAATAAAGTCAATTTTACTTGAATTGCTTCATTCCACTTAGACCAATCATGTCTTTTTCAATACTTATGGATACTACATGGTTTATGATTATTATTTATAATCTCAATAGCTAGTGCATATACAAATAAATTGTCAATGATTATTTTATCATGACTTCATAGTTCTCCTAAGGAAATTTTTTGTATTTCCAAGATTTTGTATCTTTTCAGGAGATTTTACCGCTTCTGAGGCACTAGCCTGTACAAGGACTATTAATTCTCATCACGTAAAATCAACTATGAGACAATCAACATTGGGTTTTTGTAGTAAACCTTTAAGATACAATTATATCTCACTATCTCAATTTTCAAATGAGTAATTATTTTGATCAAAACATATGACGTCTTTAAGCGTCCATATGATAAGTTTAATATAACTATACAAATATAGCTCTGCTTTTGTTTTGATCAATAATTTTTATGTTAACATTTATCCACAATATATTATTCAACATCCTCATAATTTTTCTATAATATGCAGAGCAATAAAATATAAGATCTTAATTTTCTTTAAATTTTCAGTACACACGCCTCTTCAGGGGCTATTGTAAACTTGTACACATTCTTAAGACAAACTATAATATTTATAGTTTGGACATATACACTTTTCCATATATAATTAAGATCCCTTTTGAGTTTCATAGGGGGAGATTCAAAGAGTTCTATCTCTTCAAAAACATTTAACTCTTCAGGAGTTATATTTATATGATGAGGATTACATATAGCTCGAGCGTAATCTTTAAAATGATCATGATCTTTCATTATTCACTTCAAGGAATCATACCTTTACAACCAAATTTATTTTTCATGCTTCGAATGATTTATTTATTGCCATTGATATAAATTGTTCTTCAGGAACAATCACCCGGGTTAATATATTGGCGGTGAGTATAAAATCATTCGTGTATACAATTTTCAAGTAAACAATCCTTTGAACTTCAGGTTCATATGACTTATACAGTAATCGTCATAATGAATGATGCATGCCAACTGTAATTTCATTGACTTATACAGTAATCGTCATAATGAATTATGTATACCAACTGTAATTTCATGTCGTTATAATTTTATCCTTATTCTCCCCCTAACGACGAGAAAATTTATTTATTGGCATTATGTTGTTATTCTTCATGAATTTATTTGCATCATCATAATGTCCTTCTGAGACTTAATTATACTGTCTTACTATCCTTCAAGGATATATTAGACTATCATATTATTTCCCAATGACTAGAATGTCATATAGTGTCTTTCAGAGACCAAACACATAGTGTCCTTCAGGGACTAAACAAATAATGTCCTTCAGAGAACAAATACATAGTGTCATTCAATGACCAAATTGTAATATTAATTATTGTCCTTCAGGGACATTTATTAGGTAAGAATCTTCAGATTCTATAATGGATATCCATATTACTTTCAATAATTTGATGTATCATTTTCTTTTTAGATGAAAAACAAACTTTTGATTAATCACAATTTTTGATCATATTATACTTATGATCATATGATAGTCATCATAAAATATGCTTCTGGCATATGACAGTATAATAATACAAATACGATATACTTTTATTAATGTATATCTAAATAGATTCCTTCAGGATCTATTAAAGTAACAAAGTTTTGCATATATAATATTGTTATTTTTCACTTTGTAATATGCAAATTTGCTCTTCTGGAGCCTTTGTAAATCGGTAAATAATTATGTATACTTCAGGTATACAGTTATTATAATTTCATATTCCAATAACAGTAAACAATTTGTTTACTTTACTTTGGTGTGAAATCCACTTCAGTTGGTTAAAATTTATTATGATCATCAAGACTTTATTGACCATAATCATCGTCATGACTATTAGATGATTTATCATTCATTTCAGGGAATGATATTAATTAATTTAGTCATGCGAGATAAATGATTTTTCACCCATAATAATTAACATTGCTACTTCTGGAGCAAATTTGAAATACAGATTATTTCAATCATCTGACTTCATTTATTTGGAGATCAAATATACATATACATATATGTTTCTTTAAAAATATAAATCAATCCTTTTACCAAGATATATAAATCATAATCACAGTAAATTAATGAACAATTTCTTAAAATATAATTACAACAAATTGTAACGAATATTTAATATAATCAATTAAGATATAAAAAAATACATATCATGTACCTTATTTTCGTATCTTGCTTTGAGGAAAGAAAATAACACGACCTTTGCTAACCAAAAATTTTATGAGAAATAATAATAATTATAAATTTAATACAAGAAAAATAAAAATATTGTACCTTCTCTTCTTAAAAACCCAAGCTTTAGGCTATAATGTAATTGTATATTATAATTACATATTCAATATGATAATAACTCAAAACTTCAGTTTTTGATAGAATTGAGAATGAAATTCTTTTTTAAATCACATCGAAATTCTTTTCCATATTACATTAATCACTGTAATTAGTTTTAGAATTTCAGGTTCTAAGTAAATTACAATAATACTTTAATATTATGATATATTTTAAAAGATCTTAAACAAAATTACTATTAGGAAACTCTAATAGTCGTTGCTACCTAATTTCCATATCTAATAGCTTATGTCAATATCAAACCCATATTATCACTGGAAAGGTAACAATTTAACCATAATACAAATAGATTTTAATCGTATAACATGAGACATGAGATCGTTATATATATCCAATCAAGTAATCCGTATTAAATACACAAATATGAAAATACATACCTCGATGCGTTGAAATTCATAAACAGAAAATTATAATACTTTAACGTATTCATAAATCTAAATTTCACGATCTATATATCCTGAAACTATGAATAAAAGTTAGTATAAAAGATCTTCAAGTCTCTACTCACCCTTAACGAGGAGACATGTCTTCAAACATAATTGGTTCGAGTTTTTTTTTTCTTTTTTTTTGTATCAAATTCGAATCGATTTAATTTTCTCAATATTTTTCATCTGTAATTTTGAAACTTCTGGTTCCAAAATCTAAATGAATTATAATCTAGAACTGAAGTAAGAATCTGAAACTTCAGGTTTTAAGATTCAAATAAAACTGAGAATAAATTTATTGAGAATCTGAAACTTCTGGTTCAGATTTAGAATTCAACAATTCGGATTCAAACCGTTCATCGAGAATCCCGTCAATTAAAACGAATTTGATGAAATCATTATGTCATATGCAAAAGCAAGACCATAACATCACAAGATCAAATTTGTTTGATCTTTATTTAATTTTTCATAACCCGAAAGAGTCACATTGCTTTCTGTCTATATGTACATACATAACATTGGTTTCATATATGAAACACAAATTTGTACATTTTATTGCCTTTTGTGTTTAGATCCATAGTCTAAGACACACTCTTTAAATATAATAGGCAAGGGCTAATTATGTTGCTTCAGGCAACTATAATTTATTTGATATATATAATTGCCCACATTAAGTATGAAAGCCAACAAAATTTAATTAGAATTTAACTAGAATTTTCTAGTTTCAGAGGAATTAGCAATATAGAACTTCTGGTTCTATTTGAAAGCTAAAGCTTTTAGTTTTAATTTTTGCTTGCAAACTTCAGGTTGCAGATTAGAAAGCTAGAAGAAATATCATATCAAAACGTAAATTCAATGATATTAAATTTACTTTCAAATGCAGAATATCCAAAAATAGCATTTCCCATATAGCAATGTTTATAAAATTATTGAAACAAATACCAAGAATATTGATATCTCACAAAGAATAAAAATATATATATATTATATTTTTATATATTTTCCGCATAGTACATAAACAAGGAAAAGAATAATTTTTTTTTTTCTCTTCATACACAGAACAAAGACAAACTTCATATATATATATATATATATATATAGATGTTTCTCTCTTTTTACATCAATTAAACCAATAAAACATTTTTTTTCTTTTAATCAATATGTTCTCTTTGTATAATCAATCAAGTCATGCAAATAGTACATGAATTTGAAGCTCTTAATATATGTTTTCAAAATAAGATCCATATTACATATAAACAAGAATAATAAAAAGATAAAATCAATTAAAACTGAAGAAAAATTTATTTTAGATCTAACATAACATTTGTTAGCATAACATAACATTTATACGAAACATATATACTAGCAAGATTATGTGAATCAAATAGTAAAGAATAGATCACATAAATAAAATCAGTCATACCGGATTCGTTGTACTCAGTTGGTTAGACTCTCGTGCTGATGACGTGTTATAAAACAAATGTAATATTAAGATATTGCAGAATAAGAATAAAAACTAAAATTAAAACACAAGAAGAATTTTGGAGAGGAAGTAGCTATTTTATTCTTTCATTTCTTGTATATATATGGATATCAAATACAAACTTATGTATCCTCTATTTATAGACTAAGAATCATTAATATAGGAAGAAGAAAAGACATAACTTATACACAACATTAACATGCTATTATGATGATCATTATTTAAGTAATAATGACCTTTAATATGGAGGTTATAGAAAACATTAAGGTACAATTATGATGACCATTATTTGTATGATAATGATCTTTAATGTGGAGGTTATAGAATACTAAAGGGTGGCATCCAATTGATTTACAACAATATGAATTAAATAGAGTTTTAATAGTTTGATTGGCGCATAACATGGATCGTTGTTTCCGTCTATCACGGATAGCGTGTGTTGACGGTATAGATCTATACGGTACCATCAGATCGCAACCTTCAAATTTGAATAGTCTATAAATGGTTCCATCAGTTATTTTATTCGTTTGTCACGTGCCTGCCCTATTGGTGCTACTAGGGGTGAGTTAGGATTTAGTTGAAAATCATCCAAATCAAATTAAATCGGATTGAAAAATATTCAATCCAACCCAATTCTTTATAAACTTTCAATCCAATGCAACCCAATGTTTATAAAAAATTCAATTCTAGAATAATCAAATATTGTTATGATATAAATTAGTCGAATTATGAATTTTTATAGCAAATAATAATACTCACCTTACATCATATAACATTTCGAACAAAACTTTCACAAAATTAAATAAGTAAATACTAAAGTAGCACTAGCTATAAGAAATATCCACATAAGTAACAATGTGATCATTTCATTCAATTTTAGGGAAAAAATTATTTTAGTCTTTTAAGTTTTGGGAAAGAATTAAATTTTTAACTATGTTTTGAAAAAACATTAAATGAACACTAATTTTTAAAAAAATGTCAAATTAATCTCTTTCATCAGTTAACTAATAGGCAAGTTAACATTGATTGTGATTGTTAGGGGTATTTTGAACACTATATAATTTGACTAATAGATAAAAAATTTAAATAAAAGAGAAGATAGGTGCCATTTAATGAATGGTGAAATAATAATAATATAAAATAAATAAGAAATTAAAATAAAAATTAAAAAAAAAAACATTGAACTAACCCAGGCAACTAGGTTCAAATGAACCTAATTGCCTAGGTTCGTTTGAAGAAGACGAACATAGGTGTCTGGGTTTGTTCATCTTCTTTGAACTTGAACGATAGGTTTGTTCATGGTTTAATAAAGATAATTTGGGTTTCAAACCTAAATCTGATATGGGTTTCAAAGCTCAAAGCTAACCTGGGTTTTAAAACCCTTTGAAACTAGATGGAATTTGGTTTTTGGGTTCAATTAGTTCGAAGTATATTAGTGATTGTGGCCGGTAATAGAGGTGGCGATAGAAGCTGTCAGTTCGATTGGTTGTGAAACCAAATACTATGGTGGTTTGAGATTGAGATTGAGGTTGATTGGTTGTCGAACCAAATATTGTGGTGATGGAGGATGAAGACGAACCCAATGTGATGTTTTGGTTCTTGCTGTGGTGGTGAAGATCTAGTTGAACCTGTTTAAAGTTGAGGTTGCCAACATACGGAGCTTTGAGATTGAACCGGGTTGAAGATAGGTTCATCACCTCGTCTAATGATGAATTCATGGTGATGAATGCATCACTAGATAGGTGAAGAACCAGGTCAATCACTAGCCTAGTGATGAACTGTCATCACCAGACTGGTGCTGGGGATGTTTCTAGGGATGTTTCGTGATCTGGTTCATCATTAGCTTTTTAATTAATTAATTTATTTTAATCCTCTAGATTTTTAATTTTTAGTTTATTTATTTTTTTATCTATTTATATTTAATTTTTTAATCAGATTTTCTATTTTTTTAGTTTTTAAATATTATTTTAATTTTAGTTTTTAAAATATTTTGAATTTTTTTGAAATTTTTTTCTTGATATTATTTTTGTTTCATTGATTTTTTGTTAAAGTGCTAATAGATGGGAGTATAAATTGAGATTGTGGGTGTTGTTTGATAAAGATGATGATTGATTTGATCTTATAAAAAAATAAATAAAAATTATTTGATGTTTGGATTGAAGATAAGGATGTGGAGGTTAAAGGATTTTTTTCTTTTAATTTTTAAATTTATTTTATTTTAGGGTTTAGTTTTTATTTTTATTTTATTAATTTTTAATTAATTGTGATTTTTTGTTTTGTTAAGGGTGAAACAATCATTGTATGTGTTGCAATTAAAGTTGGGGGGTAAAAGAGTAGTTTCCTAGTTTCTGTTTGATTTAAATATTAGTTGACTGACGATAAGAATTAATTTGATATTTTTTTCAAAAAATTAGGGATCATTTAATGTTTTTTTCTAAATACAGCTAAAAACTTGACATTTTTTCAAAATTTAGGGGTAAAATGATTTTTGCCAAACCCAAAATTCAATTCTAGATAACTTATGAATAATCAAATATTGTTTTTTTTTTTTTTTAAGTAGATTAATCAAATTATAACAAATTATGAATTTTTTATCAGATAATAATACTCACGTCACATCATCTAACATTTCAAACGAAACTTTCACAAAATTAAACGAAGGACATAATAAATCAATGATCATCATAACAATATGATCATTTCATTTAATTTTTTATATGTATCTTGATCGATGATCATCACAAGGCCAGGAGTACCTGCCTGTAATGGAGTTAACTTAAAGCAGATGCTATCGTAATTTCCTTTTCTCTTGAAGCAAACACAAGTCAAGGCCTTCCTGGTCCCTTACAAACTAAATTAATCATGTGTATACAACGAAAACTCTCATTACAAATCGAATAAATCACATTCTGTCTAAGCTTGTAGTTTGAAACTGTTGGGTTATGTGGGCTTTGGGTCGAGTTCGCTCAAGATGGCCCAATACCCATAATCCGGATCCAAGATCCATCAGAAATGGATTTGGTTTGTTAACTGCCATTGGCAGTTTCTGATGGTAGTTTATTTTGCACGTTGCAATGCAACTGAAGGTGGCAGTTTTTCTATTTCTGGATAAATATACACATATGGGCAGCACTTAAAATGTAAAGTAGTTCGGAGAAAAGAAAACACATACAGGAAACCAGAAAAACAGAGAGACAAAGGAGGCAGGGTACTTACATTGTGGAAAGAGATTTCAATCCGATTTTGTGATGAAATCCGACCAGTTGAACAATGTGTGATCGTCCAATAATCTGCTACGAATACAAGTATGTTTTCAGCATGTTACTTCACTGTTTTTAAAGTTCGAATGTTAATGTATATATACTGTTATATAGATTTCATGGTTTACATTGGTATCAGAGCATGAGTTGTCGTTGTTTGCTGGTAGAAAGTTGTTATAATTCCATGAAATTTGATTACATGTTGAATTAAAGGCATTTAGAATGTTATTTTCAGAAGAACTGAAAATTTAACCCGAATATGTTTCTTAAATTTAATGTTAGTAAACTTGCTTACTTTGGTTTTATTATTATACCATTGGAAAGAGCTCGAAAATAGCTTTCCAACGGTATATAATATGACAAATTTGGATTTAAAACGAGTAAGAAAAACGAATTTGAAATTTTGCCCTGAAAACTACGATTTTTGGAAAAATGGCTGGAGCCTGTTGAAGATAATGAACAGTGCTAGCCACGTGGTGATCAGGGGAGAGGCTGCGTCGTTCAGATGACGTGTCAGATTCTGATTGAGACACGTGGACAACAAGTGATCCAGTAAGGTTGGGCCACGTGAATGACATGTGGCGAAATACTATTTGACCACGTGTCTCCACGTGTCACAATCTAGGTGAGCCAGATTGTGCCACGTGTCTGACGACATGGAAGCGTGTAATGCTGCCACGTGTCAGAACATATGGCCAGTCAGAGCCTGCCACGTGTCGCTGCAGGTTGCTGTGTTGCTGCATTTGTGCTGCACGCGCGGCCCAGACCGGGGCGTGTGACCGCGACGGTCGGCGGCGCGTGAAGCTCACTCGCCGCAGTCGACGGCGGTTCGGTCGTCGGAAATTTTTCAAAAAAAAAAAAAAATTTTATTAAACTATTTATTTATTTATTTATTATAATTGTTGACATTATTATTTATTAACCTATTTGATTAATAAAAGATTTCATTTAGTGATGTTGTGTTAAATAAATTAATATGTTTAACATGGTAAATTTGTAGATGGCTTATCGTGTTATTCATCACTTTACTGATTCTGATGAGGAAGTCGAAGAGGTCATCGAGATAGTTGAGAGTCCCGATATCATCGATATTTCTGATGATCCAGATGATATCATTGTCTTGTCTGATGACGAGGAGGGCGTTGAGCCTCCAGACTATGTGCCTTCTGACTATCCAGCTGATGTCATTATCATATTTGATGACGAGGAGGGCGTCGAGCCTCCAGATTATGTGCCTTCTGATTATTCGACTGATGTGATAGTCATTTCGGATGACGAGGATGATATCGAGGTTATAGACATATCAGATGATGAGGATGTCGATGTTTTGGATGCTTCTGATGATGAGATGATTGATGTGATAGATATCTCATCAGATGAGGAGGATCCGGAGATGACGATTGATTTCGATCAATACATGAGAGAGTTTCATGATGAGATTGATTGACATTCCCATTATATGTCTGGTTGATGTTGTGTTTATTTTATTGTAATTTCATTGTATATATTACTTTTCTGTTGGATATTTTAGATTGTGCATTGTTTAATGGATGGTGTAATTTCTTTGTTTATCAGTTATATAAAATCTTGTTTTATTTTCATTGCACCATGTATAATGATATTTATGTGGGTATCCTAATCAAATTTAAGAATGATATTAGGACTGTTTTGCATAAGTACACTATTAAGTATGGTTTAGTGAATAATTGGAAGTGGATGATGATAGGTGGCTTGACTACCTTTTCGATTCCTATCCAATGATTCTTTTTTCATATTTATGAGTGTATGGTTGTTGCATTATAATAGTGAAATGATAGTGGATGTGCTAGTACAGATATAGAAGGATATAGATAGAAAGTCTCTAAATAGAAATAGATATCATTTTAAGAAATGGCTTCAACTTCGAAGAATATCATCGCTGAACTAAATAAGGGAGAAAAACTGAATGGTGACAACTATGATATCTGGCACCGGAAAGTTCAGTATATTCTCGAAGAGCAGGATGCTCTTGAGACCCTGACAAATACAATGGTGATGCCCCAGTCAAGTACATCTGCTCAATGCAGAAGAGACATGGAGATCTATCAGACATGGAAAAAGAAGAATAGCATTGCTCGGATTACGATCCTGAGCAGCATGGATGATGATCTCATGTGCATGTATGAAGGTTATGAGACTGCCCAAGACATGTGGATAGCTTTGAAAGACAAGTATGGTGGTACTTCAACCACTAAGCTGAGGAGGCTCACTATTAAGTTTGACACCTATAGGAAGCGCCAAAATCATACTATGAGGCAGCACCTTAGGGAGATGTCAAACATGATTCGTGAGCTTAAAACTGCTGGGCATAATCTCACTGATGAGCAGCAAGTACAGGCTGTGATCTGGTCTCTTCCCTCCAGCTGGGAGAACATGAAGATCAACATGACTCATAATGACAATATCAAGACATTTGATGATATTGCACGTCATGTTGAATTGGAAGACAAGCGCTTAGAAGCGGTTAAGGCTTCCGGTCAACTTTGCATGGCTGAATCCAGTAAGCGCAAAGGCTTAGACTTTAAGCGCAAAAGATGGAAGAGGAACTTCAAGAAAAGGAATATAAATTCCAAGTTTAAGAAGAGTGAGATCGGAAAGCGCGAGAAGGGCAAGCGCACTGGGGCTAAGAGGGATAAAGTTAAGATGACTTGTTTCAACTGTGGCCAGTTGGGCCATTTTGCTCGTGAATGTACAGAGCAAAAGAAGAAAAAAGTACAATATCACTCCGACATAGTTAATTATGCTTATGTTTCTAGCTCAGTATTACTCACTGAATCTCGTCCTTTGTGGACTATAGACTCAGGAGCGACCAATCATGTAGCTAGAGATTGATGAGCATTTGTGGAGTATCGTCGAATAAGCCAAGGATCAAGATGGATATATGTGGGGAACAACTCACGTGTTGAGGTGAAGGGTATTGGCACTTGCAAACTTGTTTTATATGGAGGCCAAATACTCTATCTCCACGATGTATTATTTGCTCCTGATATTCGGCGAAATTTAGTTTATGTACCAGTACTTCTTCAATTGGGATATGCTTTAAATTTTTATGGTGATTGTATGAACATATATTTGGATTCTGTTAAGATTGGCACTGGATATTTATTAGATGGTTTTATTGTATTAAATACCGAGATGAACGGTTATTATGATGATGATGGTTGTTTTTCATTAATTGCTTCTTCTGATATTGCAAATATCGATGTTAATACTTGGCATGCTAGACTAGGGCATATTGGTCAGAATCGAATGAATAGATTGGCCAAAGAGGGACTTTTAGGTTCTCTCGATAAGATAGATTTGCCCCTATGTGAAAATTGTCTAGCAGGAAAAACAATTAGAAAGCCATTTGGAAAAGGAATTAGGGCTGAGAATCCATTACAGTTAGTTCATTCTGATATTTGTGGACCTATGAATGTTAGAGCTAGAAGTGGTGCTTCGTATTTTATAACTTTCATAGATGATTACACTCGTTATGGTTATGTTTATCTGATCTCATATAAATCTGAAGCATTAGATTGTTTTAGATTATATCTAAATATGGTGGAGAATCAATTAGATAGAACTGTTAAAGTCTTGCGAACTGATCGAGGACGAGAATACCTCTCTGAACAATTTGAGACATTATGTCAAGAAAAAGGTATTGTTAGGCAATTGACCATTCCTAGGACTCCGCAACAAAATGGTGTAGCGGAAAGAAGGAATAGAACTTTATTAGAGATGGTAAGATCTATGATGGCACAAGCGAACCTCCCAATATCTTATTGGGGAGATGCATTACTAACAGCTGCTTATATTCTAAATAGAGTCCCTTCCAAGTCAGTATCTTCCACACCCTATGAATTATGGACAGGTAGGAAACTTGATCTCACCTACATGCGACCTTGGGGGTGCGCAGGATACGTACATGACTTGTCCAGTAAATATGGAAAGTTGGGTGCTAGAGGAAAGAAATGTATCTTTATTAGATACTCTGAGTACTCGAAAGGATATGTACTCATAGGAGAAAATTTCGATGGAAGTATAACTGAATTGGAATCACGTGACGTGAATTTCTTAGAGAATGAATTTCCTAGCAGGGGTGAAATTGAAAAGGATTTTCAATTTTACGAATTGAATGAATCTTATGAGAATATGCATTCGAACACTCAACTAGAGGTAGATAGAGAATTGTCTGAATACTCTATCCTTAGTGAGAGTGATAAAGCTATTAAAAGAGCTCATTCATTTGTTCCCAGTGGGAGCATAGGGACTAATGAGTTAGTACCCTCGAAATCATCAATTCGTAGAAGCGACTGTAAAGTTGTTCCTCGTCGTCGATTTTAGATCGAGGGGGAAGCTTTTATGCTTGCTTCACATGATAGTGATGAGCCAAAGAATGTAAATGAGACTCTCAACTCACCTGCTAGAGATTTTTGGATTAAAGCTATGCAAGAAGAGATGGAGTCAATGAAATGCAACCACGTCTGGGACTTGGTTGATTTACCACCTGATCGAAAAGCCATTGAAAACAAATGGGTTCTCCGTATCAAACGTAGGGCAAACGACTCAATAGAAAGGTATAAGGCGAGATTAGTAGCGAAAGGATATACTCAATAAGAGGGTATAGATTATGAAGAAACCTTCTCCCCTGTGGTAAGGTTTGCTTCAATTCGCCTTATATTAGCTATCGTTGCACACATAGACCTGGAATTACATTAGATGGATGTAAAGACAACTTTTCTCAATGAAGAACTGGAGGAAGAAATTTACATGGAACAACCAGTAAATTTCGTTTCAAAAGGTCAAGAGCAAAAGGTTTGTAAGCTCAAAAGATCTATTTATGGTTTGAAACAATCCTCTAAACAATGATACCTTCCTTTCCATGAGACAGTAATATCCTATGGATTTTAGATGACAGAAGAGGACCATTATGTGTATGTTAAACGGGTAAAAGACAAATTCATAATTTTGTCTTTATACGTGGACGATATTTTATTAGCCGAAAATGACAAAGAGTTTATGATGACCATAAAGAAATGGTTATCCACAACTTTCGAAATGAAAGATATAGGAGAAGCTGCCTATATTTTAGGAGTTAAAATTAATAGAGATCGTTCAAAGAGAATCTTAACTTTATCACAAGAGCTTTATATTAAAAAGATTCTCGAACGATTCCACATGGCTGATTGTAAGCCTATGGATACTCCCATCTCGAAGGGACAAACTCTTAGTCTCGAAATGTGCCCTAAGACTCCACAAGAGCGTGCAAGAATGCAAAGAGTTCCTTATTCCAGTGCTATCGGAAGTCTCATGTATGCTATGATGTGTACGAGACCTGATATCTGCTATGCAGTTGGATTAGTTAGTAGATATCAATCCAATCTCGGTCAAAAACATTGGATCGCCGTGAAAAGAATATTAGCATATCTAAAAGGAACTGCAGACTACTCCCTATGCTACCAAGATGGTAATATGCATTTAATTGGGTATATAGACGCTGATTGGGAGGTGACTTGGATGAGCGAAAATCTACTTCAAGTTATGCATTTTTGCTCAGCCAAGGTGCTATCTCTTAGAGTAGCAAGAAACAGTCATGTATTGCGTTGTCCACCATGGAAGCTGAATTTATAGCGTGTTCAGCAGCAGTTCAAGAAGTAGTATGGCTTAAGAGATTTTTTGAAGATCTAATTTTAGAAGTTGATGCGGAGAAGCCAGTTACCATTTACTGTGATAGTTAGGCAGCCATTGCCTATACTAAAGATGCGAAGTATCACAGTAAATCGAAGCATATAGAGACTAAATACAATTTTGTTAGAGATATAGTGACAAAGAAAAATGTAACGATCAAATATATATCTACGCATGAGATGGTTGCTCACCCACTTATAAAAGCTGTGACGAGAGATGTTTTTAAGTCACATGCTAGGTTTTTAGGTCTGCGTAGATTATAGTGTTGTAATTGTCACTTTGAACTATATTCATTTGTGAATAAATATTAGATTTATTACATAATACTAGCACATATTCATTTCACTTGAAATATGTAAAGTATGTCATCAGGTTGAAGACTGGTATTCTTACACGTACAGTCGCCTTGGTTGCTAGGAAAGCAAGCCAAGATGAAACACATATATTTTAGAGAATAAATTGGAGTTTATTCTCTTAAGGACTTAGAATATATGTAATGTCGCCTTGGCCATAGCCAAGATGAGGTTCTACACTAAATATCAATAATAGAACCGCTCATGATGTATCCTCACCATCATGAGTACCTGATTAAGTTAGATGTGAGTTTCTTAGCAAGAGGTGCTTAGAAAGCGAGTCTTTTTAGAAACTCAGGTTAGACGTTAGGAGAGCGTCTGAACTAAGATCTGTACAGTGAATAATATAAATATAATAGACATACGCATCTTTGTTGAGGGGTAAGATTCACTGTAACATGAGTTTCATACCGCATGTGCTTATTGTGATCGATGTGGAAAATGAGTGAATTTATCCCTAATTTCTCATTATGTAAGTTCCATTGAAGTTTGTAAAACTTCTACCTATATCCTTAGCGATTATTCATTTTGTCTCAAAGTAACGAAGTGATGTTTGTATCATTAGTGTGTTTTCTATGACCATGATAATGCGGCCTATGTGACATTTCTATGATGTCAGTCATTTTTGTTGACCGAGAGACGAAAGTGAGATAGGAAGATTTAATGAATTTTATTTTTCATATATTTACATGTCGACAAATTATGATTTGGAATCACAATTGTAATTATATGAAGTATTAGAGGATCAAGCATGTTATGTTAAAGGGATCGAATATGCTTGAACAAATAAAATTCTATTAAATCTAGGACATAATAATGAATACATTAAAAATCTCTTGTATAGAAGTACAATTGAGATTTAAAAGCAAGTCCTACCTCAAATTTTGTTGTTCATAGGTCACACAATGTATTTACCTGTATGAATGCCTGTACTTTTCATTATGAAAGGGTCACCATGTTTATTCTCTGTTAGTTCTGCTTGGTCCATCTTGTGTGAGTGGGAGATGTTGGGTTATGTGGGCTTTGGGTCGGGTTCACCCAAGATGGTCCAATACCCATAATCCGGATCCAAGATCCATCAGAAATGGATTTGGTTTGTTAACTGCCATTGGCAGTTTCTGATGGTAGTTTATTTTGCACGTTGCAATGCAACTGAAGGTGGCAGTTTTTCTATTTCCGGATAAATATACACATATGGGCAGCACTTAAAATGTAAAGTAGTTCGGAGAAAAGAAAACACATACAGGAAACCAGAAAAACAAAGAGACAAAGGAGGCAGGGTACTTACATTGTGGAAATAGATTTCAATCCGATTTCGTGGTGAAATCCGACCAGTTGAACAACGTGTGATCGTCCAACAATCCGCTGCGAATACAAGTATGTTTTCAGCATGTTACTTCACTGTTTTTAAAGTTCGAATGTTAATGTATATATACTGTTATATAGATTTCATGGTTTACAGAAACTCACACAAAAACTGAAAACACCACCAAAACAAGCAAAACAAAAGATAGTCATGATCAAACCATCAGGGACAAGAACTAAGGGTGGGCAACACCATGTTCGGATCGCTTCCGACCGGATCCGATCCGAACATGGTAACTTCGCGGATCACCATTTTTGGATCCGAACATGATCTATCAAGGAGAAGGAACCGATCCAATCCGAACACCTAGTTTGCGGATCGGACCGGATCGAAACACCTACTTTCAATTTCAATTTATAATAAGAAGATAAATAGAGATATCTTATTGGTATACCTTCGTGAATTGTAATACATATCTTGCAAAATTTGTAAACATTCATACAAATTAATCAACATCAAACACGTGCAACATCTCTTTTGCCGGCTACGAACATCAAACACCACCGACAACTACCCACCCAGAATAATAATAAAAATAAATATGAGAATTGGGCACTCAGTTTTTAAGGTTATTTTCAATAACAAGTCTTCTGAATTTCAATACGCTCATCTTTATATTAATGGAAATCATAGTTTAAATCCCACCAGCAACACCAACAAACTGTCCCAAATCCCAACAATCTGACTTAAACCTATAACTACTTTTATTTTTCATCTTCTTCTCTATTTTTTTTTTTGTCACCTCAAGATTTTGACTTTTTCCAATCGAATTGATATCATCAATATCAAATTCAGACTCCTCACCACTCTTTATACTTTTCTCCATCTATTCACAGCAACAATAACATATATATATATAAAATCAACAAATGAAATATGTAACTCAACAACAGAACACAACAAACAAGCATAGAAATCACTAAAACATTAACACCCAATCATATAAATATCAAGCTAAAGCTGCAAATAAACTTACCGAGTTGCTGAGATGAGAGTGAAAGGGAGTGAGAGATGGATGTTAGAGTTAGCTTAAGTGGGCTTTATATAGAGGTATATGAGATTGCGTATGTATCATTGTTCACGGGTTCACGGATCGGATCGGTTTTGAATACCCCGATCCGATCCGATCCGATCCGTGAAACATGATGTTTTCACAAATGAGGATCCGAACACCTTACTTTTGAATATGTGATCCGATCCGAACACCCACGGATTGGATCGGATCAGGGTGTTCAGATCGGTTCCATGTTTTTGTGCCCACCCCTAACAAGAACTACACCAAAGCATTTCATGGCCAAAATGAGCAAAAACACCGTTATCTTTTAAGTTTTAACAAAACCTAAAACTAGACAAGTTCAAGTGGTGTCAGAGTTCCCATAAAATTGACATATTTCCTAACATTACATCAGGTAAAGAGATGTCAGTGCATGTGCTTTATGAAGGATACATCAAGAGATTCACATGATTAAACTTCTTCATTCTCCAATTATTAGCTAATGTCTCGATGTCTCTCTCTCTCTTTTTTTTTTCAAAGCAATTTTTAAGCAAAACTTTTCATATATATATATATATATATATATATGCACCCTTGGGTATACTTCAGTATCTATACACCCTTAAAAATTTTATGTACTGACAGCTTATTAACTTGTTGAACCAGTCACACTTTTATCTGACTTTTATCTAATGACAACCTACTGAATCGGTCGTCTTTGGAAATATCAAAATCTTTCAATTAATAAAAACCATGATGAATGTCATTTGTAGTCTCGTTTTCCAAATTCAAGTCCATCATGCAGCCATCGATTTGTTTAATAAGTAGTTACATCAAAAAATGAATACAGACCATGATGAATGTCGGCAGCAGTCACGCTTCTCAAATTCCAAGTTGAAGGCGTCGATTTGCTTTATAAGTAAGTGGTTATATCAAGAATCCAAAAATTGAAGTTGTTTTGAAAAATATATTTAGCTGGCAACTTTCCAACTCCCCAAATAAACATTCATGAACTCAAATCTTCTCTGCAAACTTTCTGTTTTCTAGCCCAAATCTTCTTTGCAAACTCTCGGTTCTCTAATTCTAATCTCTTCTCGAAATCCTAAATTATCACCCTAACAATCATAAACCAAAATTTATTCTCTCTTATCTTTTTATTTTCTAACCTTCAACTCTATTATCTTATCTAACAATCAACTGCAATGTCTTCTCTTTGTGAAGCAATGCTTGATGTTAAAATTCTTAATGATAGGAAATTGCAGACAATGTGCCATCCAAAGAAGTTCTATAGAGTTGTTTCAGTTTTGAATGATGCACAAAAACAAAGCATTGAGGAACTGCATTTCGATTTTTATTCTTCAATAATATTCTCCTTAAAAACATCGCAAGATTGTCTAAAATTAACTATAAATCTTACAATTTCAAAAAGAGAATTATTTTCCACTTTTATTCGAATCGGATAAAAATCTCCTTAAGATTGGAACATGATGTCATTTAATTAAAAAAAATATATATATTGACTAAATATAAATTAGATGTATTGATGACATTAATTCCATACCTTAATTAAAAAAATACTCAAGAATGAAATTAACTCAATAGCATGACCTTCTTCAGAATTAACCAAATCACAAATTAATTGAAAAGGTTAAGAGCAATCTTGTAAAAAAATCTAAATTCGATGGCATCAAACGAGGTGGGAAACATCGTCTATATTGTATACAAAAACAGTATACAACAATAATAATTATTATTACATATAATAATTATAATTAACAAGCTTTAACTACCCTTAACTAATTATGTATCAATACGGGCTTCACAAATTATCAACCAAATCTCAAAAAAAAAAAAAAAAAAAAAAAAAAAACACAAAAATTGAAAATGAAAATAAACAGAAAATTAAAAAGTACTGATCAAGTGTATTGGGCCCAGTATGGTAACTGACGATATGGTTCCACACCCACTGGACCAAGAACCTGTGTCAGATTCTATTCAAATACCTCAAACAACTATAAATGATCCCCATTTCCTCTTTTCAACAGGCATTCATTCGAATACCTCAACCCACAACAGCAATTCATACTACACATTAGCGCGCACACTCATACATAAATACAACTTGACACATAGCAATGTAAACATACAACTTGACACATAAACCAGTAATGTAAATCGAAACCTTATGTGTTCAAACTACGGTCCTCTCATGAGCTTCATCCAATTTGATAACAGACTCATGAAGGAGGACACCATCAGTAGGATATCTAGTTATATTCACATACTCAAAAGTCAATCATCAACTCATTGAACAATCAAATAAAGAAAGACAACAAATTTTGCATCAAAATCTAAACTTTGATTCGCAAACTCACAAACTAAGCAATTCCTGTTACTTGATTCAGTGTCCTTTCACAAAGTTCTATCTTCGAATCGAACTCAATTTGATTCTCTTCATGATATGATCGGCGTCGAACGTGATGATTTTAGCCCATGTCACTTGACAACCACTTGCCTTTAAAACAACCTGCAGTGTCACCCGATACTAATAGATTTGAGCAATCTATGGTTGAACAAAAATCTTTAATAGTTGCGGGTTAGATTCTGTTGGTGGCGTTTGGTCCTATGTAGAGGTTTGGCTTTCAATTGTGTGATGTTTTTCCTTGTTTTGAAATGGTAGTATTATTGTATGAAAATAGCATTGTGATGCTTCTTCCTCATTATTATTTCGAAACGCTAGTATGCTTGTATAAAAACAGCCTTGCGCATCATTCTAAACGCTAGTATGCTTGTATAGAAATAGCCTTTTGATGCTTAATCAATGTAGCGTTCAAGTCATCAACTGAAAGAGCAAAGCTATCAACTATTATAATTGTTGTGACACTTCTAGTTGAATTGGGGAGGTCACATGCATAAGGGTCGGTTTGAAACCAAACAATAAGTTATTCTTCATAGAACTCATATTCTTTAAGAATGTAGGTGATGTTTCTGTGACGGACAGTGCTTGTGGAGTCCATGTTGACACTCCTGAAAGAGTAGGTTTTGCATCAGAAAGAGCGCTTTATCAATTGACTCTCTGTGTCGGACAATGTAAGTGCAATCAGAATATGAAATTGGTTTCACACAATCACATAACTCTTTTAACAATGCTTTGCTTCACATTCTAAACTATTCTACCTTTATACATAGAGTAAGAATGAGAATGGATCCAAAATCCAATAATTGTAAGATGGATTGAAGTTTAGACTTTGGATTGGTAAGTTAATTATAGAGGATGGTAGGAAATATATGTAGGCAATTGAATATATATATATATATATAGAGAGAGAGAGAGAGAGAGAGAGAAACATGTATGTATGTACGTAGATTAAACTTTACATGCAGCTACATCTAATTTTTCCTATATGTTGATTATTTATGAGCTTCTTTTTAATTAAGTTCACAAATTGATAAAAGATGTTAATAGAATAAAATGATAATCAATAATGCTAGATATCCCACTTTTTGTATCTCAACTTATGATGCGTTAAGTTAATTCATGATTAGATATATCTTTTTAAGTGTTAGAAATAATTGTAAATAAATAATCATTTATCATGAGTTAGGGTTAAAGATTTGATACAAAATGGGATATATGGCATTAGTCAATTAAAATTTAGGGATTTTGACATTCTAATAATCCGACAAAGATAGAGTTACTTTTTTGAGCAATTCTAAACATACTTTGCATTTTATTTCCTTTGTCAGGTCCTCAGAAAGATGCCTAAGCAAATTTATCACATCAATATCTTTCGCATCTATGATTTCTGACCAATGATCCTCACTTTTTTATCAAATGTAGTGTAGTTTTTATTAGCATTAATAAGATGAAAGTAGAGGAATGAAGAAGCTATCATAAACAGAGTCAAAACATCATAAACTTGTCATCAAATTTTTTTAAGGCTCTCATGGTGGAGTCGACTTCTCCTTCATCTGAGATAAAACTTTGGCCACAATGTTGCTATGAGATTCAATACGAAAAGACTGTCCTCTTTGAAGATCTCCCACAATTGAAATAGTTCAATCTCTAACTTTCGTGGAAAGTTGCCTTGCTATAATACCTCCCTTCGAATCCATATCCTGAGACCTAATCAAAACCTAAGTAGCTTATATATCTGAAGACTAGTTTTGGTTGCATGTGCTTAAATTTATATTTTGTTTTTCTTATCAACTAAGTTTTAAGGTTTGTCAACGTTGATATTTGATCGATGAGAGTTCAAAACTCAATACTTACAATCAATGTAAGACAAAATAGAAAATACAAAAAAAGCAGCAAAGCAGAGAAGAAAAATAATTAACAAAGGAGATTTTTAACGTGGTTCAGCAAGTGTGCCTACGTCCACGACTGTTCCTCTCAATGATTCTACAGAGTAACAGTATAATATTACTTCTGTGTCTATTACAATGAATTTTGGCCTCTATTTATAAAGAAAGAGGTGTTACAATTTAGGTTGAGATAAAACAGGAAAAGAATTATGAATTAATCATATTTTCTAATAAGTTATCACTGAATCAGGTATTTGCTCCGTAAAGTCAGAGATCACATTGACTGAGTTTAAATTTGAATTTATTTTCAATTCTGGTGGAAGAATCATGATCAATTTGGAATACTGCCTTTTCTGGGAGATTTTCTTGTCTAACTGGTCATTGAGCGAGCTGTAAACTGTATTAGACGATTTCGAATTAGAATTCGTCCTGAGTGACGAGCTGTGTATGGTGTGAACTGTCATACTAGCTAGGATCTGTAAACAATGACTGTAATGCGAGCTCGCTGGTGCTTACTAGTGTGAGCTGTAAAGCTCGCATAGGTTGGACGTTGATAACGCGGGCCTTGTCTGTTGGGCCTCTTCATTATGTTTTATCGGGCTTCCATCAGGCTTTTACCAGTCCAATTACTTAATCCAAAAAATACTCATAACAAGGTTAAAATAAATTATTAATTAAATATTATTATTTATAATTTACATTAAGTGGATGTTTAGATTTAAGTACTGGATTAACAATATTTTTTTACTTAAATTATTATCATGTATATGTATATGATATTATAAATAATAATTCTCAGTTTAATTGAATCTATAATACATTTAGTTTAATTAGAAGATAAAAATAAAGATTCAATATATTTTTATCCTATAGATCAATAAAATTTTAAGTGATTATAAAAATTATATCAAATATTTTATACTTATAAGAGAGTAATTAAATAAATAAGTATAATAATGAGAAATCTTATTTATATCATATCATAAAAGGCAACCATAATTGAAGTTCATCTCTAATAAATCTTGCATGTGTTATCGGGACATAATCAGAGAAACCAATATCTTAGACAAATATTACAACTGTTAGTAAGAAACAAAAGATGAATATGACATTTTATCATGCATCCCTCACCATATGAGAAAGTTTCTCAGCAGAGCCAATTTAAAAATTTAAGCTATCTCTAATAAGTCTTACACCAACTACAAAACAAAATAAAGAACGAAAACAGGACAATAATTTAAAAAACAAATTGACTGCATTTCGCTAATCTTATAGAGAAGGCAAACAAGGCTAAACTTAAGTTACAATGACAAGAAGATAGTGTTGTAAAAGTTTATGTTGTTTGAGTAAAAGGTTAATTAAATTTAAAATTCAATTTTTAAAATTTGAATTTGAATTAAAAAGATGTTTTTTAGTGAAAATATATCTTCTGTAAAGTTATGTTTATTTATAGGTATCTATTCTATAGAGTTGTGTTTGTTCATAGAAATATATTCAATATTTATAAATAATAAATCATTTTTGTCATTTATAGAGAATTTTTTATTTTTATGCATTCATTAAAAAATTGAGACACACCGAAATTCTACAAAATTTAGAATTTCCAGTGTTTGGTTTTTGAATTTAATAGAGGATCCTGAGAGGCAGTTGCTTAAAGTTCTATAAGTATCAGAGTATAGGACAATTACTGTCTTAAGGTCATTGTAATTCTGTAAGACTTTGTTATTTTGTATTTCAATTTCATCATCTTGATACATTTTTTTCTTTCTTGTGCTTTAATTATTATTATTTTTGTATTTTTTTTATTTGCAATTGTTTTATTGTAATATAAACAATTTCGATAATAAAATTATTCTGCTTTAGTGTTTACTTTTCTTCTCTATTTGTCATTATTTTGATAGTTGATTCTCTAATAATATTAAGATAGTAATATGGATCAACAATCTGTTTCAAGCAAGTATTTTTGTGCCAAGAAGCCTAAGCAATTCAAATGAGGGGATTTTCGAAAATGATAACAAAAGATGTTATTTTTCTTAACAACCATGAACTTGACACATGATGTCAAGGAAGATGCTACAAAGACAGGAGACAATCTATCAAAGGAGACTTTAAGTACCCTAAATGCATGGACTTTGAATGTTGCTGTAAAAATTATATCTTTACCGGTTTAGATGATACACTTTATGATATTTTTTTTTCTAATTATAAAACAGTAAAAGAATTGTGGGAATCTCTTGAAAAAAAAATATATATATACAGGGTTGAAGATGTTGGTTCAATGAAATTTGTAAATGACAAATTTTTAAAGTTTAACATAATTGATTCTAAGTCTGTGATTAAGCAAGTTGAAGAACTGCAAATTCTTAATCATGAACTGCATCTTGAAGATTGTTCAACCAGTGAGTGATTTTATGTGGGTTCTACCATAGAAAAATTATGCCTTCTTGGAATGACTTTAAGATATATCTCAAGCACAAAAGAAGAGAGATGTCTATTGAAGACTTAATCTTAAGCCTTCGGGTTGAAACAGATTATAGGAAAAGTGATAAGATTGATATTACATATTTCCAAGAAAATGCGAACAATGCAAAAGAAAAAATGATAGAGCCAAAAAGTCAATTCGAGAATAAAAAGACTTTTGTCTATGCATCAAAGCAAAAAAAAAATTTAAAAAATTAATGGCTCTTGTTGAGTGTGTGGAAAAGTCAGACACAAGGTTTAAGATTGTTGCCACAAGAAAAATTCCAGTATTACCCAATCCAACAACTAAAATTAGGCAAATTTCATGGAGATATATAGATGATAATCTTGTTGCTATTGTTTCTGAGATAAATATGGTTTCAGACAACAAGAGTTGGTGGATTAATATAGGTGCAACAAAGCATATATGTAGAGATTGAAATATGTTTTCAGAATATCAAGAAGTCTCCAATGAAGGAAAATTATACATGGGTAATGATTCTATGACAGATACGATTGGCAAGGGCAAAGTGTTACTAAAATTTACTTTTGGAAAAATACTTACATTACTGGATGTGTTGCATGTCTTTGACGCGAGGAAGAATTTAGTTTTTGGTCCTCTCCTTAGTAATAATGGATTTAAATTTGTATTTGAATTAGACAAATTTGTACTAAGGAGGGATGTATACAGGTAAAGACTGTTTGGCTGAAGGATTGTTTAAACTTAATGTACTTATTATTAATAATAAAAAGAATAATGATTCTATTTATTTTTATGACTCTTTTAATTTATGATATGCTAGATTAAGACATTTAAATTTTCGTTTTCTTTATAGAATAGTTAATTTAGGATTGCTTTCACAGTTTCCGATTAATTTTAATAAAAAATGTGAATGTGTTTGAAATCAAAATTTGCAAGACAAACTTTCAAATTAATATTAAATAGATCAATTGAATTACTAAGTTTAATTTATATGGATCTATGTGACTTTAAATCTATACCTACACGGGGTGAAAAGAATTATTATATTTCTTTCATTGAAGATTGTAGTAAGTTTTGTTATGTATATTTATTACATAACCAAGATGAAGCTTTATATGCTTTTAAACAATATAAAGCAGAAGTTGAAAATCAACTTGATAGAAAAATCAAAGTATTAAGGTTGGATAGAAGAGGAGAATATAATTCTTTTATTTTTTCAAAATTTTGTGTTATTCATGGAATCATTCATCAAATGACTACTCCATATATTCCACAACAAGATAGAATGACTAAAAAAAAAAAAAAAAAAAAAAAAAAAAGAATATTTAAAAATATGATAAATTTCATGTTAAACAGTTTCGACCTTTATCATAATTTATGGGGTGAAACTTTGCTTATTGCAAATAAAATATTGAATAAAATTCCGCATAAGAAAACAAATAACCTTATGAAATGTGAAAATGTAGATTACCGTCATACAAAATTTTGGAAGTGTGGAGTTGTCTTGCAAAGTTTCAAGTTCCTTTATAAAAAAGAATTAAACTTAAACCAAAAACTATTTATTGTGCATCCATTGAATATATAAACAATAGTATTGCATATAAGTTTTACATTGTGGAATCTCAAATTTCGGATCTACATGTGAATACAATATTAGAATCAATTGATGCTGAATTTTTTGAAGAAATATTTTCATTTAAGAAAAAGTTAATTGATTCTAATAAAAAAAAAGGACGTATGATGATATTCGAGCAGAATCTTCTTCAAGAATTCAAGAAGAAATTCTAGAACCAAGAAGAAGTAAAAGGGCAAAAATTCTAAAGAATTTTCGTCCTAATTTCATTTCTTTTTTGATAGAAAATGAATCTCAAACTTACAAAGAAGCTATTGCTTCTCCTAAAGCTGCTTTTTGGAAAGAAGCAATTAAAAATGAAGTTGATTCTATATTGCAAAATTATATCTAGGAATTGGTTGATTTACCAATTGGATAAAAATGGATTTTTAAAAAGAAATTAAAGGCAGATGAAACTATTGATAAATATAAAGTTAGATTAGTAGCTAAATGATACCGCCAAAAAGAGGGACTAGATTATTTGATACTTATTCTCCAGTATCTCGAATTACCTCCATCAAAATGTTAATTGTCATGATTGTAATTAGAAATTTAGAGATACATTAAATGGAAGTAAAAACCACATTTTTGAATAGAGAATCAGAAGAAAAAATTTATATGGAATAACTTAAGAGGTTCATAGTTAAAGGTTAAGAGAAAATGTGTGTAAACTTGTTAGATCCTTATATGGACTTAAACAAGCTCTGAAGTAATGACATGAGATATTTGATCACACAATGATAACAAATAGTTTCAAAATTAATGAATGTGATAAGTGTGTGTATGTGAAAAGTAATGACATATCTTATGTCATTATTTGCTTGTATGTTGATGATATGCAATCTTGGGATCTAATAAAGAAGTAATCAATAACATCAAAGAAATGTTGAAATCTAAGTTTGATATGAAGGACATGGGTATAGCTGATGTCATTATTAGAATTCAAATTAAAAGAAATAATGAAAGTTATGTTCTAACACAATCTCACTATATAGAAAAGATGTTAAAAAGGTTTGGTCACTCTAATTGCAACTGTTGGTACTCCATATGATATGAGTATAAATTGAGGAACCATACTAGTGATACTGTTTCACAACTGTAATATACACAAATTATTGGGAGTCTTCTATATTTAATTAATTCAACTAGGCCAGATATTGTTTATTCTGTAAGTAGGCTTAGTAGTTATACTAGTAATCTTAGAAAAGAACATTGGAATATACTTGAAAGAGTATTAAAATATTTGAAGTATACTCAATCTTATGGTTTGCACAACACAAAATATCCACCAACGTTAGAAAGATATAGTGATGCAAATTGGATTTCAAATAGTGCAGAAACAAAGTCCGCTAGTAGATATGTGCTTATTTTGGGAGGAGCAGTGATTTTAAGAAAATCCTCTAAACAAATGTGCATAGTGAGATCCACGGTGGAATATGAGTTTATAGCACTTGATGAAGCTGTTGAAGAAGCAGAATGGTAGCGTTATTTCTTAAAGGATGTTCCACTATGGCCTAAGCCTACAACAGCTATCAACCTACATTGTGATAATATAGTTGTACAAATGAGAGCTAAAAGCAATATCTATAATGATAAATCAAGACATATTAGACATAGACATAATACAATTAGACAACTGCTCTCTATTGGAATTATCTCCATTGATTACGTAAAATCAAAAGAAAATGTAGCGGATCATTTGATAAAAGGTCTACCAAGAGAGCAAATAAAGTATACGTCAAAGAGAATAGGCCTTAAGTCAATTGAACAATGAATAAAATTGAGCGGAAACCTAACTTAGTTAATTGGAGGTCCCATGGTTTAATTTGAATAGGAAAGCTAGTTTGGTTTTATTTAAGATCTAACACATATTGATCTATTCCGGTTTAAAGGTGTGTTGTCTGTAGAAGTGAATAGGGTATGGTAATCCATTTAATAACATTAATCTCTTGTTAATTCGAGGAATATGACAGAATATTCTAAATTAATGTCACCTATATAAAAGTAATGTGGGATCACATTTATGAAAATATGGTTTAATTCTCTAAAGCTCCTATAAATTCGGGATTTGTTCAAGACCAAAATGAAACATCACCGTATGAATTTGAAGTGTGTAAGATTTGAGTTGTGTGTGATATATTGTCTAGTTCTTCTATAATAGTGAACAGTTCAAGATTTTTATATCTACTGTGTCACTCAGGAGTTTGAATGTATTTATACCAAGGGAAGTTCAAGTCCAAAAGACACTTATCTCAATGCAATTCATATCTAGTTTTCTCAATTAGATTTGTATTTAAATGTAATCAACCTTTGACTCAAATGTGAGGTATTGTTGTAAAATTTATGTTGTTTGAATAAAAGGTTAATTTAATTAAAATTCAAATTTTAAAATTTGAATTTGAGCTAAAAATGTGTTTTTTAGTAAAAAAGTTTCTATCAGTTCATAGGTACTTGTTTTATAAAGTTGTGTATGTTCATAGGTATTTGTTCTGTAGAGTTTTGTTTGTTTGTAGGCAGTTATTCAACATTTATAAATAATAAAATCATTTTAGTCATTTGTAGATATTTTTTTTTTTTTTTTTTTTAATTTTGTTGCATTCATTAAAAAACTGAGAAACACACTGAAATTTTACATAATTCATAATATCCAGTGCTTGGTTTCTGAATTTAATAGAGGATCTTGGGAGGTAGTTACTCAAAGTTTTATAATCATCAGAGTAGAGGACAATTACTGTCTTAAGATCATTATAATTCTACAAGATTTTGTTATTTCATATTTCAATTTCATTATCCTGGTACATTTTTTCTTTCTTGTGTTTTAATTATTATTATTATTATTTTGTTTTATTTACAATCGTTTCATTGTAGTATATATAATTTTTATAATAAAATTATTCTACTTTAATGTTTACTTTTCCTTCTCTATTTGTCATTGTTTTAATTGTTGATTCTCTAACATATAACATGCATTTCCAAACATCTACGGGCAAACAAAACTACTTTTCTATAAATCATATACCAATTGAATAATGTAAAATTTGCTAAAGGTATAAGTCCTTTTGTATACTGAAAGTAGGCATATAATCAAAAGCACTCATGTAAGAAAATTATTTGAGCGCCTGGATTCAGAAAATATTACCAATTTAGAAAGATCAATGCCAAAATGATTAATGTCTCGAAATCTGAGTCTATTGAATCGTATGCACTTGATGACATTGGTCCGTGTTAATTCAGTATCTACCTCATTATCTTCGTTTTTCTTAATTAAAACAACATTCATTCACTCTATTAGTCTTTGAAATTCAACAAGATAAGGTTCGAAGAGTTCTTAAACAATGTTATAGCATTTTGATCATGCATGCACATGTCAATTGAGTAATAATCAACAGGATTTGCAAGTGAATGAACTTAGTTAGGCAAACAATTGAAAAGGGGACAATTGTTTGTGTAAGACTCTCATGTACTAAGATTAGACAACCACATCTGGGCTTGTGCATAGGCTGTTTTCCTTGAAGTTGTTGCAAACAAAGCCTCATCTGCATGACTAATGCATGACTTAGAACCAGAAAGTTCTCTCCTTCATCCAAAAAACAAGATTAAAGGATTATAATATTGCCAATGGGGTCTAGGCAAGAGACTATCGCTGAAATGGTCACCCTTGTGATCCAAGTTCACTGCATATAGCAACATCCGGCGTCTCAAATAAATGGGCCTATGCACCATTCTCCAGAGTACCAGCCAAATCAATTTGGCAAGGAGTCCATCTAAAACAAAATTCAACATAAATAACGAATGTATGCATGTGTATTTGTAATTATATTGAATTTTGAAGCTACATCATTTTAAATTAAAATTATATGCAATAAATATCTTTTAAAATTTAAATTATGTAATAAATATAAAATTGAGAGATTGGGAAAGATAAATAGTACTTGTAAAGCAATGGTGAATTACAGAAAATAAATGAGTATGGTGTACTTACAGAAATTAAGTATAAGCTGAACAAAATAATTTAATCTAAACCAAAAACCAGCCTCTTTCATGAGTTTTGTTCAAAATTTAATTACAATTTTCTATTACTAATAATTACTTCAAACCACTTTCACTATCTTTCGCTCTTATTAGGCTTTCATGGACGACATGTATGGATAATATATGCCATCTAATTTTTGTTATTATATTATTTAGTTTAAATTAATTTCTCATAAATTTTATTTAGAGTCGTGATCTCAAATTGAAAACCTTTAATCACATCGTAATTGTAGCATTACAGTCACATCGTAACTTGTAATAAGACCCATCAAAAGACATTAATTGCAGTGTGTATGTTTTCGAAAAGAGAGAATTGCACAACACCCCCCTGAGGTTTGTCAAAAAAGACGCGGAAACATATTTACCCATTTATTACACCAAACCCCCATGCCGTTAGTCAATTTCCGTCCATTTCAACAGTTGACTAACATTTTAGATTAAAAGACCATTTTACCCTCAATCCAACAAAATCCTTTAAACAAAAAAATTCCTAAAATCATCACCAAACCTCCCACCACCAGCGACCACCACTGACCCGACCTCCACCACTGCCCCCTCCGCACGCCGACCACCATCTCCACCAGAGACCAGACCTCCACCACCCCTCCCCCCTCGCACGCCGATCGCCATCTCTCTCTTTCATCTCTATTTCTCTCCTCTGTTCTTCTTCTCTTCTCTTCTTCTCTTCTCTTTTCTTCTTCTTCTTCTTCTTCTTCTTCTTCTCTTCTTCTTCTTCTCTCTTCCAAGAACCCAGATCTGGGTTCGAAACGAACCCAGACGTCTGGGTTCGAAACGAACCCAGACGATCTGGGTTCGTTTTCGAACCCAGATCTGGGTTCGAAACGAACCCAGACGTCTGGGTTCGTTTTCGAACCCAGATCTGGGTTCGAAAACGAACCCAGACGTCTGGGTTCGTTTTCGAACCCAGATCTGGGTTCGAAAACGAACCCAGACGTCTGGGTTCGAAAACGAACCCAGACGTCTGGGTTCGAAAACGAACCCAGACGTCTGGGTTCGTTTCGAACCCAGATGTGGGTTCGAAACGAACCCAGACGATCTGGGTTCGTTTTCGAACCCAGACGATCTGGGTTCGTTTTCGAACCCAGACGATCTGGGTTCGTTTCGAACCCAGACGATCTGGGTTCGTTTTCGAACCCAGACGATCTGGGTTCGTTTCGAACCCAGATGTGGGTTCGAAACGAACCCAGACGATCTGGGTTCGTTTTCGAACCCAGACGATCTGGGTTCGTTTTCGAACCCAGACGATCTGGGTTCGTTTTCGAACCCAGACGATCTGGGTTCGTTTCGAACCCAGACGATCTGGGTTCGATTCGAACCCAGACGATCTGGGTTCGATTCGAACCCAGATGTCTGGGTTCCACAAATCCAGTTATGTGTTTTTTTTTTTAGAATTTATTTTTTAATTCTGGATTTATGTTTATGATGATGATTCTGATATGTTTGAGTTTGATTTATTTGTTGATGATGATGTATTTTGGAACCCAGTTGTGTTGATGATTCCATGTTGACGACGGCGAAATTGTAGCCGGCGATGAGAATGGTCGCCGGCGATGAGAATGGAGGAGAAGAAGAAGATGGTGTAGGGAGAAGGGTAAAATGGTATTTTAATATAAAATTTTGGTCAACCATTCAAATTGACTAATGGCATGGGGGTTTGGTGTAATTAAACGGTAAATATGTTTTCATCTCTTTTTTGGCAAACCTCGGGGGGGTTTTGTGCAATTCTCTCTTTCGAAAATACAATTTAAGTGTACGGTCTCTGTCGCTAATCAAAGATATTTTTGAATTTCTCCATTTTCGTCTCCCAGTTTAGTTTTTTTTTTTTTTTTTTTAATATATTTTTTTAAAGAAAAAAACTGCAGTAGCCAATTCACTGTCCGCACTTGGAGGCATTAATTACCGTGTGTGTACATCTATCTAAGTTTAGCTTTTAAAAGCAATTTTTGTACGCGTACCGATAAGAAGATAAGTTTGACTTTTCCGTGTCTCTATCCTAGCTTGTGTGTGACTATAGATATGTGTGAGCCCTTTTTCTTTCTCCACTCAAACCTCTCTCTTTCTGCCTCCTATACCACCATCTCTGCATCTCTTCTTCCTTTGCCCTTTTTCCTTTTTTGTTTTTTTCTTTTCTCCTTCTCCATTAGTTACTTTGGCACCACATCGTCTCTATCACTGTTCACTCTTTGTTTTCATCTTTCCAGACTCAAATATCCATCAGTTTCTAATTCCCTTTACTCTCAAGAATACGGAGAGGGGGATTACAAAAATAAAAGGTATTAATAGATTGTTTTTATAAGATTTATTTGATTCTTAATTCTCTTTAGTGTTTTCTCATGAGATTTTGTGTGTTTAATTAGTGAGTGGGAAATTCAACAACTGTTGGCTCGTTCGGAATGGAAGGTTTGGAAAGAAAAAAAGGGTAATACTAGTTGACTTATATGTAGTTTTATAGTTTGTTGTTTTATTATTTTAAAAATAAATATAAAAATATATTGGATTGATTGATTTAATTATGAGACTTTTTGCTTGATCTGGAAAACTGGAGTTGCAAATTTATCAGGGTAACTGGAGTTGCCCTTTTTTTTTTTTTTTTTTAATTATAAATATACATTATTAAATAATTAGTTGTTAGATAAAAAAATAATATGAAATTAAATAGAGTTTTAATGTTCGATTGGCGCATAATATGGATATTTGTTGCTCTGTCTATAATGGATAGCGTATGTTGACGGTACAGATCTATATGGTACCATCAGATCTCAACCGTCAAATTTGAATGGTCTATAAATGGTTCCATCAGTTATGTTATTCGTTTGTCACATGCCTGCCTTATTGGTGCTACTAGGGGTGAGTTGGGATTGAGTTGAAAATCATACAACTCAAACTAAAACGGATGGAAAAATAGGGTTTTTTTTTTTTTTAAAAAAAAACTAATCTATTTTGGATGACCCATTTGAGAAATGAAATTTTTTTTTATTCTTTCAAATCATTGCATATTGTCTTTTTTTGGATGAAATTGCCTTTAACCTATCCCTTTTTGTGTGTCTATTAGACTTAGTCTTGTATCATTTTGAAATAAAGTTTTGTAAATGTTTAAATGATTATTTTAGAATGGGTTTTCCTGTAGTTATATGATTTTTTGATGTTGTTTTTCATTTTATGCATCACATGACATCATTCATGATTGAATTTCACAGAATCATGTATTGTCGGGATCGTCCCGTTACGAGGAGGGCAGCTGCTGAGGCATCCACACCTGAGGAGAAATATGTTGACGAGCCTGTCAACATGCCTGTAAATCAGACTCATGTTGGACCTTTACAACCTGCAGAGCTAGCAGGTGGAAGTGTGAATTTAGAACAGATAGCTCAGGTTTTGACAACTGCGCTCCACCAGCCACGGGAGACGAGGGGTTCAATTGAACGCGCTCGAAAATTGGGCGCTAAACCTTATGATGGAATAGATAATCCAGAGTGCGCATTATCATGGCTAGAGACCAATGAGGAAATTTTTCAAGTTATGGGGTGCTCCGAGGATCAGATGGTGACATTCTCCACCTTTTTGCTAAAAGATAGAGCCAAAGATTGGTGGAAAGCATTACAGAGGCGGAACACGGGAGGAGTATCTTGGGCGTTATTCAAGAAAGAATTCATGGATAAGTTCTATCCGAAGAGCTATCAGGATACGAAGATAGAAGAGTTCTTCAAGTTGGAGCAGGGTACACTTTCAGTGACAGACTATGAGAAAAGATTTTCAGAATTGGTCAGGGCTGTTCCTTTTATGGTAGACAATGAAGAACAGAAGACGAAAAGGTTCGAAGTAGGCTTAAATCCCAAAATCAAGGTCTACGTAGCATCAGCAGCTCACACCCAATATGGTAAGTTGGTGGAAGCGGCAATTAGAGTAGAAATGAGTGTGGAAGCAATACCCAAGCCAAGAAAACCAACTCAGAAGCGTGGTTGGTCAGACAATTATTCAGGAGGACCCAACAAGTTTACAAGGAGTGGGGAGAAGTCAACTTGGTCTAACAGTCTAAAATCGAATCAGGGGGCACAATCAAGTCAAAGTTTTGTGAAGCAATCAGTCGGGTCCAAGAGTACCAAAGAAAGCTGGAAGAATTGGCCAGTGTATAGAAAATGTGGCAAAACACATTCGGGCGAATGTTTTAAAGGCAATACTGGATGTTATCGATGTGGGCAGGAAGACCATCTTATGAAAGATTGCCCAAACATAGCTTCGACCCCTAAGGAAGAGATCAGAACCACATCATTGGGGCAGATTAGTTGAGGTCGAGGATCAGATCGGAGGGGTTCTCAAACTAGAGGGCTTACTCATTTCAAGCAGCCTAATAAAGCAGTTGGTAGGAGTTTGCAACCTAGAGGTCAGTCAAGTAGACCCCATACACAGGCCAGAATATTTGCGGATGCTACCCCTAAACTTGTGACAGGTACTGTTACAGTGTTTGATCGTGATGCATATGCATTGATAGACTCAGGGGCTGTCCATTCATTTGTTTCCTTGAAATTTACTGAATTGGCGGGCATAAAGTCAAAACCCTTGGATTGCAGCATGAGAGTGTCTGTTGTTACAAGGGATTCACTGTTAGTAGAAAAAGTATACATGAATAGTAAGGTAGTCATAGAGGGCCAAGAATTTCTGGTGAACTTGATGCTGTTGGACATTCATGATTTTGATGTAATACTTGGGATGGATTGGTTATCCATGCATTATGCGATAGTGGACTGTTTTCAGAAGGATGTCAGATTTGTTAGGGCAGGAGAACCTGATGTGGTTTTCCATGGAATATGAAAAGTGCTTCCCACTAGTATGATGAATGCAATGAAAGCTAATAAAATGCTTAGAAAGTTGTATCAAGGTATTTAGTCTATATAGTAGAAGTGAAAGATAATGGAATGAGGCTGGAGTATGTCCCAGTGGTTAGGGATTTCTCAGATGTGTTCCCGAATGATATTCTTGGTTTATCACTTGATTGGGAGATCGAATTTGATGTAGAATTGGTTCTTAAAACATAATCGATCTTTAAAGCATTCTATAGGATGGCTCCCTAAGAGTTAAAAGAGTTGAAAATGTAAATGGAAGATTTAGTGAACAAAAGTTTTATTAGGTCAAGTACCTCACCTCAACATTTTAAAAGGCAAAAGGCACCTTGAGGTGACTGTCTCAATTTCAAATGAAAAAAAAATATATAAAAAGTAAAAAAGTATCCTAACATACAAAATCCTTCATGTATTAAAAAAGATAGTGAGAAACAATGTTAGAAACATAAATATCAAGCAAAATAGAATAAATTCAACAAAAATATCAAAACATATAAAATCCTAAATTAGGTTAACATGACAAAAAAAATTAAAACAATTAAAAAGTGTAATTATATGATATATGAGGGGCTATTTAATAAAAGTGATAGTATAACATTTAACAAGTATTAATAAAATAAAAAATTATATAAACACTAAAACACCCCTATTGTTGGTTTTGTCTCTCCACTTTCAGCCTCTCTTTTGATTCTGTGTCTTTTAAATTCCCTCCTAATCGACTTTACCATCTTTTCCAATGACATACTCTTCTCTGTCTCCTCCACCTCTGCTCTTATCTCTATTATCTTTTTCACGCTTTTCCTCACTAGAATCTTGGAACACCTGTTGGATCTTCACAGTCGACTTTGATCGATCTCTTTCCTCTCTAACCCAATGAACTGCACGGATGTTTGTATTCACACTTCGACGATGGGATAGGAAGTCAGTACATTAGAATCTCTCTAACTTTTTATCTTTATCTTCCCTCTTCTCTTTCTCCTCTCTTTGGATCACCTCAAATCGCCTTGCCTCTAGACGAGTTGAGGCGGTCACCTCACCCTTCACAGACGGGTGTTTTCATGTACTCCACTTTAGGTGACAGCCTTGAGGTGCATAAGACTCCGTCTCGCTGCCTTGCTTTGCCTTTTAAAACAACGCCTCACTTTGAGGAGCACTGGTTTTGTTCATTAAGAAAAAGGATGGAAGCATGAGATTGTGTATTGATTACAGACAATTGAATAAGGTGACGGTATGTAATTAGTACCCGTTTATGAGAATAGATGATCTATTTGATCAACTTCAGGGGTTCAAAGTGTTCTCCAAGATTGACTTGAGGTCAAACTATCATCAATTAAAGATCCACAATAAGTATGTTCCCAAGACTGCCTTTAAGACCCGATACGGACATTATGAATTCCTAGTCATACCTTTCGGATTGACTAATGCTCCTCTAGTATTCATGGATTTGATGAATAAGGTTTTTTTGACTCTACGTTGATAAGTTTGTGATGGTGTTCATAGATGATATACGAGTGTATTCGAACAGCCGGGAAGAACATACCAAACATCTCAAAACCATTCCCTAGACTTTAAAAGAGCATCAACTGTTTGCCAAGTTCAGTAAATGCCACTTTTGACTAAATAGAGTTGCATTTTTAGGGCATATGATCTCTTTAGAAGGAATTTCAGTGGGCCTCTAGAAAATTGAGGCGATAGTGAATTGAAAATAGCCTACCAATGTGACAGAAATAAAAAGTTTTTTGGGTTTGGTTGGTTATTATAGGAAATTCGTAGAAAGATTCTCAAAGATAGTCACTTCATTGACTAAGCTAACCTGGAAAGAAGAAAAGTTCATGTGGTTAGATGAGTGTTAATGAAGCTTTGATTAATTGAAGAAAAGATTGACTTCGGCTCCTGTACTTACAATTCCATTAGGGAGAGACAGTTTCATTGTATACAGTGATGCTTCTAGGCAGGGCGTGAGTTGTGGTAATGCAACATGACAAGGTAATTGCATATGCTTCTAGACAACTAAAGAAGCATGAACAGAATTACCCAACATATGACCTATAACTAGCACCCGTGATGTTTGCTTTAAGGATATGAAGACATTATCTATATGGAGTCCCTTGTCGAATCTTTATTGATCACAAAAGTTTACAGTATCTGTTTACTTAGAAAGAGTTGAATATGAGGCAAAGAAGGTGGATAGAGTTTATTAAGGATTATGACTGCACCATTAAGTACCACTCCGGAAAAATGAACATGGTTGTAGATGCCTTAACTAGGAAACCTACAAGTTCAATTACATAACTGAAAGCCATATACCTTCTGTTGTTGGTGGAATTGAGATCGCTAGGGGTGCGACTGGAGATGATAGATTTCAGGGGCATTGCTAGCTACATTTCATGTTCGTCCTATCTTGGTGGATCGAATGAGAGAATTACAGCCTTAATATCTGTACCGAGTTGAGTTGAAAAGTAAAATAGGGTCCGACCCACGAAAGGAATTCTTGTTGAGGGATGATGGTATACTGACCTTAGGTAAATGGTTGTGTACCAGATGTAGAGGAATTGAAGAAAGAAATCATGGATGAAGCACATTCTTTAGTTTATGCTCTACATCCAGGGAGCACTAAAATGTACCATATCTCGAAGGAGTACTATTGGTGGAAAAACATGAAGAGGGACATAGTAGAATTTGTCTCTAAATGCTTGACTCGCCAACAAGTAAAAGCCGAACATTAGAAATCGGTGGGGTTATTACAACCACTTCCTACCCCAAAATGGAAATAGGAGAGGGTCCTAATGGCCTTTGTGGTAGGAATCTCGTATAGTTAGAGTGGCCATGACGCCATATGGGTCATTGTTGATAGATTGATGAAATCTGCAAATTTCCTACCATTCAAAAACAACTACTCATTGGATAAGCTATCCCAGTTGTATGTAAATGAAATTGTGAGGTTGCATGATTCACCCATTTCCATAGTGTTGGACAGGGACCTCAGATTCATCTCCATATTTTGGTTAAGTTTACAAAAAGCTCTAGGCACCAAATTGAATTTCAGTATGGTGTTTCACTTACAGACGGATGGCTTGTCTGAACGAACTATTCAGATGTTGGAAGATATGCTTAGGGCTTGTGTAATGGAATTTAAGCGAAGTTGGGATATGTACCTACCTTTGATAGAGTTTGCATATAATAATAGTTATGAAGCCAACATTGGTATGACACCTTATGAAGCTTTTTAAGGAAGAAAATGCAAAACTCTAGTTTGTTGAGACGAGGTAGGTGAGGGAAAACTGATAGATCCCGAGCTTGTCCAAATCACCTCAGAAAAGATTAAAATTATTAGGGACAGGCTAAAGATAGCTAATGACAGGTAGAAGAGTTTTGCAGACAATTGACAAAGGAATCTAAAATTTCAATTTGGTGATAAGGTTTCCTTAGAATATTACCATGGAAAAAAGTGTTGAGATTCGAAAAATGTGAAAAATTGAGTCTATGATACATGGGGTCTTACGAAATTGTTGAAAGAGTTGGAGAGGTGGCATACCATCTGAAATTGCCATCGGAATTGGCCAAAATCCATGATGTGTTTCATGTTTCCATGTTTTGTAAATATATCGCAGATCTTTCACATGTACTAAGGGAACAACCAGTGGAACTACAGGAGAACTTGACTTATGAGGGGGAGTCAGTTCAGATACTTGACCGTAGAGAACAAGTTTTGCGTAATAAGATCATTCCCTTAGTGAAGGTTCTATTGAGGAATCACAATGTAGAAAAGGCCACATTGGAGCATGAAGATTAGATGCGTCAACAATATTCTCATATTTTCAATAGATAGTTTTGTAAATTTCGAGGACGAAATTTTAATTGGGGGGGAGGGGGTGTGAATTTGTAATATACCGTCTCAATTTTAGTATTGTATGTGTATTGTACAATATATTGTATAAATATGTCCTTATTTATGGAATAATAAAGTGAATTTAATGTACCTACATGTGTAACTAAATTCTAGTAGGATTTTCGGATAAATCGAAGATAAATTCGAATACGGGAAGTGGTATAGTGATTTATTAAAGTTAATATGAAATATGTGATAAGAAATTACCAAAAGGGGGCATGGTTAAATAAAGTAATAAAATATATGTATTAAGGGCATTTTGAGAATTTTGAAAATATTAGAAAGTGACGTGTAGAGATAAGGCTGGTATATGAGTAATTTTGGGGACAAGTGAATCTAATTAGTTAGCATTTGGTTGAAATAAAATGAAATTAGTTAGAATTGAATTGATTGTTAGATTTCAACCAATCAAAAACTTTAAAATCTAACTAATGACAATCTTATAAAATTGAGGATAGTTTAGGAGCAAATGTTAAACCAAATAAAGGCCTATATATAGTTGAAGTGTCATGAAAGATGTAGAAAAAATTGGAAAGAAATTGAGAGAGAGGAGAGGTTGAATTCGGCCAAAGAAGGGAGAAGAAGACCAAGAAAATTTCAACTCATTTTTGACGCCAAACTTGATGGATCTTCATAAAAAGGGGTGTTAGAACAAAGTTTGAGCAAGAAAGTGATGTGAAAGTGGTAAGTTTCCTTGATTTTCATGGTGTTTTGATGATTTTTTTTGGATGAATGATAACTTGATGAATTGATGTAATCTTTAGCATGTTTAGAGGTAGATTTTCTTGTATTAAGTGTAGAATTAAAAGAAAACTCAAAAGAAGCCATTGGATAAGCAAGAAATCAAGGTGAGTATTCTAGGATTTTATGCAATTTTTCAAGAAAACTTAAATTTCATTGATTTTAGGGCATTAGATGAAGATTTGAGTGATTTTTGTGTGTTTGGTGGCCATGAAAGTGAAGGAATGATATTGGATGTATGATGTATAAATTTAGTCAAGAGTATAGTTTGAGTTTAATGAATTGATTTTGATGTTTTGATATATTTACATGAGGTATTATATGATTGTAAGATGATGTGCATCAAGGAAATGAAATGAAAAAGCTTGGATGAGCTTGTTGTGTATTCGGCCAAGTATGGAAATGTTGGGTACATTTTATGTTTTTGTTATGTGAATGAATTATGGTGATGTTGAGATGAAATTAAAATGATTAATATATGAAAAAATCAAAAGAATAATGCATATGTAAAGTAGTGTAATTGGCCAAGATGAAGGACATGTTAGTTTGAATGCCAATTTGGGTGAATTGATGTTGGTTTTAAATGATTAAGTGATGGATTCTAAATTAAAATATGTATAGTAGGTGAAAAAAGAAACAAAGGAATTAAGGGAAAGTTATTGAAGGGTATTCTAATGATTGGAAGCCAAGTGAGTGTAAACATATGTTATAAATGTTAAATGCATTATTAGTTTACTTTTAAAGCAATTTTTATGAGTTTCCATCAAGCATACTAGTTTATAGATACTTTTATGTTTTAATTTGAAAGAAAATATTTGATGCATGAAAATTAGAAATAATGAGCATTTTATGCTTTAGTAAAAATTCATGTAATACTTTTATAGATACTTTTATGTTTTATTATTTTTATGCTTATAGAATAAGAAATTGAATTTTGAAGTATATGAAAAGAAAGTTTCTAAAGGCTAGTAGCTTATCAAAATTTATAGAATTTATAGATTCAGACCCTGTCGGCATACCCTATACATGTATGACAAGTGTTGGGAAAGTGTGTCACTAATATCGGGAGGTTGAGTCTCGAGTTAGTCGTGTCGCCCTCTACATGTGTGGGTATTATTTTGTTTTATGTATGCGATAGTAGAATGTTGCTGCATAGTAGTCGAGATATCTTTATAGTTTGTCACGATATGCGATACTGGCAATTATGCCACGTGACCTCACATTGTGAGGCGTTAGATTAGTCGTCATGTGATTGTAGCTCCTTTGTTTTAGAAAGAAAAACACACTACTAGACATGGATTTTAGAAAAAAAATGCTTTAGCTACTCCTTGAAAGTTTATGAAGTATTTTAGTATTTTATGAATCTATTTTAGTAGGAAACCTTATAATGTTTTACGCATGATTACGAGTTTTTAAAATCACTTAATAAATTCCTAAATTGTATGTTTTAGAAATCGAAATGTTTAAGAAATATATATATTTTAAATACTTTTGGGAGGTAGATTTTTAAAGAATTAGTTTAAATAGAAAAATCTTAAACACTTACTAAGATCCTTTAGCTCAATTTTTTCTGGTTTTATGTTCTAAAAGCCTCTCTAGGTGCAGGGATGATTGATCACAGTGCTCGTTCTCCTACTTTAGACTAGATGGGTTGGATACGATCGATGCTTCTGTGGAATCATATTTGTTCATATTTTTGTTTGAGACAAACCATGTACATGTTTATGTTTTTGGTTGTAAATGAGTTGTGAAAACTTGTCACGTTTGTAGTGATGTATCATGTCAATGTAAGTGAAATATTGATGACTATTTTACATGCATGATGTAAATATTTGGATTATGTGTAAATACATTTGATTGCATGCATGAAAATATATTGTCAAAGTTTGAAATGATTTTGTGGAAATAGATTCATTGTGGCTAAGTTTTGGACTGAAATGGACCTGAGGTCCAAATTGGAAGTGGAGAATATGTATGAAACTTTAGAAGTGTTTTTGAATTGCTTTAAGGTGATTTGAAAAAATGAAAAATATTGAAAAACAGTTGTTATACTGTTAAAATTTTTTTGGAAAACCTTAATTTTAGAAAATGGAAATTTTAAGATATGTAGTTAATATGTTATTAGCAAGAGTCAAATTTAAAGGTTCGCTTCACGGAGTTCTTTTGGTCTTACTAGCTAGAGTCCAGAAGGGTTTCGTAGGTTACCAGGCGGGCTCGTTTGAGTTTCGATAGAGGGAATTCGGATTAGGTGTCGTCAGTGTTAGTCGTTCTGTCTCTATCAAATGGTTGACTTTTTCTCTATTCCCAACCTTTTGCTCACATTCTTTGAGTAATTGAAAACTAACCCACCGTTCGACCTTATCACCGTCATATGTCATCGATTGCTGACCTCTACCCACGACTGATTAGGCAAAACCGACCCACCCATCGTCGTTCTCTTTTTCTGTAAGCTTTTTTGTGTTATTTTTTGTCAAAGAAATTGTGTAGGAATCCCATCCCATTGTCTGACCTTATAATCGTCGCATGTAACTGATTGCCAACCTCCACCCATGACGGACTAGGCAAGCCCGATCCAGCCATAGTCATTTTTTATCTCTATAAGCTTTTTGTATTATTTTCTATCGAAGAAATTGTGTAGGAATCCCAACCGACCATCTGACCTCATCACCGTCACGTCACCGATTGCCGACCTCCCCTCACGATCGACTAGACAAAGTCGACCCACCCATCGTCATTCTCTCTCTCTATTAGCTTTTTGTGTTATTTTCTATCAAAGAAACCTTAACCTATCGACCTCACATCGCCTCCACTCGCCATCATCCAAGTCGGAACAAAATTTGACCTACCGACTATCGAATCCCCTCTCAATGACAACTCTTAGCTCTCTTCCACCCACTGACAATCCGTACGTCTCTCTATAAGAACACCAAATCTGTCAAAAAGTAGTAGAAGAAGAAGAAGATGGAAGAATAAGGAAGAAGTTGAGGGAAGAAGAGGCAAAAAGGTGAAGGAAGAAGAGGCAACAAGTTGAAGTAGAGTGAGAGCCGCGACAACTAGAAAAAAAATCTATAATAAGAACACATTGCTTGTGGGGTGTTTTTATTCTAGCAACTTTAGTGGTTGTATGTTATTTGTAGCATAAAAAGTTTGATATTGTTAAGATTATTGAGTTTCTATTTTGAATTTTATAAACAATTGGATTCATGGTGTCGTTTATGGGTATTGTAAATAGCTAATTGAATTTCAAACTATGAGTTTGGTTTATGTTGGATAATTGTGTGGTTGTGTTGGTTTGCAAATTGGGATATTAATTAGTTGTAAACAATCCCACCATTGGGATACCAACTTTGAGGTTTAGAATTGTAACCTGTAGGTGAGGATTCCAAACTTTTAGAGTGGGATTCCTAAGATGGAGGTTGGGGTCCCAACCTCCATATTGAGATTTTCAACCTTCGTGTTGGGATTCTAACATAGTGAAAGTTAAAACCAACCTTTAAGGTAGGATTCCTAACTTGAAGGCTGGGATTCATGTTGTGATTCCCAACCAGGAGGTTAGGAATCCCAACTTCTTGGTTTGGATTTGTAATCTAGGTTAAACATACTTTTCAAAGTATAGCCAGAAACCCAACCTCTAGGGTAGGATTTCTAACCTTTGGTTGAATATATTTTATGAACTTTAGTTGAAATTAGACTTCGAGGTTAGGTTTACCAAGTTTGGGATTCCCAACTTCGACATTGGGACCTCAATTTAGAGGTTGGGATTCTCAACCTTCAAGTTGAGATTGCAACTTCCAAATTGGGATGGCCAACCTGAAGGGTGAGATTCCCAATCTCCATATTAGAATTGACAACTTATAGGTTGAGAGTCCCAACATGGGAGTTAGAATTCCCATCTTTAGGGTTGGGTCTCAACATTCCTAACCTGTCGATTCCCAACCTACAGGTTAGGTTAAGAATCTTAACCTTCCCAACCATTCCTAAGGGGTGTCCTAACATTCCGAACCTGCAGGATGGGAATCCCAATGTTCATAAAAGAAAAAAGAGGAATATAGTACTATCTTATACTCAATATTTCAAACAACTGAAATTTCATGCCCAACTCATCAAGAAGCTGTGGTTGTACTGAATGTTCTAAGATAATGGAGAACTAATCCATCTATGGTTTAAGCATTGCCATCACCAACATATACATTTCTTTCTGAAATTTATTATCTTAAATTTGTAAATCCATATAGAACTAATTTCAACCATAGTCCAATACCAGCTGCATCAAAACTAGGTGTCTAGAGAATTGGTTATACAAACCACTTATCACCCCTAGCATGGAAAAGCAAAAATAAACAACAGCAAAGGCTTTTTGTTAGCAAATACCTGTCATAGGTCTGCACCCGCACTCAATTAGAAAATATAAGCACAGAACTAACCATCTGAAGCGAAAGAAGCTTACATTAAATTTTTATAAACGTGCTAATATCACAGGTAGTTTAACATAAAATACAAAAACAAACATAAGACAATATAAAATGCAACTATCGCATGAATGTATAGATGATTTCAGAAATGAAATGTATACATGTACAGAAAACATGTAACAACACCTGCTGCAGAAAACTATGTATATAAAAATATTTTTGCCAAACAATACACAATTACTTGACAAAGTTGTAGTACTTAACTCTTTCCAACAAGTGCATCAACTGAAAAAACTTGATCTGATTACACTATTGAAGTATTCATCGACAATGTCAACATTCTAATATGAGATTAAATGTCTCTGAGAAGAGCCAATAGCAGTCATAGCCAACTTTAACAACTTAGTAACCATATAATGATATCCAAATTATATCTTACATGATGTTATTCAAATTGCAATTCATGTTACAATCAAAAAACAAACCAATTACATAAAGGAGGAAACAAAGAATAAAAAACACTTAGACTTATAGTTTACATTATGACAATGGACTTGATGTCTTACAGTTTTCTTGAGCAACAGTCCATATCATTAGCGGTAGCTTATCATACTAGAATTGGTGCCTTACACTTTTTTTCTGTTGTGTCCAAAGCCATAAAATCTACTGCATTTTGATTACCGTTTACCTTTACCTTTCGAAGGTTTTCTTTTTGTAATAGGTCGTCCATGAGGCTTATAACCTTCAGATGGTAGAATAACAGGAACTTCAAGATGTTTAAGCCAAATCCAATTGTCTTTAAGCCCAACCAGATGAATGGAAGTTGCATATGCTGCTGCTAATGTTTTATGGCTATAGTACACAGTATAGTAGTCGTAACAAGATAGATGGCGATTACTACAAATTGCCAATGCATATGCACATGGTAGTTGGTCTAACTAAAATTTTTTGCAATCACAAGTTTTATTCTGCAAGTTCACAATCAGGTTCAAAAAACTCATCAATGACAAGGTATTTATCTATATCAATGGGATGCATAGAATAACGACAAGCTTTCTTCATCCTTTGTCATAGCTTGTCTTCAACCCATCTTGTCATTGGCGTTGGCATTTTTACACCTCCTAAAACCATCTTTGAAGTATGCCACTTATATGCTCTATTAACTTTGTGATCGGTAGCTCTCATGCCTCATTCAAAATGACATTCAAACTCTCTGCAATGTTTGTTGTCATAATGAATATCTTCTACCATCAAACTTACATCTAGCCCATTTGCTAGGTTCCATAAGAATCAAATACTCAGCTACCTTAACATTAACTCTTGCGATTTGGGACATGACTTCATTGAACACTGAAACCCAGTATGCTTTGGCAGCCTTATAAAACAACTGATGCACATCACGACCTTTACAATTAGCCTTCATGTTTTGCCCAAGGTGATACATACTCCATGCACTGCTCATAGAAATGAATGTGCAATAGTTGTTGCTATACTTGTGTTACGGTCTGAAATGAACACTAGATCATCAACTTCTCCAATACACCTATGCAACTTTATCATAAACCAAATCCATGTATTATCATTTTCTGAATCTCCAACACTAAAAGCTAATGGATACAGTTGGTTATTTCCATCCATGCAAGTCGCAATAAATAGGGTACCTTTATACTTGGATTTGAGGAAAGTTCCATCAATAGCTATGACGGGCTAAATGGAAGATGTAAATCTAGCAATGGGACCTCATAACTCCATGAAAAAGTACTTGAATCAATTAGAAGCATCACATTCAATGTCAATTATAGTCCCTAGATTTTTCATTTTCAACATCGCATAATACAATTGAAGCATACTATATGACTGCTCAGGTGATCCTTTAGCTAATGTCATAGCAACCGCTCTAGCCCTTCATGTTTTATTATACTACAAGTCATCCCATATCTTTTTTTCATGTCCTGAACTATGTCATTTGGACGGTAACACTGAGAAGCAAACTCATACTTCCATTTAATACAATGCCCAATCAATTTACTTGTTGCTTGCGGACGGTGAAAAACGAGCGAATCAAGAGAATATGTGTGATCTAGAAGGTACTTTCACACGCAAAAAGCTTCTGACCCTACAAGTTTTGTTGCACGTAGCCACCACTTACAACCTTTCTGCACACAAGCCATGACCAATAAGTCTTTGGTGGACTTCTTCACTCTTATATTGAACTGTCTAGCAACAGCTAACATTCTTATCTTCAGTTGTAGCTCTTCCTTATTAGAGCATATATCGCCAACCTGAATATTTATGACACTGTTGAAGACATTATGATGGGCCCCGACTCCTATTCTTAAGGTGACTCGCTCGGCGTCCCACGATAACCTTCTAGTCGAAATCCCCTACGGATGAAAAACTTCCGTGAAGCTAAGCCTTTTTAAAATTATATTTTGAAAATCCCTTTTCTAAAGTTAGTTTGCCAGCAGAATTTGGTTGAGAACTTTTTCAATATAAAATTTACATTTATAAACAGAATCTTGTAAAAATTTTGACAGCACAACGACTGTTTTTCTGAAAATACCACCCTGTAAAATCACATTTAAAAGACTTGTACACTTCAAAATCATTCATTTCTCAACTACTGGGTGGTAGACCCTTTTTCCACAAATCACAAACAATCTCAAGCATGCATTAGTTCAAAATAATTTCAACTTTAAAATATTATATGCATGAACATATGTATATATATAATTTCAAAAGTGATATTTATATTTACATATAAAATAATTCTTATGTTTTAAAACATAATTTCATACATGAATAAACAAAAGTCATAGCTGCGCTCGACTAAAAATATGTTTACTCCTATTGTGAAGTCCCTACCGTCTGAACATCTGCACCTGTACCTGATCCTAAGAGGTTTTTATTTAAAAACAATGAACTAAAGGTGAACGAAATGGGCTCAGTGAGTGTGGGGTATTTCTATTCAAATCATTTCAAAAGTTTCCTCCCTAAAAACATTTTATAAACATAGTCCATAACTAAAATCATGTTGTACAAATTTGATAAACATTTCGAGAACCATATGTAATATAAAGCATGAATAACTACTACTTGTAATTTACAGTTGCATCATAAGCTGAAATTTTAAGCAATAACTTGAAAAACAAATTTCTATTACCAACAATTATTTTGAAATGCTTTTTCATTGCCAAACGATGTGTAAAATATTCTTTAACATGATTTCATTTCACATGGCATGCTAGTATATAGCGGAGTGGAATTTATCCTCGCTCGGTGCAAAATTTATCCTCGCACAGGCCATTTAATAGGTATTTTCTAGCGCAATTTAACCTCACTGGGAGCAGCATTTATCCTCACTCAAGACATCAATCTGATAATTGCGTAGCGGAATTTAACCTCGCTACGGAACGACATTTATCCTTGCTTAGATGGAAGCTAGCTAATAATATATCTTGTAAGTGCATTGGACGACTCACTGATGGACTGATTTAGTTGACTCAGTACAGGTACCTCCCACTGTTAGTAGGGTTAGTGACCAACTGACTAACAATCTTAACTCAGCCAATGCACACTTAGTGTACTCAACCTCAACCGATGATATCGGAATACTTTTAAGGCATACCATAGGTTCACAAATCACTTTCATTCATTTTGCTTTTCATTAATTCACTCACATTTCATGAAAAATAATCAATAATTCATGCGAAAATGGTTCTCGTATGACATTTTATCAATCATAAAATAAACTATCATGTAATTCGGTTCTTGTACGAAAATTCGTTTAACATATAAAAATCAATTTCCAATTGACAATAGCATGAATTTAAATTAACATATAAAATAGTTGTGAATAGAAATAATAACATTTCAAAGCATTTTCATTAGGACACTTACTTGGATTCCTAGCTCGCTATTTAATTCTAATCAACAGGATATTCCTTTTTGCCTCCGAATAACCTATACATTTCCGTAATCTATTTTCAGACCTTGCCACGACTAACGTAATTCGTACGGATATAAATTCATACATCATCCAACGAATGAAAATATAAAAGGGAAGTGATGCTAAGATTCTTGAATTTGACCAAAGGGATAGATTAGATTCAAAATAATCATTTAAATTCGTTCGAATGAATTTCGTTTTAAATTGATACGTTTATAGCGTTTGAATAATTAGAATTGCGAACGGATGTTAAACGTGAATAATTGCTGGTAAAACGAATTAAAATAGGGTGTTTCGAAGTTATGAATTGGTTGGGTGATTCGTTGAGTGGATGTGTGAATATATTCAAGTGAGTTATGATAATTATATCGTAGTCTGAAAATCCATTATGGAAATGTGTAGGTTATTCGGAGGCCATAAAGACTGTAACCCGTTGATTAGAATTTAATAGCAAGCTAAGGAATTCAGGTGAGTGTCCTAATGATAAACGTTTTGAAATGATGTTATCTTTATTCATTTGATTTGTATGATCATTCATTCTGTGATGATTGTAAAATGATTTTTATATAAATAACAAGTTTTACGAATGAGAACCATATTGCATGAATTTTGTAAAGCATTGCATGAAAAGCATGAAAGCATGAGTTCTGAAATGAAAAACATAAAAGCATAAGTTTTGAAATGAAAAACATGTGATGGAAAATGATTGTTATGTGATAAATAGGAATTGCGTATGAAAGCTGAATTGCATGATAATTTGCTTATGACTGAATATCTTGCTTGAAATAAGAGTGAATTATTGAAAAGTAAAATGAATGAAAATAATTTGTGAGCCTATGGTATGCCTTAAAGATATCATGGTATTACCGGTTAGATAACTTGAATGAAGGTAAATTCCGCTCCATAGCAAAAGTAAATTTTCGCTACGCTAATACTTGATAGATATCTTGAGCAAAGGTAAATTCTGCTCCGTAACGAAGGTAAATTTCGTTACATGAATATTGGATAAATGAATTGAGCGACGGTAAATGCCACTCCTAGCAAAGGTAAATCCTGCTAGCAAATACCAAATAGATGGCCTGTGCGAAGGTAAATTCTACATCGAGCGAAGGTAAATTCCACTCTGCCACATGTATAGGATACCATATGAATTGAAAATAGTGATTGACCTGTTTTAAATGAAAGCTTTTCGAAATGTAAAATTGCCATCACTGATGTGTTTTGTGAATAAAAAGTGGAAAGAAAGTATGTGAATGCATGAATCACTCACATTTCATCATTTGAAAAGCATATGAAAGTGAACGATGATATAAATAGTTGCTTTTCAAGTTATTGCATTATACATAAGTTATGATACATGTGAAAAATGTAGATGATTATTCATACTTTGAAATGTGTATAGTTTTGGATCATGTATTCAAATTTTAACAGCATGATTTTTATGTACGAAATTAGTTTATACAATGGTTTTTAGGGAGATAATATTTGAAATGACTTGAATAAAAATGTCTGACACTCACTGAGCGTTTTATACTCACCCTAGTTTTGTTGTTTTGAAAAATAAAACCTCTTAGGATTAAGTACAAGTGCGAGTGATCAGGTAGCAAGGACCTCATATCAGGAGTAGCTATAAATTTTCGTTAGGTGCAGTTGTGATACCCCTTTATATTTCATGTATGATATTTGTGTTTTAAACTTATGGAAACTTGTATGTAAAAATAACTTTAGCGTTTGAGTCTTGTGTATATATATGATCATGCATACTGTATTTCAGAATTTGAAATCGTTTTGAATTAATGCATGTTTGGCATGGTTAATTATTTATGAAAAGAAGGCCTGAGGCCTAGGAGTTGAGAATTGAATCGTTTTTGAAGTGTACAGGACTTTAATTTGATTTCACAGGGTGGTATTTTCAGAAAAACAGCCGTTGTACTGTCAAAATTTTTACAAATTCTCATTAATGAACATAAATTTTAAATTGAAAAAGTTCCCACCTATTCCGTTGGCAAATGTTTTATAAAAAAATTTTCAAAAATGGATTTTCTAAATAAAGTTTTAAAAAGGCTTAGCCTCACTGGAAGGTTTCAGCCGGAAGGGATCCTATCTGGAGGGTTACCGTGGGGTTGCCGGGCGGGTCACCTGGAAAGTAGGAGTCGAGGCCCATCCATATCAATTGGTATCAGAGCTTTGGATATTAGTTTAGGTTTAAGTTATCAATATAATTTTCTTGATTTCATTTTTCTTTTAATTGTCACATTGTCAATATTCTTTTTAAGTTTTTTATTTGATTGTTTCTTAATTGCTACATCACCCATCATGAATTAAATCACAAGTGTTGAGTGAAAGCAAGGGTAACGGGTGATAAACACGTGAAAACTATAGTGAAACACGTGAGAAAGTGTTGTGAGATTATTTTCTTCCTATCATTTTTTCCAAGTTGCAATCATGTCATTGGACGTGTAAACGGGCGACAATTTTAGGGCAAATTGTTTTGAGGGAAAAGGGAATGATGGAACCTTGTTAATAGTAGATTTTGCAAGAGGGATATTTTTGTGACTTCATATCTTTTAATTTGGGAGAGATTTTGAGAAGTGCCATCGTTCATTGGAAAGATCAGAGTGTTAACTTTATTTATACATATTAAAACACGTCAAATTAAGTTTTCATTATGACTGATTAGGTTTTGACAAATGGAAGTCAACAAATGCACCAATTTGGTTCAACATTTCCATTAATTTGGTTTAATATTTTCTTATGTATTTAATGTTTGTTAGCTTTTAGATTTTCATAGTGTGTTTTATTGACTTGTAACAACTGGGGTAAGGGTGTCTTCCCCCCTCCCCCCCCTAATAAGGGTAGTTTGATGAATAATTTTCAACATTAATTTTTTTGAAAATATGTATTTTAGAGACTTTAAATATAACATGTCAAGGCTATACCAAAGGAAGGATGAATGACGAGTTTGAGGATGAATTTTGATGATTAATCATAATTTTTTCTCTCTTTTTTTTTCAAGAATATATTATCTTATAAAGCTATGCTTGTGTCAATCGAAATCATGATCTTATCAAGCTATGTTAGTGACAATTGAAAATTATTGACTTATTTCTCATCTTTTTATCTATGTTTTGGGAGTGATGTCAATATCATTCTTATCATAATTTTGGTTATTGGTTATCATATATTCAATGGGCCAAAATTCTTTATAATTTTGGTTATTGAATGATATAATTAATAGGTCAAAGTTTTTGTTATAAATCTATTTTAATCTTTTTTGGGGTTGTGTTTCAATTTGACTATGGGTGTCTATCTTTATATACAGAATTCACATCAATTTCAAATAGAAGCTTCATAAAATTAAACGAAGTACATAGTAAAGTAGCACTAGCAATAAGAAATATTCACATAAATAACAATGTGATCACTTCATTTAATTTTCTATACATATCTTGATCAATGATCATCATACAAGACTAGGAGTTCCTACCTCTAATGGAGTTAACTTAATGCAGATCCTCTAAATTGCATCATCTCTATACAACCAAAAATCTCATTATAAACTAAATAAATAACTTTTTATCTAAGCATTTAATTTGAAACTTAGATAAAAACTTAAAACACCACTGAAACAAGTAAAAGGAAAGATAAGTCATGATCATCAATGCATTATCAAACCACTAGGGACAAGAACTACACCAAAGCATTTCATAGCTAAAATGATCGAGCAAAAATACCATTCTCTTGTAAGTTTCAACAAATTTGAAATCAAACATGTTCAAGTGGTCCTCAGAGTTCCTAGAAGATTGACATATTTCCTAATGTTACATCAGATAAAAAGATTCAAGTTCATATGCTTTATGAAGGATACAACAAGAGATTCACATGATTAAACTTCTTCATTCTTCAATTATCAACTAATGTTTCGTTGTTTGTTTGTTTGTTTTGTTGTTATTTTTATTTTTTTTTTCTTTTAACAAAAGTATTACTATATATATATATATATATATAAAGGTTTTCTTGGGTATATTTGGGTATCCATACAACCTTAAAAATTTTACCTACTAACAACCTATTAACCTATTGAAGTATTCACATTTTTATCTTATGTCAATCTGTTGACTTGCTGAATTGGTCGTCACATTTTGAAATTTCAAAAGCCTTTTATTAATGCAAACCATAATGAATGTCAATTGTAGTCATGCTTTCTAAATTACAAGTCCATAATGTAGCCGTTGATCTACTTAATAAGTAAGTGATTATATCAAGAAATTAATGCAAACCATGAGGAATGTTTGTTATGGTCATGTTTTTCAAATTTTAAGTCAAAGGCATTGATTTGCTTAATAAGTAAATGGTTGTATCAAGATTCAAGAATTCAAAAATTGAAATTGTTTTGAAAAATATATTTAGTCGGTAACTTTCCAACTTTTCAAATAAACATTCATAAACCCAGATCTCCTTTGCAAACTCTAATTTTTCTCATCCTAATCTCTTTTCCAAATCTTAAATCATCACTCTTAACAATCACAAACCAAAATCTCTTCTCTCATCTTTTTCTTTTCTAACCTTTAACTCATTCTCTTATCTAACTATCAATCATAATCTATTCTTCTTGTGAAGCAATGTCTTATGTTAAAATTCTTGATGATATGAAATTGCAGATAATGTGCCTCTCGACGTTTTATAGTTTGTTTTAGGTTTGAAGGATGCATAAGAACAAAGCATCAAGAAACTGTGTTTTCGGTTGTTATTGAAAATCTCATGCCTAAAATTAATTGGCCCCTTTTGCAAAATGTTGCTTCAAAGTATTGATTTTACAACTAATGAAATCTTGTTGCATGAAAAGTGTATCAGCATGAAGGAATTGGATTTTGAGAAGGTGATGGGGTTGCCAAATGGTTTTGATGAAGTCAATTGTAGAATAAATGAATTTGTTGCGTTGTTTGAAATATTCAAAAATATAATTAAGGGTGAAAGGACACATTAAAATCGATTTGATGATGAACAAAATATAAAAGATGAAGGAGGCAGATGATATGTTCAAGATTATGTTTGTCCTATTTGCTTTATCTATCATGCTATGCCCACCTAAATCCCTCATAGTTGATGAATCATTGCTTATTGCATTGAAGGATCCAAAGATGATGAGACGAAAGAAGTGGACAACCTATTGCTTTCAACATTTTATTATAGGTGTTCTAATGTTTAAAGATTATGGCTATAATGGTTGTTTCATGGATTGCATTCCATTTTTGCAAAATTTTATTGAGGGATTGTAAAACGATATAAAGTTTACATGAACAAGCTCAAAACCATTGTTTAAAAACTCGGTTGAGTTTATTGATTTCTCATTCAAAAATTACTACTCGATCAGTTATCGATCCGCGAACACTTAGATCGAGGGTTTAACTCGGACCTGGTACAAAATTGGCCTAACTCAGGCCGACTCGACTCTTTTTAATTTTTTTCCCAAAACAACATCATTTTGATGTGCCAAAACAACGCCATTTTGGTATCACATACAAAACAAATTAAAGTAGTTGTTATTTCTTCTCTTTAGTCTTTTTCACTTTGTTCTGTTGGTGCTGAATTGCTATTGTTGCTGCCATCTTTTAGGCTTGGTCCATTGCTCCATCCGTTGCTCCGTCTATCACAATTGTCATTAATGTCACCGTCTCTGTTTAGGATTACTATGAGTTTTTTTTTTTTTTTTTTTTTTTTTCTTTCACCACTCTTTTTTCATTTATATTTGTTTAGGGCCGGATGATGAATTGATGATTGATGGATTATACAAGCTATAGTTGTTTAAAAAATTTGAATTTGGAGTTGATCATATAATGTCTTAACTTTTAACTCTTAGCTATATTTGTTTAGGATTTTGTACTTCGGTTACATTAATGAGAATATGAGATTTAAATTCTTGTGTTATGTATTTTAATTCATCTTATGATGTTCTATTATATATTATTTGCTTTATAACAAATGTTAGACACATTGATGTATTTATTTAACAGCTAGTTCACATAAGGTTATAATAGATTTTGCAGTTTTGTTACATTGATGGAAAAATATACTCTTTAGATATGTTATATTTGTTTAGGGTTTTGTACTTTTACTTAGGTGCTAGTATATTATTTTCAGATAAATTTGTTTGATAATAATAATTTGTTGTGTAAATGTTTCCATGCTTAAATATTTATTTGATGATTAGGTTGATTTATGTTCATAAACTATGAATAATAAATCTTCGGGAGCTTCTGTTACCCCATTTCTAAACGGAATTCAGGTAATGTTGGATAGGATTATGGAAAGTTGGTTGATCCAAATATTATGAAAAGAGTGTAGTGCATATTGAGTGAGAAGATTATGTCTACAGGGATACATAGATTGAAAGAACATATGACTCACATATTCGAAAATGTAGATAAATATACAAAGGCAAAACCGGAGGATACAAATAAATGTAAGAATGCACTTATAGAGTTAAAAAGTAAAAAGAGAAGTAGGATGATTAAGGAGAAATTAAAGAGAGGAGAAGTAAATATCAACAGTCAGAGGAGATGGAAGAAGTAAAGGTAAGAGAGGTAAGGAAAGAGCCTCATCATTTTGTCCAATAGATAGGTCTACAAGACCCATTAATCTAGAGTTGTCACTAAATTTAGGGAAGTCAATACGGCAACAACACATCAATGAAGCACTATTTAAACAAAGATTTGATCATATGCACAATTGAGTGATAACTTGGATGTTTAATAGAGCCGTTCCATAGCATGTTGTTGTAAATGATGATTTCATGCGTGTCTATGAAGCAATTGGTCAGTTTGGGTCGGGTTATAGGCCTCCAAATTATTATGAAATTAGAGAGCGATATTTGCCAAATAAGGTGAAAGAAACCAAATTGTTGTTGAAAAGGCAAGAAGAAGAGTGAGCTAAAAAAGGATGCTTAATTATGATGGATGCTTAGACGGATAGGGAAAGGAGGAAAATAATGAATTTGTGTGTAAATTATAGCTATAAATTTCATATAATTTATCTACTATATAATATTAGGTGCTTAATTACATTATTTAATTTATGTTTGATTGATATTTGATTATTACAGGTTAGGAATCACTTTTGTAAGCCCTCACCCAGATTTATTATTTTATGGTATTAGAAATCCCCGAATTGAGTCATGGTCGAATCGTATGCCTCCAGTAGTGTTATTTGAGGTTTATTATATTTTCGTATCGCAAGTCGGATGTCGTTTGGTTGACCCCGGTACGATTACAAAGTGATTAGAATTTATTTATGTGTTAATCAAGCGAGGTGAGCTCACGAAATAAAGTAAAAGATATTTTAATTCAACCAATGAGAAAAGAGATAAGTGGCTTGAAAAGTAGTGGCTATGGATGTGCCACATGTCATCTAGTGAATGGTTGAATAGATAAATGGATTGGAATGTGCCAAGTGGACCAACAGAATTAAAAATGATATATTTTTGGGCACTAGTAAGATTATTGGAAGTTTGAGGTGATTAAATGAAATTTTCTTGAGGGATTCTTTTGTAATTGAGCATTAGTATATATATAAGTGTGATTTTGTCTCATTTGAGATATTTTAGTCGTGAAAGAAGAGAGAAAAAGAGAGAGAGAAGTCGTGAGCCGAGAGAGAGCCGAAAACGCGCAAGAAAAAGAGAGGGAGAAAAGAAAGAGATCCGGTCCAAATTTCGCCACGGTTTCTTCACGAAAGTTGTTCCTTATCACCTCCTCTAACTAACCCAACAAATTTGAAGTGAAAAGATCACCTATTTGGGTAAAAGCGGAGAGTCCAGGAGGCATACGGAGGAGGATCGGATTTTATCCGAGGGCGTGTTGTGAGTAGAAATCCCACCTTACCAAGTATAGTTGACATTAAAGTTTATTTAATGATTATTTATATTCATTATGTTGTTGTAATTAAATTGCATATTATTGCTATATTAAGATTCTATTATATGAACTTTAAATTGAGTATGTGTTTATGTAAAGAATTATTGAGAATTAACGTTTTTAGGCTTTTCGCCTTAAAAACGAGTTTACTTGAGAATACTGAGAAAAAATATTTTATACGCTGATGGTTTACCCTAGTCCCAGTTAAGTACCCAGTAGAATACTCTATGCGTGCATGGTAGATGTGAGAGAGTACTAACTAAGAGAGAGAAAGTCAATTGAGTGACCCTCTGCACGTATAGGGTAGTATAGTTCAAACCGATTACGTAGAGGTAACGCGTGCCCAGAGTCACGCATCGGTGACTTCATAGGGTAAATTCCCTAATTCCTAGTGGCTAGCTAGAGATTTATACGGCCACGACAGGAGTAGCTTCCCTGGGTTACCATCAAGGCAAGAAATGAGAAAGTTTTCGAAAGAAATTCGAAGTGAATTTTGGAAACAGTTTTATTTGAAAGATTAAAAAGTATTTCAGAAAAATACTTTAGTTTATGAAATGGTTTAAGGTTTATCTCACTGAGTTATACTCACCGTTTATTTTCTATGTGGTTTTTAAAATGTTCTATCAGGTGCAGGAGCGAGTCGTCAAGCAGACGAGGCTCAGACTGACGCGCGGAGAGACTGACGGACGACTACACCTTATTGTATAGCTTATATTTGGTCATGCATGTGTTGTACATACATAAAGTTGTAAATGATGTAAATTGTAAACGTAAATATTAGTTGTTGGATGCACATTTTGTGAAAATATTTTTTTAAAAAAAAAAAACAAAAATTTGGATTTCCATCGATTTCATAATCGTGATTGGTTATGTTGTGATTGGTTTTGGATGAGGGACAGAGACCTCTGGTAGTGGAGATTGTGTGCTATAGAAGTGTCTTTAAATTGTTTTTGGAATTTGCAGGGTGACATAGTTTAATAAATAGCCGGCATGCTGCTGAATTTTCATCAAAAAAGGAAAAATTTTTACCTCGACCACCAATTAAATGATTTACAAAATGAGTCTAAAGTGTGTCTTGGTGCTTCGGTAGGACTTCTCCGGACCAAAGCTAGGGTTCACTGGAGCTCTGTCAGAGTGCTACGGTATCCTTCACGGGTCCAGAGTAAGGATTCGGGAAGGGTCCCGTCAACTTTCATTTCTTTTAAGGAGTGTTCTGATGTGACACACATTGTGAAACACATTTTTGAGTATTTGAATGCATGCATTGAACAAGTCAGACTTGCAAATGTTGTTTAAGTAGTAACCAACAATGTTAGGAACAATATGGCCGCTGCCAAGATTTTGAAAGAGAAGAGGCCAAACATATTTTAGACCTCATGTGCTGCTCACACCATCAACCTCATGCTTAAAAGTATTTGCAAGCTTTTGAGGTTCAACAAGTATATTAAGAAAGCAAAGCAGTTGACAATCTTTATTTATGCTCATTACAAGACTTTGGCAATGATAAGGTCTTTTAAAAAAAAAGAAGGATATAGTGAGGCCAGGAATGACTAGATTTGCATATGCTTTTCTTACTTTCCAAAGCTTGATGGATTAAAAATGTTTTGAAGACAATGTTTGGTTGTGAGGAATGAGAGAAGTGTAAATACTCAAAAAGTAAAAAAGGAAATTGGCCTATGAAACTGTTATAAGTTTGGGGTTTTGGAATTGTGTAACGTGTTGTTCAAAAGTTTTTACACCTTTGATTAAAGTGTTGAGACTGGTGAATGGGGATCGAAACTCATCAATGCCTTAGTTATATAGAGAACTAAGAAGGACTAAATAAGATATTGGAGAGGCCTTGAATAATGTGGAAAATAATTATCGGTCAATTATTGAAAAAATTGATAAAAAAATGAAAGATCGACTATATTCTCTATTGCATATAGCGGCATTTCTATTAAACCTTTATTACCACTATAAGAATTCAAACATTTCTGATAAAACTGAGTTGTTGAATGTCTTTATAGAGTGTGGAGATTTTTCATCATGGTGATATAGCCTTTCAAGATGTAATTGTCATGATTGAATGACCACATTATTAGATGAAGAAGGGTCCTTTTGGGAGACCGTTGGCCATTAGAGGTTGTGATAGTGATTCTAAGGATCCGAGTAAAAAATTGAACATTCTTATTTATATAAATTGTTTTTAGTTGTTTAACTTGTTTAATAATTACTATTATAGATTATATTTTTAGCATTATATTTATGAAAATATATCTTCCAAGAACTAGTTTTATATTTGATTATGTTTTATGGTGTAGTTACTTGGTAGAGCATGTTTGGAGGTGCCACACCTATCATGGATAAAATGACAAAAATGATTCTTTCATTGACAACTAGTTCATGTGGATGTGAAAAAAATTGGAGAAATTTTGAATGGGTAAGTGCAAATGTACAATATTCATAGCTTATTTTTAATATTTTAAGTTTTAATTATTTACTAATTTATTCAATTTTATTTTTTTAAATCTTATGTGGATATATACAAAAAAAAGGAATAAATGAATACATGTCAATTGAACAATCTAGTATTTGTTAATTTCAATTCACAGTTATCAAGCAAAATAAACAATGAGATTGAGAAGAATGTTGATGTGCTACTAGCAACTAATGTTGATGCTATTAATGCACAAGGATGGCTTGTTCTAGGTGGTGATGATGATGATGAAGTAGAGGCCGGTTTGGAGCGACTGAGACAACTTGATGAAGATGATTTTGATTCTAGAGAGGAGGGGGCGGAAGAGGAGGAGAGGGGGGAGAAGAACATTGATGTAGAGTTTGAGTTTGACAATGAACAAGCTATAGAAGATGCTTATAGAGATGATGAAGATTGGTTGCGTCTCCCTTCTTGCCTTTAAGATTTTTAAGGTTTTAAGTCCTTAACATATTTTCATGGACGTTTCCTTTTGGTTACTATTTTGTTCTTGGCTTCTTGTTATGTTATTATTTACATATTATATATGAAGTTGGTTGTGTCTTTATGTTTGAGAATTAAAGAAAGATGGAAGGTCTTAAGTAGTTTAGATGTGATAGATTTTTGAAATGTTGTTATTTTTGTGTATTATTGGTGGGAAATTTTTTTTTTTTTAAATATGCTGCTGAAATTTTTAAGGTATCTAGTATATGGTACTAAAGTGGCTTTGGATATTGTATGAGATAGATTTGATGATTTTTTATGGTCATATGATTGTATTTTAATCCTATAGAAAACTTTAAATTTTATTGTTTATAGGCTTGACCTAATTTGACCATGGGTCAATGGTTTGACCGTTGATCAACAGTCAAACTGGGTCAAACCGAGTACTAGCCGAGTACTTTCCTAGTAGTTGAGTACTTGCTAACTCACCGATTGAGTTGTGAGTAACGAGTTTTGAAACACTGCTCATAGCGCATTTGATTGCTTGGACTAAAGAGAAGGCTGTAGTCATACTAAAGTGGGTGAACAAAGGAAGGGGTTTATATAGCACTACCATAGATGTTGATGAGCCATATTGGTCACTTATTCATAACAGACTTGATCAGGGAGTTGAATGCAATGAAGGATAAAGTTGCATTAATTGAACGTTCAATTGATCTTTTGATAGCCCAAATCCCTTTTTGGGTGTAAAAAGCAATCCAACCGTACATGGTAACGTTGAAGGATGATGTTGTAAAATTGCATATGAAGCACCGTAATGAAGCTAAGCATGATGTTTACACAAATGAAAGTTCAATCCAAGATGAAGACGAGCCCTTTAAATAGAAATTGGTATAGTTTAAATGACAATTGTTTCAATATGTATCTTTTCTATTTTTTTTTTCAAGTACTTTTGTAGATAATAATTGTAATTTCTGTTAAAATTGATGCATTTGATATCGAAGACAAGAAAGACAAAGAAAAGATTAGCCTTTCATTAAAAAATTCCTCTTGGTTTAAATTTTGAAGACAACATTGTTTTGTTGAACTTTATGTTTCGTGGCTTTACAAAAAAGAAAGTAAGGTGTTTTGTGTTTGTGATTACATTTACAATTATGTAATTTCTTATTATTGAAAGTCAATACATTTATGGAAATTTGATTACATTAATTAATATTATTGTAACACATTGTTTTTCCTTTCAGTGACTTGTCGAGAATGAAGGTAGATTTGCCACTTGTCAGGAGATTCTTTTGCCAAAAGTATGGGTGGCAGATGTGGTTTGTTCAGTTATGATAAATTGTTTGTTAGATTTTTCTTTCAATGTTTCAAAAAAAAAAGTATTGATCTTATTTGGTTTGCACAGTTCATTGATGTGGCAATGTAGTATCTATCACGTGATTCCCTAAAAAATGTGTGATATCTGTATATATCTTTTTGCGTAAGTTCATTAAATAGTATTTCGATGTTAAAATATACATAATAGTATTACAAAAAATCTTATTGTCATTGAAGCCACATTGATGCTATATGTAGTTCTTACAGACTGCATTTAATTTGCAGACATATGAATACATGTTAGGGGATGTAAGGCATCCAGTTGATGTGATAGAGTATGATATAGTTTGCAATTTGAAAATTTATAAGATTTCCAAGTTTGGCTATTGTAAGGTTAAATTAGTGTTAATTGCTATAAACAATTTCGAAAAGAAGACATCACTATCATAGTGTAAGCATTAATCCCATTTTTTAATGTGCAGATTTTCATTCTATTGAACGTTAATAATAGTCACTGGTTTTTATTGCTTGTGAATGTGATCGAGAAGAGGGTGGAGTTATGGGATAGTCATTCACCCATTTAGGGCAACACACAAAGAAAGGAGTTAGCAACACAAGTTGTGCATATCATATCCTATATGTGTAAGGTGCTTATTCATTTATTATTTCCAATGTTGTAAGTTGGCAACACAAGTTGAACTTCATCCATGTAGATGTCATGCTTAGCTTCATTACAGTGATTCGTACGCAATTTTGCCACCTCATCCTTCAACATTGCCATGTAGGGTCGGATTGATTTTTCCATCCAATGAGGGATTTGGGCTATTAAAAGATAATTAAACATTCAATTGATGCAATTTTATACTTTATTGCGTTCAACTCTCGATCAAGTTCGTCATGGATGGGCAACCAATATGGCTTACCAACATCTATGATAGTGCTATATAAACCCTCTCCTTTGTTCACCCACTTTAGTATGGTTGCGGTCTTTTCCTTCGTCTAGGCAATCAAAGGTGTTTTGAGCTTGTTCATATAAACTGTATAAATTGGAATGCAATCCATAAAACAACCTTTATAGCCATCATCTTTAAACACTCGAACACATTTAATAAAATATTGAAAGCAATAGGTTGCCCACTTTTTTCGTCTAATCGTCTTTGGATCTTTCAATGCAATGAGCGACGATTCATCAACTACAGGTGATTTCAGTGGGCGTAACAAATAGATAAAACAAATGAAACAAACATAGTCCTAAACACATTGTTTACCTTATTTGTCTTTTATAGTTTGTGTTAAGATTTGTACCTTAAGAGCTTGTAATTTGTAAAAATTTAAATAAATAATCAATAAAATATGTTTATTTTATTCAATTAATATGCATTTATGAAATCTTTGCTTGATACGAATGTCATGAAAACATCCATGATTATTTATGTAGTTTTAAACTATGTATATAAGTGTTGTGTATGAGAATTTAGTTGGAAATTAATAATATAAAGAGTTAGTCCAAAACAAACAAAGCTGGGTATTTTGTTTATGGTAAATTTATAGCTGTAGTCCATTTCATATTTGATATGTTGATCTTATTCCGTATTGTTCATTCGGTGATATGAAAATAAAGACACTTTATATAATTGAGATAATAGAGATTATATAAGACTTAACCATGTTAAAAATAAATTTCTAATTAATATTCGTTATATAAAGAAATTTATATTTATCGACTAAATGATCATATATGGATTGATCATAATCCTGAGTGTTTTATGAACTTCTATTTATTGAGTCAAATTTTTTAATTTATGCGGGTGAGATTGTAATAAATCTATAGTCAACAAGTTTCGTACTTGAAGGGTAAATTGTACAAACCTACATTGATGTTAGGTGAAATTGTACAAAAATGAGGATATTTGCGAGACTCGCACTTTGTCTACTTGAGGTTTCAAAAACTCAGCATAAACCTTCCTTTCCGTAAATCAACTACTGTTAAATTAAAATTATGAAAGGCAAAATGATCAATTCACAACTAATAAATATTTTAATTAAAAAATAATATGTTTAATTACTAAAATATAATATATATATATATTTTAAAAAATCACTTTCATTGTAAAACCCAAAACTCCGTTTTATGATAAATAATTTATTTTTTCCACGTATAGGGTATCCGGATAGAAAAGGGGTCTATGTGAGTAATAATTTTCAAAAAATGGATCTCATAAATTAAATTTTTGAAATTAATATTAGAATTAATAGAAACTGAAACAGAGTGAAGTTAAGTCATTTCGAAGAGATTTTAAGTGATTCAAAGTATATTGGACGGAATACTCTATTCGATTAGTGTCTCGTATATAGTATTTGTAGAGAAATAAAATAATTTCTAGTACCCGGATGTGAAATTTAATTTTAGTACAATTACGGATAGGACCAGAAATGATTTTGTTTCCGAAGTAATATAATAATTGTTTTTGATGCCCGTAGGTATTAATCGAATTTTAATAAATTTTCGAAAGTATTAATTTGGTTCTCGTATAATTTCTAGATAGACCGAAAATGAATTCGGATACGAAAATAGAAAAGCATCGAATGAATGCATGAAAAGGAGAGTAAGTTGACAAGTGTCACAAATGGATGAATAAAGTAAGACAAGTGTATGGTGTTTATGGAGGAAATTGTGGTAAGTGTAAGATCATAATTGAACATATATATATATATATATATATAAGCAAATGAAAAGCAAACAAGCAAGAAACAAACATAAGAAGCACATTCGATTCACCGAGAGAGAGAGAGAGAGAGAGAGAGCGAGCTGAAATCACTTGGAGAGAAAAAGAGACTCTCAGCCAAACAAAAAAGCTAACGACAACAGCTTGTTGGAAAGATTTTGCAGTTGTTTTAGGTGAATTTTATCACATACAAGAAGAACACACACTCGGTCTTGAAGGAGAGAGAACCGAACGACATTTTTTTTTTTTTTTTTGCCAAGCTGCTTGCTGCCAAGAAGAACACAGAGGACAACAACCTGTTGGAAAGAATTTGAAACTGTTTTTGAGAGGATTTATCACATGCAAGAGTGGAAATCAAAGCTAGAAGCCATTTTCATCCATTCCAAGAGGTAAGCTTTAGTTTCCATGAATTTTTGTTGAAGAAATGGATGGATTTTATGAAATAATGCTTGTGTTTTAGGATTTGTAATCTCATTACTGTGGAGGTTGAAATGCATGTGGAATTGATGATGAATTAAGTGAGAAAATTTAAATGCATGTTATTATGGTTTCGACTAAAGGAAGAAATTGTGAGTTGAATGGAATTTGGTTGCATTGTCATGTGTTTTGATGTGATTTGGATGTGTAAAATGCTTTGAAATGTTGAAATGGGGCTACATGTTACATTCGGTCAAGTGGGGTCTAATTTGGTTCCTTTTAAGTTTGAATTATTTGAGTGGTTTTCATGCTTGGAAATATGTTGAAAGGATGGACTTTAATGTTGAAATGAAAAAAAGTTAAGTTGATATATTTGTAGAATGTATATTTCACTAAGGTATTGCTTTGACGATGGAAAATTATTTTTGATTTGTTTGTGTAATTTTATGGAGTATTTAGATGATGGAATTGGCATGGAAATTGAAAGAAAACTCATTGAATGTTAAATGGTCGGTCCATGGTTAAACGTTTCGTAATTATCCAAAAGGCATGCATGGTGAATTTAAATGGAATTTACATCATTCTTTGATGTGTTTGAATGTAAAATTGATGAGAAAACATAATAAGATTGATGGTATTAATATGAGCTAGGTTCGGCCAACATAGGAAGTTATTAATTCAAAAATGTCGCTTGATCCGTTAGTGTGAATTTAGGCTTCGTACAATATTCTTTACGTGTTTAAATAATTAGAATGACGAACGGATAATAAACACGAAGAATTGGCGTTAATATGACTTTAAAAAGGGTGTTTTGAATTGTTGGTATATTAATATGTGATTATGGAATTATTCGAACGCATTACGTTAGTTGCGACATAACTTAAAAATAGAATACGAAAATGTGTATGTTACACAGAGGCAAGGAAACTTTCCCGTTGATTTTGAATTTGATAGCGAGCTAGGGAATAAGGTCAGTGTCCTAATAAAAATGATTTGAAATGTTATATTTCTATTCGCATTGACTTTATATGTTAAATTTAAATTCATGTTGTTATTGTTTGAAAGTTAATTTTTATATGATAAATGAAATTTCGTGTGAGAACCTATTCGCATGAATTTATAAAGTTTTGTATAAAATGTTAGCTTTATGATGAAAAACAAAGGTTCGGAAATATTTGTATAGCCTATGGTATGCTTTATAGATATTACTGGTAATTGTAGAGTACCTTAAGCAATACAGGATTCCATTTAAAAGCGATGTAGGATTCTGCTCTGATATATACGGGGTATATTATGAGCTAGCTAACTACCTACGTGATGCAGGATTCCGTTCATAGTGATGTAGGATTCCATTACTTGGTTATTGGATATATATAGGCTGAGCGATGTAGGATTCCGCTTTGCCATATACCTAAGATGCCGTATAGAATAAATTGCCGGTGATTGGCTCATTTTACTTAAAAGCATTTCGTAAACTTTATTTGCCATCACTGATACAATTTATAGTAGAAAAGTGAAAGCATGTCAAATATTGTATTATTCACATTTCAGTGTTTAAAAAGCATTTTATAATAATTGTTGATATCAGAAAGTTGATTTTCAATTTATTACTGAGTTTTCAGTTTTACGATGCATGGATTGTATTGCTTATAAATATTTATTCAGGCTTGTAATTTATAGATGGTTCTCAGAGAATTTATTTTAATTTTACAGTATGATATTAGTTAAGAAATGTTTCTAAAAAGTTTTTAGGAAGGATATTTTGAAAATAGTTTGAATATAAATATATTTGACACTCATTGAGCTTATTTAGCTCATCCCTAGTTTTATTGTTTTATAAATAAAACCTCCCAGAGACAGGTACAAATGCGGACATTTCAACAGCAGGGACTACGACTTCGGAATAGTCAGATATCGTCATGTGCAACTGTGAATTTTGTGTTTATATATATATGATGTTTATATTTTGAAAACTCATGAAATACTTTGTATATAAATATATGCCACTTTTGGAAAATATGTTTGTGCATGACTCATTTATGAATTTGAAATTATCTTTTACACTTAAGCATATTTAAGGTTGTTTGTGAAGTGTGAAAAAAGGGCTTGAGGCCTAATAGTTGAAAAATATTTTAAAATAGAAGTGCACAGGTTTTAAATGAAAATTTTTACAAGGTGGAATTTTTAGAAAAACAGTTGTTATACTGTCAAAATTTTTATAAATTTTATTTTGCAAATTTATATTTTAAAATGAAAAAGTTACCACCTATTCCACTAGAAAATAAATTTCAAATAGGTTTTTAGTAAATGTAAAAAGGTTTAGCTTTATGGGAACCTTTCAGCCGGAACGGATCTCAACTAGATGGTCGTTGTGGAGTTGCAAGACAGGTAGCCTTGAGTAAATGAGTCGAAGCCTATCGACATTGGTATCAGAGTGCAGTTTTTGAAATAGGGTTGCTTCTTTTTATGTTATGATTTTATAAAATGTTTACAGAGTAACCCGGAAAGATTTTATTGTTTTTCATGCATATGATTGTAGAATTGCATGTGTTCATAATTTATTTTTGTTGAAATCATAGCATTATGCACCAACGAGGTCATAGGGGTCATAGAGGAGCTCTTCCAGAAGCTTCAGCGCTGGATGTACTATCCCCAAGGGAGGTTGAACAAGCAATGGGTTCGGTAAATGTCTCTATGAATTAGTCCCAAGCAGGACCGACAGCACCGACTGACAAGAGTTTTAATTCTAAGCAGGTGGCACAGATATTAATGGCGATCATGTGTCAGTTGCGATGAGTTCAATTGAGAACGTTTGTAAATTAGACATTAAACCATTTGATGAGATTGGTGATCCTAAGAGTGCCATGGCTTGGTTGGATCGCGTTAGTAGGATTTATGGAGTGATAGGGTGCTCCGATGAATCGAAAGTCTTATTTTCCACCTTTCTCTTGGAAGACCGAGCAAAGGATTGGTGGGAAGCATTATAGAGGCGACATCTAGCTAGGGTGTCATGAGCACTATTTTAGAAAGAATTCATAGATAGATTCTACCTAAAAAGTTACAAAATTGCTCGAGTAAAAGAGTTTTTCAGATTAGAGCAGATATTGATTTCTGTGACTGAATACGAGAAGAGATTTTCGAAGCTAGTTTAGATTGCTCAGTTTATTGCCGAAGACGAAGAACAGAATTGCAAAAGATTCCTTGCATGCCTAAATCCCAACCTCAGAATTCATCTATCATTGGCCCCTCATACACACTACGGGGAACTAGTAGAAGCTGTTATGAAAGTAGAAAAGATGTGACAGCTATTACTCAAAACGGAAGATCAGAAAGTAAATGCGGCAGATCTAGTTTGCCCCAGGAAGGGCCAAGCAAGATCACCAAAAAGAAGAGCAAGTCTAGATAGGTTAGTGGCAGGAGGATGAGCCGAGGAGCCTCATCCAGTCAGGGACCAGTTAGATCACCTACAACATCCAGAAGCTTCCGAGATACAAGAAGTCCATTCCTAGAATGTAATAAATACGGAAGAAGACATACAAGCGAATGTCTAACAGGTGGCATTGCTTGTTATCATTGTGGACAGGAAGACCACTTTGTACGGGAGTGCCCACAGTCAGCCACACCTACGAGTTTAGAGGTCAGACCTGCAACATCCACACAAGCTAGTGTTGGCCAGAGACAGGGAGGTAGAGGCTCCCAGACTAGAGGATGGAGTGTTATAGCCCCAGCTAGAGGTTCAGGGAGTAGAAGAGTACCTCCTAAGAGTCAGCCAAGTAGACTCTACACGCAGGCCAAAGTATTCGCTGTTACTCAGCAGAAAGCTGGTGCTGCTCCAAAGGTGGTTATCAGTATGATTTCTGTACTTGATCATGATGCATATGTGCTGATAGATCCTAGAGCTACACATTCTTTTGTGTCTGTGCATTTTTCTGCCAAGTTGAATGTTGAGTTGCAGTCACTGGATTATAGTATGATAGTTTCCATCCTTGTTTGAGACTCACTTGTAGTAGGAAAAGTTATCTTAAGGAGTAAAGCAGTGATAGAAGGCAAGGAGTTCCCGACAAATCTGATTGTGTTAGATATTCGAGACTTTGATATAATTCTAAGAATGGATTGGTTATCCAAGCATCGAGCCACTGTCAACTGTTTTAAAAAGGAGGTCAGATTGGTTTGAACAGGGGAGTCAGAAGTGGTGTTTCGTGGAATACGGAAAGTATTGGCCACTAGTATGATGATAGCCATGACAGCAAGTAAAATGCTCCATAAAGGATGTCAAAGATATCTAGCCTATATAATTGAACAGAAAGATGATGAGAGTCGACTTGAAGATATCTCGATGGTCAGAGAATTCTCAGATATGTTTTCGGAGGATCTCCTATGTTTACCTCCAAATAGGGAGATAGAGTTTGAGATAGATTTGACTCTGGGGATTGAGCCGATCTTGATCACACCTTACAAGATAGCTCTAGCTGAGTTGAGAGAGTTGAAAGTACAGATGGAAAAGTTGCTAGATAAGGGTTTTGTGAGACTCAGCACTTCTCTATAGGGGGCTCCAGTTTTGTTTGTCAAGAAGAAGGATGGGAGCTTAAAGTTGTGTATTGATTACAGGTAGTTTAACAGGGCGACAATATGGAATCAATATCCACTCCCAAGAATTGATGATTTGTTTGATCAGTTGTAGGGATCTAAGGTGTATTCGAAGATTGACATAAGATCAGGTTACTATCAATTGAAAATCTGTAACAAAGATGTTCTGAAGACTACTTTCAGGACTCGGTATGGGCATTATGAGTTTTTAGTCATGCCTTATTGGTTGAAGAATGCCCCAGCAGCCTTTATGGACATGATGAATAGAGTCTTTCGAGCCTACTTGGATAAGTTCATGATTGTATTCATTGATGACATCTTGGTGTATTCGGACAATCATGAGGAGCATGCGGAACATCTTAAGATAGTGTTACAGACCCTACAAGAGCATCAATTGTATGCTAAGTTCAGTAAATGCCAGTTTTGGTTAGATAGGGTTGCTTTCTTGGGTCATGTGATTTCAGCTGAAGGACTCAGTATGGATCCTCAGAAAATAAAAGCCCTTACAAACTAGAAACTGGCCATTAATGTGACTGAAGTCAGGAGCTTCCTCGGACTGGTAGGCTACTACAGGAAGTTCGTTGAGGGGTTTTCCACAATAGTAGCCCCACTGACCAAATTGACGAGGAAAGATGAAAAGTTTGTATGGTCAGATGCCTGTCAGTAAAGCTTTGATGAGTTGAAAAGAAGATTGAGGTCAACTCTTATGCTTACATTACCTTAGGGAAAAAATGGTTTTACTGTGTACAAAGATGCCTCGAGACAAGGTTTGGGGTGTATTTTGATGTAGATTGGTAAAGTCATTGCATATCTTTCTAGGCATTTGAAGAAGCATGAGAATTACCTTACCCATGATCTGGAGCTCACAGCAGTGGTATTTGCACTGAGGATTTGGAGGCATTACTTGTATGGTGTTTTCATTGGATCTTCATGGATCATAAAAGTTTACAGTATTTGTTCACTCAGAAAGAGTTGAATTTGAGGTAGAGGAGGTGGTTAGAACTGATGAAAGACTATGATTGTACGATAGAATACCACCCCGAAAAAGCTAATATAGTAGCTGATGCTTTAAGTAGGAGACGTACCAGTTCGTTAGTGTAACTGAAGACAGTTTATCTTTCACTACTGGTAGAAATGAGGTCTCTGGGTGTGAAATTAGAGATGGCAGACTTAGGGGCATTGTTAGTTACTTTTCATATTCGCCCCATTTTAGTAGATCATATCAGGGAACAATAGAAACAGGATCCCGGTTAGTGAAGTTGAGAAGAGAGATCGAGAGCGGACAGAGACCTGATTTTGTAGTCAGGGATGATGGTACAGTAATGATGAGTCAACGCTTATGTGTACCGAATGTGGAAGATTTGAAAAAGGAGATTATTGAGGAAGCTCACTCTTCAGCCTATGCCATGCAACCGAGTAGCACAAAGATGTACCATACTCTGAAGGAACATTACTAATGAAAAGGAATGAAGAAGGATATAACAGGTTTCGTCTCCAAATGTTTAATTTGTCAACAGATGAAAGCAGAGCATCAGAAACCTGTGGGATTTTTGCAGCCCCTCCCTATCCCAGAATGGAAGTGAGAGAAGATTACCATGGATTTCGTAGTAAGGCTTCTAAGCAGTCAAAAAGGACATGATGCTATATAGGTTATAGTGGATAGGTTGACGAAGTCCGTCCATTTTCTACTAGCCAGGAGTGATTACTCTTTTGAGCAAATTAGCTCAGCTCTACATCGATGAGATGGTCAGACTCCATGGGATACTAGTTTCCACAGTATCAAACCGCGATCTTAGGTTCACATCAAAGTTCTGATCGAGTCTACAGAAAGCTTTAGGCACACGGTTGAATTTCAGCATAGCTTTTAATCATCAGACCAATGGTCAATTTGAGAGGACGATCCAAACACTTGAAGATATATTGAGAGCATGTGTCATGAAATTCAAGGGGAGTTAGGATGCACACCTATTGCTTATGGAGTTCACCAATAATAACAGTTAACAGGCCAGTATCGGAATGACACCAGATGGAGCACTTTATGGAAGGAAGTGCAAAACTCCAATGTGTTGGGATGAGGTAGGTGAGAGGAAGCTGATAGGTCCAAGCTTGTCCAGAATACTTTAGATAAGATTAAAGTTATCAGAGACAGACTAAAGATAGCAAGTGACAGGCAGGAGAGTTACGTAGATAATTGTTGTAGGGACCTCGAGTTTGAGATTGGTGATAAATTATTTCTTAAGATCTCCCTATGGAAATGTGTGCTCAGATTTGGGAAGCATGGTAAGTTGAGTCCGTGCTACATTAGGCCTTATGAAATCATGGACAGAGTTGGATCAGTGGCTTACAAATCGAAGCTACCAGCACAACTAGGCAGAATACACAATGTATTTCATGTATCCATACTTCAGAAGTATATTTCTAATCCCTCCAATGTACTTAAAGATCAACCTATTGAACTAAGGGAAAATCTGACTTATGAAGAAAAACTAGTTCAGATTTTAGATCATGAGGAGCAATTTATGCCCAATAAAGTCATTCCCTTGGTGAAGATTCTGTGAAGAAATCATGATGTGAAAGAGGCTACGTGGGAGCATGAAGAGCAAATGCACAACCAGTATCTACACCTTTTTGAGACAGTTTGTTTATTTAAATTTCGATGATGAAATTTTTATAAGGAATGATGAAATTGTAAAACCTAAAACTCCGTTTTATGATAAATAATTTATTTTTCTAGCGTATAGGGCATCCAGACGAAAAAGGGGTCTGTGTGAGTAATAATTTTTGAAAAATGGATCTCGTAAATTAAAGTTTTTGAATTTAATATTAAAATTAATAGAAACTAAAATGGAGTGAAGTTAAGTCATTTCGAAGAGATTTTAAGTGATTCGAAGCATATTGGATGGAAGTACTCTATTCGATTAATGTCTCGTATATAGTATTTGTAGAGAAATAAAATAATTTTCAATACCCGAATGTGAAAATTTAATTTTAGTAGAATTCCGGATAGGATCAGGAACGATTTCATTTCCGAAATAATATAATAATTGTTTTTTGTGCCCGTAGGTGTTAATCGAATTTTAATAAATTTTTGAAACTGTTAATTTGGTTCTCGTATAATTTTCAAATGGAATGAAAATGGATTTGGATACTAAAATAGAAAAGCATGGAACGAATGCATGAAAAGGAGAGCAAGTTGACAAGTGTCACAAATGGATGAATAAAGTGAGATAAGTGTATGGTATTTATAGAGGAAATTGTGACAAATGTAAGATCATAATTGAACGTATATATATATATATATATGTAAGCAAATGAAAAGCAAACAAGCAAGAAACAAACATAAGAAGCACATTCAGTTTACCAAGAGAGAGAGAAAGAGAGTTGAAATCACTTAAGAGAAAAAAAGATTCTCGGCCAAACAAAGAAGCTCAAGACAGTAGCTTGTTGGAAGGATTTTGCAATTGTTTTAGGTGAATTTTATCACATACAAGAAGAACACACACTCAATCTTGAAGGAGAGAGAACCGAACTGCATTTTTTTTTCACCGAGCTGCTTGCTGTCAAGAAGAATAAAGAGAACAACAACTTGTTGTAAAGAATTTGAAGCTATTTTTGAGAGGATTTATCACATGCAAGAGTGGGAATCAAAGCTAGAAGCCATTTTCAGCCATTTCAAGAGGTAGGCTTTAGTTTCCATGAATTTTTGTTGAAGAAATGGATGGATTTTGTGAAATAATGCTTGAGTTTTAGGATTTGCAACCTTGTTAGTATGGAGGTTGAAATGCATGTGGATTGGATGATGAATTAAGTGACAAAATTTAAATGCATGTTGTTATGGTTTCGGCTAAAGGAAGAAATTGTGAGTTGAATGGAATTTGGTTGCATTGCCATGTGTTTTGGTGTGATTTGGATGTGTAAAATGCTTTGAAATGTTGAAATGTGGTTGATTGTTACATTCGGTCCAGTGGGGTCTAATTTGGTTCCTTTTAAGTTTAAATTATTTAAGTGGTTTTCATGCTTGGAAATGTGTTGAAAGGATGGATTTTGATGTTGAAATAAAAAAGTTAAGTTGATATATTTGTAGAATGTATATTCATCCAAGGTATTGCTTTGATGATGGAAAATTATTTTTGATTTGTTTGTGTAATTTTATGGAGTATTTAGATGATGGAATTAGCATGGAAATTGAAAGAAAATTCATTGAATGTTAAATGGTCGTTCTACGGTTAAACATTTCGTAATTATCTGAAAGAGATGCATGGTGAATTTAAATGAAATTTACATCATTCTTTGATGTGTTTGAATGTAAAATTGATGAAAAAACGTAATAAGATTGATGGTATGAATATGAGTTAGGTTCGGCCAACATAGGAAGTTATTGATTCGAAAATATCGCTTGATCCGTCAGTGTGAATTTAGGCTTCGTATGATGTTCTTTACATGTTTAAATAATTAGAATGACAAAAGGATAATAAACACAAAGAATTGACGTTAATATGGCTTTAAAAAGGGTGTTTCAAATTGTTGGTATATAATATGTGATTATGGAATTATTCGAACACATTACATTAGTTGCGACGTAATCTAAAAATAGAATACGAAAATATGTAGGTTGTGCAAATGTGAGGAAACTTTTCCATTGATTTTGAATTTGATAGCGAGTTAGGGAATAAGGTGAGCATCCTGATAAAAATGATTTGAAATGTTCATATTTCTATTCGCATTGACTTTATATGTTAAATTTAAATTCATATTGTTATTGTTTGAAAGGTAATTTTTATATGATAAACGAAATTTCGTATAATAACCTATTTGTATGAATTTCTAAAGTTTTGCATGAAATGTGAACTTTATGATGAAAAGCAAAGGTTTGGAAATATTTTTATAGCCTATGGTATGCTTTATAGATATTATCGGTAATAGTAGAGTACCCTAAGTGATGCAGGGTTCCACTTAAGAGCGATGTAGGATTCTATTATGCTATATATAGGGTATATTATAAGCTAGCTAAATATCTGAGTGATATAGGATTCTGCTCGTAGCGATGTAGGATTCCACTACTTAGTTACTAGATATATATGGCTGGAGTGATGTAGGATTCCGCTCTGCCATATACCTAGGATACCATGTAGCATAAATTGACGGTGATTGGTTCATTTTACTTAAAAGTGTTTCATAAACTTTAATTATCATCACTGATATAATTTATAATAGAAAAGTGAAAGCATGTAAAATATTTTATTATTCACATTTCAGTGTTTAAAAAGCATTTTATAATAATTGTTGATATTAGAAAGTTACTTTTCAATTTATTATTGAGTTTTCAATTTTACGATGCACGAATTGTATTGCTTATAAATATTTATTCATGTTTGTAGTTTATAGATGGTTCTTAGAGAATTTATTTTAATTATGTAGCATGATATTAGATAAGAAACGTTTCTAAAAAGTTTTTAGGGAGGATTTTTTAAAAATAGTTTGAATAAAAATATCTTTGACACTCATTGAGCTTATTTAGCTCACCCCTAGTTTTGTTGTTTTATAAATAAAACCTCTCAAGGATAGATACAGGTGCAGACATTTCAGCAGCAGGGACTACGACTCCGATAGTCAGATATCGTGGTGTGCAACTATGAATTTTGTGTTTGTATATATATATGATGTTTATATTTTGAAAGCTCATGAAATACTTTGTGTACAAATATATGCCACTTTTGGAAAATGCATTTGTGTATGACTCATTTATGAATTTAAAATTATCTTTTACATTTAAGCATATTTGAGGTTGTTTGTAAAGTGTGAAAAGAGGGCCTCAGGCCTAGTAGTTGATAAATGTTTTGAAATAGAAGTGCACAAGTTTCAAATGAAGATTTTTACAGGGTGGAATTTTTAAAAAAATAGTCGTTGTCCTATCAAAATTTTTATAAATTCTATTTTGCAAATGTATATTTTAAAACAAAAAAGTTCCACCCATTTCCTCTAGAAAATGAATTTCAAATAGGTTTTCATCAAATGCAAAAAGATTTAATTTCACGATAACCTTTCAGTCGGAGCGAATCTTAATTAGAAAGCTACTATGGGGTTGCCGGACGGGTTGCCTTGAGTAAATAAGTCGGGGCCCGTCATTCATCTTCTCTTATATCTCCATATGATCAACTTCATCATCAATCTCATCTTTTCATGAAAATCATCATCTCCATCTTTTTCATTAAACAAACATCACTTAAATCAAATATCATTAACAAACCAAACGACACCCAAATCAAACAAAAATTTTAATGTTCATGAAAATTAAAAAAAGAAAATTGGAGATGGCCCCATCTCTAACTAGTCTCCATCATCGGAGACTAGTTTTCAATGGTTGAGACCATTTGGTCTCAATCATTAGAGAACAGATCTGGTCATCAATGATGGAGACCAATGTTGGTCACTAAACCGATGTAGGTTAGAATAGGTCTCTATTGTTAGAAGCGTGTTAAAAACCAACTGGTCTTCATCGTTAAAGACGCAATCTCCATTGCGTCTCCAATGATGGAGACTTGGTCTCTAGCCATAAAGATTAGGATTTCTAGTCTCCATTGAAGACCAAATCTGGTCTTTAATGATGGAGACCAGTTTTCTGGTCTCTCTCGTCGGGGACTAGAATTTAGTCTCCGTAGTCTCCTATGGAGATTATTTTTTAAAATTTTTTTCATTTTTAAATTAAATTAAAATTATATATTATATTAATTTTAAACTTATAAAAAATAAAATGTTGACTTTAAATTTGACTTGAAAGGTATTTTAGACTTTTGTATCTTTGATGTTGACCATGAGGATTTGACTAACAACAATTGAGATCTATGTTGAGTTTTTGGAACCTCAGGTAGCTAGAGTATGAGCATTGCAAATATCCCCATTTTTGTGCAATTTCGCTTAACCTTAAGTAAGGTTTGTGCAATTTGCCATACACATGCACACACACAAATCCTCGTAAGATTTTCTCTCTTTTCTCTCTCACGACACCCTTCTCTTTCACCCTTTTACACAGAGCATTATCATCATTAGCCTAAAAAATCTGACTTTATCCACCCACGCTGCATTGCCCCGTCTCTCACTCCCCTCCTTCACTGCTCCACCATGGATTACTCTATTGTCATTTCTAAGATTGTTGAAACGGTGCTGGTTTTGTTTATCAATGAGGATGATAAGAAGATGGTAAAATTAGTGGTGGAGGGGAGGATGACATCCTACATGTTAGAGTTGGAGTTTGGTGATTGTAGGAGGGCGGCAGGCATATGGTGGTGAAGTAAGGCAACTGATCTATTAATTTTTTTGAGTTGAGTTGAGTTGACCCGCGTACTTGACCAAATCAGTTGAGCATTCGCCTCAAGCGAGCATGACTCCCAATCTTAGGGTTCTTGGATCGACTACACAGCAAGAACTCAGTCAAGTTCTGGAGCACTAATCTTATGCGAAAGGAAAAAAAACCTAGATATAGAGCAAAGATTATGAATTAAAACCAATTTAGAGTACTTATGCATCTAAGATGTGCTATGAAACTAAGTTTAGACTTTAAATTTGGCAAGGAATGTGAAGTTTATATCTAACTTGATAGTGACACATTTATCCTTCCCAAAACGTGTTTAAGTCATTTAAAAAGCCAAAAAAAAAAAAAAGAGGAAGTGAAAATACACAAAACATAATCCAAAAAAAAAAAAAAGAGAGAAGAAAAATGTTCCTTGAAAAACCAAACATAAACCACTCAAGCTATCTTCTTAACAATAGCGACCTTAACAATCAATGGTAGAGGGTTGTTGTTGGCCATTGGCCCTTGCTACTCGAGTGATAAGGTAGTGGTTGTTTTGTTGATGTTATATAACTTCACATGTCATTACAGTTTTGCCTATGTGTAGCTTTATCATCTATCCTTAGGTTGGCTTATAATTTAATTTAATTTATTATTATTATTATTATTATTATTTATGGTTAGCTGACATCTAAACTACATTTTTCATGAAGAAACCATCTTAAAGAAAAAATTAAAAAAGAAAAAAAAAAGAAACTAGCCTTAAATCAAGACTCCAAGGTTTGAAATTCTAAGAAGATCATGCAAACATATTTACAATGACATGAATGCACTCTTATAGATCCAAAACAATGTACAAGCTCCTAAGTTATGATATACTAAATGTACAAAGATGAATTCATATCAAACCATGATTTATCAAAATCATACAAGAGCTTGCATCAAGCTTGTTAACCTCTTCAAATCAAAATAGCTTGATTTCTTGATCGTCGAGCTTTATTTACTATCATAATTTACTATCATAACTCCTACCACCAAGCTAATCTCAGCTTGGTGGTAGGAGTTGTGCACTCAAAAACCTTATAAGAGGTTACGAGTTCAACTCTGGACGCGACCTTAAGAGGCCAAAAAGGGTTGCCCAGGGTAGTCTTCATCCCAGGCCCAGGCGCGGTCTTCACCGCGGACCCCGTATAAATCGTTCCGTCGGTGAGGTTCCGACCCCCGACCGGGTGTTGACCGATTCGGATCGTCATCATTAAAACACACGTTTTAATGTTAACGATCAGAATCGGTCAACACCTGGAGGGTCGGAACCTTGCCTGCGGAACGATTTGTATAGGGTCCGCGATGAAGACCGCGCCGAGCCTAGAGTGAAGACTACCCTAAAATGTCGACGTTGGAATTCAGTCGACGAGTAATCAATGCCCAATATCTGCAATCAATGTGAGAAAACACAAATACCAAGAAATAACAAAGACAAGAACCGGGTATGAATGTAAGAACACAAAGCTTTTACGTGGTTCGGCAATAATAGGCCTACGTCCACGACTGTCCAACTCTTAATCTCAGCAGAGTGACAGTATATTATTGAATATTGTTCGTTGATGTTACAATGATTTTAATCTCTATTTATAGGGAAAGAGGTGTTACAATTCTGGTTGTAGCAAATCAGGAAAAGAATTCTGAATTAATTACATTCCCTAAATAATAGGGAGAAATAAGGAAAAGAATTGTGGATTAATTACACTTCCTAATATGTTTGGATAATATCAGGAAATTACTATAATTATCTCGAGATAAGGTTGATTTGAATTTGAATTTGAATAGATCTCCATATCTGACGAGGAAATCATGGTTTGACTGGGTAATTGCCATATTCGGAGAGAGAATCATGGTTGAACTTGGTAACTGCCTGTTTCCGGAAGATACTGCACTTATTACGTTCTTGGACGAGCTGACGTGTCTATGGTGGTTTCGAGCTCGAGCTTGCTGAGAGACGAGCTGCGTAAGAGGCGAGCTGCGCTGGCTGTGTTTATGGGTCCGTTGATGCCAGCTGGAGAATCTCTTTAGGCGAGCTGAAGAGCTTGCTGGGCTTAGAGTCAATACTGAGCCTCATCTGATGGGCTTTGACTGGGCTGACCCTATTGGGCCTTCTTATCGGGTCTTAAATGGGCCTAAATTGGACTTTTACCAGCCCAATTATCGAGTCCGAAAAATACATACAACGGGTATTTATTTGTAATGGATGAACTGACATTTTTATGTAATTAAACGTTATATTGGATACCTTAATGTAACTTGCCCTAGAAAAATCAAAAGACCGGGGCACCGGGCGGTGCCTCCACGGCTCAACTAGCAAAGGTCCCATGTTGTCATGGGCTCAAATTAAGATGCTTGGCCCGGGTCGTCTTTGGGCCAGGCTCTTGTATTTTTAGTTTTTCAAGGGTGTTATGTTTTGGCTGGCACTATTTCCATCCAAAAAATGTTTTTGTGACACTCACACCCAATTTCTTTTACACCTATATTAAAAAAAAAGTTTGTCACTAAATCAAATATTATCCAAATTATAGTAGTACACTTTTTTAAAATCAAAAATAAAAACTGACTATTCTTTCTTACAGATTGAATTTTTGTTTAGTAAGAAAACAATAATAAAAATTAGAACACAAATATTTATGCATTTAAAATTTATCTTGTCAATTTTCATTCATTCATTGATTACCACTAAAAATTAAATTTCTTTGTTGTGATATTAATTTTTATTTTTTTATAAATTATTAGTATTTATAATAAATCAAGTGTACACGTCAAAAAAATATTTAGTTTGTTGATCATATAGTTATGTCCTTTTAAGTAATTGTATCTAATATTATTTTAATAATAAAAATTTTCATTAAAACATGGGTGTGTCAAGAACTTTCCTGGGAGCCATCCTTATGTCTTTATTTTTCATTTTATTTTTTTTGAAAACATAAAAGTTATGCTTTATAACCTTTTTTCTCCGAAAAAATATGAAAATAAGGAAAACGATGTAAGTATTAAAAGTGAAACATTAAAAAAAAAAAAAATGTTTTGAACTTGTTTTTCGAGTTTTCGATTACCTTTTTTTTTTCTCTCTTCTTCCACCCCGTCCGCTCCCAGCCCAGTCCTTTTCCTCCTCTTGATCTGGTGAAAGTTTATTTTTTATTTTTTTATTATAATAATTATTATTTTCTTGTGGGATAGAAAGTTTAATCTTTTGTTATTATATAAATTTATTATTTTCAAATAAATCACTCTTCTTTTTTCTTTTACGATGCTTTTGTTTAATTTTTATTTTATTTAAATCATAATTCGTTTTTCTTTTAGGATGCTTTTGTTTAATTTTTTTATTTTCTTTTTTTGAGCTATATATTTTATTTTTTATTAAATTTAACAAAATAAATATTTCACTTATATTTTGTATTTTATATCTTAAATATTACATATTGTTGACTTAGTATTATATGTTTATTATAGTTTTTTATATACGTTTTAGTTATAGGTACAAGACATGCACATTTTTCAATTTTCACTTTTAGAATATTATTTTCAGCATATTGTCAGGGGATTAGTTTTGGTGTAGCCAACCCATTCAGCCCGTGACAATGTACTGTTAAACATGGTTTTAGAATGTGAATCAAAATTAAAACATTGTTTTCATTTTCGTTATAAAAGCTACCTTTCCTACTTGTTACGAAGGCAAGAGTACTATCAATTTCACATACCTGAAATAAAGTTCTCAATATGAATCTTACATGCTTACCTTTAAGAATGGATGAAGGAGTACCGTTATGTCATTCAATTAAATAATGTAAGTAAACCCAACTCGTAATGTGAAAGTTTTATTCAACTAATGTAAGAAAATATATTACTTTTACAATCGCATGTACGTCAATATTTAAGCAGATCACAAGTTGATAAGATGAGTTTCAAGTCAGGTCATGGGAATTTTGACATGGTTGCTTGTAGATAGCCCGGACAATTTGTCAACTAATTACATTACGCATGAAGGAAATAATAAAATCGTGGGTCAATAATCACCTCCCTGCATTCGCAAGCTTTAATATATTTTAAGCTTTTGCTGTCTTTGTCTTTTGTGTGCCAACAACCCATTAACTCTATTGCTTCATCCGAACCAACACACATTTACATAGCGTACAGATACGATGTTTTGCTGTTCTTAGTTGCCTTGGTTCGAGATTAGATTTATTCGTAAATCTGCATGTACTTCTAAAGAAGATATACCTAATTTTGTGACCTTCTGTTCAATGGTAACAGTATCTGCAGAAGTTCTAAAGCTAAGATTGTATAGATAGTTTTATTTTAATTTAAATGTTAAGTAGGACATTTAACATTTAATAATCAAGGGGAATTTATTGGTTTTACCTAAATTAAAAAAAAAAAATTGTTTTTACCCAACTACTTAAAAAAATTTGTTTTTGACCTCTCAAACAAACTATTTCCATTGTATACCCAAGATTACTAAAATACCCTTAAGTTAAAATCACTAAAATACTCAATATGAAATTACCAAAATACCCTTAAGTTAAAATGACTAAAATGTCCAAATATGAAATTACGAAAATAACCTTCTTCCTCCTACCTCCTCCCTTTTCCATCTTCTCCATTGCGGCTGAAAATTACGACCCAACTTTTCAATGATTTTTGAGATCCATTGCAGTTGAAAAATAATTTATTGAGGGGATTAGTCATTTGAGCTTCTTCAACCATTGAAGTTTTTGCATCCATTGAAGGTTTACACCATTGAAGGTTTTGAATATTCTTCATCCATTTGAGTTTGAAAGGTAATGTATGAGTTTTTTTGGTTGGTTTTTAGGTTGTTTTGTTCATATTGCTAGCTAAAAGACTATAAGAATGATTTGGTTGTGAGATCTAAATGTTTATGAAATCGGCGACGACATCTGTAAAATCTACGACGAAATCGATTTTTCGTGACCGATAATCGGTTTTCTACTCTATGGGATCGATTTTTCAGTGCCTGAAAAACCAATTCCGGGTTGACTGAAAAACCGAGATCGGTTTTTCAGCCACTCAAAAATCGATTCCGGATTTTCAGTGGCTGAAAAACCGATTTAAGCAGTAAATAGTGAACAGTGAATAGTGAATGGTGACCAGTGAACAGTGATTTAATAAATTAAGAACAATGGTGGAACAGACAAATTGTAAAAGGAATAAGATTGAAACAAACACAAAATCTTAAAATAAAGATTTGATACATATTGACAGATTCAAAGTATTGGAATTGATATTGAAATGAAAATACAGAGATTGGAAATTGAATTTGTAACTTACAAAATATAATTGCAGATTGAAATGATGAGGGTTTTATATCGAGAGGGGAGTTTGTACTAATTCAGGACTTTTCCTCAACACATGAGCTTAGTCTTGAAGCTTAGGTTTCAAAATGGAAAACAACCTCTGCCTTTCGAAGAAGGAGAGTTACATATTTATATTGGTCCTTAACCTAAGGTTAGAACTTAAAGTAACTAAGGTTCTGATGTTTGGTTGAATGATTCCAGCTTTTCCGAAAGTATCGGTAGTGACTGAAGGAATCATTTCACAAACTTTGTCAGGTTTTCTTTCTCGTGAACCGAAATGTCTTTTGTCTTTTTGTGGCGTGCTTGTTTGGGGAATCTGCACCGAATTGTCTCTTGTCTTTTTGTGGCGTGCTTGTTTGGGGAATCTGCACCGAATTGTCTCTTGTCTTTTTGTGGCGTGCTTGTCTGATGAATATGGCTCGCTTTTTGGGAAAGCTTAGAATTTTTGATATGGGGCCAAATCACATCCGAAAAGATCAGGGCTGATATCTTCAAGGTCTTGTTCATTGTCTTTATTGTCTTCACTTTGTTGGGAATCTGATTTTGTTGAGGAGGAGACGGTAGGCAAGAATTCTGCCATGATTGCCGCTACTTCTTCATTTGTCTTTGCTGCTCCTAAGCGTGCCTGTAGTTGAGACTTGGAGAGTAAAAATTGTTCTTGTTCTGGCTTGATTGATGGATTTCTGCAGAGCTCAGGATTGTCTGCAAGATATTGTTTGACTGCAGTTTCATCTACTTTGGAGAGGTTCATCCCACTCCACCATTTGATCATGTATTGTCTTCCGAAATATGGAATCTTGAAATTGCCAATTTGTTTGTCTTGTATCTGGTAATCTAACATGAGTATCCATGTGAGACTGAGATGTTTGTAAAAAACTAAGAGCTGGGGGAGAAACTCTTGTCCCTTAGGAAGCACCACGTGGGTTGTCCAGTGAGCGAAACTGTGCTTGACAGTTGGGGGAAGGAAATCAACTGTTGGGCCACATTTGTCCCACCACTCGTAAAACCAGTGGGGCAAGTTATCAAGTTGAAAATTTTTGTCAAAATAGAAAAACCAGGATTTTGAATTTGAAAAATTTTGTTTGTAAAAAGTTCGATACCACGCGTCCATATAATCCCAGTATGTATAATCCTGAGGTATAAAGAGTTGTGATAAAGTTTTGGCAGTGTTGGGATTGCCCCATTGTTCTTGAGAAATAATTTTTCTAATCTTAACTTTTGAAAAAGCTATTTTGTCTTTGTTAATCTTGTCGACAACAGGTTGAAGACCTATTGAATCTGAATCCACTAAAATAAATTCATAAAATTGTTGGGTTTTGTGGCCATTTTCAAAGAGACGAAAATGACGGTTTGAAAGATATTGGTCTGCTAATTTTTTAGGTTGATTCAAATTTTGGTCTGTTAACATTGATGGTTCAAGAGGAAAAATTCTCTCAAACCAAGGTTTATGAATATAAGTAAACTTGGGTTGATTGATTTGTGGGAATAATAGTCTATTGTCTGTGGTTGGTTGGCTCAAAGAAGTTGAGGCCACACTTTTGTAGGTATTTGTCAAGGAAGTTATTGGGCTGAAGCGGTTTGTCAGGTCCAGAGGAGTAAGTAGTTTTTGGGGGATTGTTCCTAAAGATACTAACTGACTCTGTGGAGATTGTCCTTTAGTAAGCTGGGAGGATTGTGCCATTGAATAATCTGATTTTTGGGAGTAAATGGGCTTGTCTTCTATCTTAGGGCTGATTGTTTGCTTTGAAACTGAAGTTTTGGATGGTAATGCTTTTGTCTCACCCGAAGATGCCGGGCTACTCTTGTCTTTTCCTTTGGAAGTTCTTGAGCGGAGGTTGACACTCATTTTCTTCCCTGCAGGAATTCTCTGGTCAGAAAATCAGGCAAAGAATTCTGATTTCCATTGATATGTTGGATATCAAAATCAAAGATTGATAAAAGGGCTTGCCACCTTGCAAAGATTTGTTTTGAAGCAAGGTTTTTGACATCTTTTTGTAAAATAAATTTTGCAGATTGGCAATCAATTTTTAAAAGGAATTTTTGGTTGATTAAATCATCTTGAAATTTTTGAATAACTAAAACAATTGCTAAAATCTCTTTTTTGACAGTAGAATATTTGCTCTGGGTATCATTCCATGTGCCTGAAAAATATCGAACTAAGTGGGTTTGTCCTGAAATGGTTTGTTTGAGTATTCCTCCATATCCTAATTCAGAAGCATCTGTTTCAACAATTTTTTGGGCTGAAGGATGACATATTGTCAAGCAAGGGATCTTTTTGACCTGTTCTTTGATTTTTCTAACAACAGCTGTATGTCTATCTGTCCATTGTGGAGGATTGGTCTTAAGTCTGTCAAATAATGGTTTGCACATTGGCCGTAGATTTTTGCAAAAATCTGCAATGTAATTAAGGCATCCTAAGAACCTTTGTAATTGAGTTTTGTCTTTAATAACATCAGGGAATTTATCTGTAAATTCTAAACTTCTTTGGATTGGAATGATCGTTCCATTGTCAATGTTATGACCTAAAAATCTTATCTTGGTTTGAAGGAGGACTATTTTTGGAGCAGAAACAACTAGTCCATTTTTCTTTACAATGTGAAGAAAGGTATGTAGGTGTTTCCAATGTTGTTCTATAGTTTGGGAAAAGATGAGGACATCATCTATGTAAACAATTATGAATGATGAGTAAGGGTTAAAAATATCATTCATAATAGATTGGAATTCTGATGGTGCATTTTTTAGACCGAATGGCATGACATTCCATTCATATTGTCCAAAAGGAACTGTAAATGTTGTTTTGTATCTATCTTGTTCAGCTATTTGTATTTGCCAAAATCTTGATTTCATGTCAAATTTTGACATGATAATAGTACTATGGAGTCTTTTAAGGAGATCTGATTTTTTTGGAATTGGATATCTAATCCATTCTAAAGCATCATTAAGAGGTTTGTAATTTATTACCAATCTAGGTACTCCCCTTTCTATCTCAGAGGCTTTTTGCGCATAGAAGGCTGAACAGCTCCAGGGTGATTTAGATTTTCTGATTAAATTTTTGTCTAGTAAATCTTTTATTTCGTCTTGGCAGAATTGTAATAATTCATCATTCATTTGTATTGGTCTAGCCTTAGTAGGAATTTGTCTTTCATGGAAGTCTTTCCTATAAGGAAGGGCTACAATATGTTTATTTCTATTCCAGAATGCATTGGGAAAGGAAGCACAGACTTGTGATTCTAATTTTATTTTAAAATTTTTTATTTGTTGTTGAATCAATGATCCTTCTAGGAGTTTCTTTTGTCTTAGGTATCGAATGTCATTTTGGAGGTAATTTATTTGGTTTTGTTTTCTTTCTAAACATTGGATAGTTTGATTTATATAGATCGAATGTGTTTTTAAGAGGTCCAATTCTTTTGTTTGTTTTGGAACGGAGAATTTAAACAGAATTTCTTTGTCCATATAATTAGTTATTATTCCATCATTTGTTACTCTAAAGGGAGTAATTAATTCTAAGAATGGCGTACCTAGAATTGCTGTTTGGGATAATGTTTTGACTATTAAGAAAGGGGTTTTGTAACAGACACCTTGATTACAAATTTTTGCAGAAGGTAGTTTGTATTTGATATCTAGGACTGTTTTATTAGCTCCATAAAGGGTTTCTGAAGTATATTTTAAGTATTTAGTAGGAACCAATCCTTCTTGGAGACAATTTAGGTCAGCTCCTGAATCTATCAAGACATGTTGGATATTTAGAACAAAATTGTCTTTTATTCTAATTTGTAAGCTACAATACCATTTTCTTATTGTTATTCTTTGTGTAAGATTGATGAACATATCTTCCGTTAGTGATTGGTTTTGTATTGGTGAAATATGGACAGGTTGGTTCATATCTGAATCAGAGGAGGATGAGTCTTGTGATTGAGAAAGATGTTTATCTTGTAGTATTTTGACAGTTAATTGTAACTCTTTCATTTCATTTTTTATTTGTTTTATTTCTTGTTGTAGATCATTAATGGTTATCTTTTTTGTTTTGAATTTTGATAGAACGTCTTTGTCAAAATCTACTGCTTTAAAAGGTTTTTTAAATGTGTTTGTAGATTCTTGTTCCTTTTGAGTAACCATATCTTTAAGTTGGGCTAAGTGTTTGATTTTCTGGTTGGGATCTTGTATTTGGTCAACTAATTTTATCCAAGTGACTAAGTCATTTTTTTCTAGAACACAAATTGTCTTATAACTAGTTTTGTCTTTATTATCACAGATACATGGTTGTTTGCCTATTTCTGAAGAGTCACTATCAGTAGAAACAGATGATGATTCTCCTAGATTCCAAATATCATTGTCAGGGTTAGATTCTTCAGATTCTGAGGAAGTATTGTTTAGGATATTAAGAATTTTAATTTTGATGGAATCTTCTAAATCTAAGGCTTGAATTTTCTTTTTGAGTTCTGGACATTTATTAGAATAATGGCCAGGTTTTCCACACTTGTAACATTTATTAAGATTTTTATGGGTCCTACTGAATTTGTTGGAAGGTCTTTTCTTTCTTCTATTTTGTTTCTGTTTGTAATAGTCATTGTCTTGATTTTTTAAATATCTTTTGTAGTTTCTTTTTCCTTTGTGTGGTCTGTAAGATTTATAGTTATGTTTTTTGTGTCTAGATGATTTTTTAAGTTTGTCAAAACCAAACTGGTCACACCATGATCCTAATTCTTTGTTAGTTGTTTTTCTATCTTTTTTAACTTGGTCTTGGATTCTAAGATCATTGCATAGTTGTAATCCTGTAATTTCTATAGCTTGTACTATTTCTCCATAGGTCATATTTTCTATATCTACTTCTAACCAATTGTCTTCTGATTGTAAGGTGACTATTTTGTCTCTAACCTTATTGGCAAATAATGTTGGTAATCCTGAAATAAATTTTTCCTTCCAGTAAGCTGCATTACTATCGTTTCTTTGCATAACTCTTGTCAAGAAAACATCTTTGTACCACTTAAAGTCTCCTAAAGTTTTGCACCTAAGGTTATGAAGCTTAGATAATTGTCTTTCTTCTAGGAAATTTGGGTTTCCTATGAAGTGTAATCCTATTGTTACTATGAGGGTATTTAAAGCATCTGGTTCTCTTGGATTTCTGTCTTGTAGATTTAATCTTGTAGCATCTAAAATCTCGTTTCTTTGATTGTCACTAAGATGGTTATTCCACCATCCTGCCAATTGTCCTTCAAATCCTAAAGTAATCATTTGGGCTGCTTCTTTTTGAGATAAATTTTGTTTTTCTATATAGATTCTTCCTACAGTGTACATTTGTTTAAGAACAGTCATAGTCTGATAATTGGCTAATCCATCTATGTTCCATTGATAACAAGCATTGCCTGTATAGGCTCGGTAGGGTGTTGGTTCTTCATATTGAAGGTCAGGTGGTGATGGTTTAGGATAATAGTTTTTATTTTGTCGTTTAGGCTGGTATAGCTTTTGGATAAATAGTTCGGCTTCAGAAATTGGTATTTCTTCTTGATTATCTGAACTACTGTTTTGGCTAACTGTTTCATCTAAAGTAAGAATATTATTACTGGTACTTGGTTCTTGTTTAAGATCTGCTATTTTGCTATCTATAATTTTGATAATATCTTGGTCGTTAAAGCATTTGCCTATTCCTATTGGATCCGGGAATAATGGTTGTGAGGTTATTCGAACCTGTTTGTCTTTTTTCTTTTTGGTTGTATGTGTAGGATTTGAAATTTCTAATTTTTCTAGTTGTCTTCTTATATGATTATTGTCAGTTCTATGTTCACATTCTAGTCTATCTAACTATTCTCCTATGGTCGTAAGGTATTCATTAGCAAAATTATTTTGTTTTATAATAATTCCAAATTGGTTTTGGGTTGATGGTTCTGTTTTAGATAATTCTTCTGGAATGGTAGCAAAAGGTGTGCAAGGTACAGGAATTTGTGATTCTGTTAGGGTCTCGAATTTTTCTCTTGGTGGGTGGCTTGCCATATGGGTTCCTTTGCTTGTCTTATAAGTTTTGGAAGGAGTGCTACCTATGGTGTTGCATTGGCGTTCATAAGTATGACGACGTCTGTACCATACGAAGAAAGGGATAGTTTCTTGAAGAGTTTGGACAGTTTCTAACCATCTAATTCTAAATTGAGCTCTTTTATTCTCCGTATATTTATTTTCATATTTATCTCTACATTCTTTGTTCATAGAGAAATCGTATTCTCGTAAGAGATACTCTAAATTAATATTATCAGAGGTAATAACATTGATTTCTGCACAATGGTCAGTTTGGATTTGAGATTGAGTTGGGGAGAAATGCTGTTCCTCTTCTTCCCGTCTAGTATTATGATCATGTATGAGCCTAGCTATTTGTTCTTTGGTTCTATAAATTCTATTGGTCAAGTTGTCATAATTTCTAGGCAATGTTGGCATAGACTGTCTACTAGAGTGACTTCTTAAAAGCGACCTAGCTGTTTGAAAAGCTGTGGAGGTTGGACTATTTGGTCTGGAGACATTATAATTAGAAACAGAATGTCTATGGCCGAAGGAGATTCCTAAAGATCCATCATCATAGTTTCTATGAGAAGTTAATGGTCTCTCTGGGGGAAGGTGAGTGTTTGGGGCTTGGTTCTTTTTTATTCATTCATCTGGAAACTTAATTTGATGTCATCCTAACGGCTTTGGTACTAAAGGCTGGATCTGTTTGGAGGCTACAAAGGCCATTATTTGATTCTTTGGGATACTTGGTTTAATAAAATTGGAAACTATTCCCGTGTTCATAACTCTATAATTGACATTATAAATGAGTTTGTAAGGACAAGATCCTTTTATAAAATTATAATTATGGACTTGTATATCTACTTTTAAACATAATTCTTTGTGTTCGTCAGCTTTTAAGGCTATACTAAAATCCGGAAAGCATACAAAGTAAACTGGTCCATAGGTCAAAGTTGTTTCTAGGGCTCCATGGATTGATTCCATGTAGTCTTCGATTCTAGCGTCTCTTAAGACTATTAACATTGAATTATTGAGTCCTAATTTTGACATTGGTTTGACAGCTAATTGTACACCTCCTATATGAAGATTAGTATACCCTAATTTGGCATAATAATTGAGACTATTTTTATTTAGCAAATTTGTGGAAAAAGTATCAGAAATGAATTTGACATTTATTTCTTTCAATTTATTCCCTAAAAGACTTTTAAAGTTGAACATTCTGGAAGGTTTGTATATTGTCTTAAGATCTAGTTTGGGTAATTTCCAATTACTAAGTTCTTGGTCATTCCAATTTGTTTCATAATTTATTACTGACTGAGCTTCTTCACTATTTTCATGGTCTGGATCTACTCCTCGATGGATTGGAGTTTCTGACATGGTTGTGTTTCTAGATTGAGTTACTATTACTATAATTAAAACCTATGGCTCCCAGTATGAGGAATTACGCGACTCACACCTCTCTTGGGCTTTACAGGTCTCTCTACCTCCTTAAGGCTTCACCTAGTATTCTAATCATAACAATATTAACTCTTTCTCTCCACACAAACATTGTTATAGGCTCTGATACCATTCAAGCAGTAAATAGTGAATAGTGAATAGTGAATGGTGACTAGTGAACAGTGATTTAATAAATTAAGAACAATGGTGGAACAGACAAATTGTAAAAGGAATAAAATTGAAACAAACACAAAATCTTAAAATAAAGATTTGATACATATTGACAGATTCAAAGTATTGGAATTGATATTGAAATGAAAATACAGAGATTGGAAATTGAATTTGTAACTGAAAATCCGGAATCGATTTTTCAGGAAATGAAAAACCGAATTAAGGTTTTTATGGTTTTTGAGAGAATGAAAAACCGATAACTTCACTGGAAAACCGAATTTAGCACCTTTTTCATGGTTTTTTTTATATGTTTGTGTTGTTATGTATTGAATATGATTCGATATGATTATATTTTGTAATATTACCCTATTGAAATGAGATTTAATTATTATTTGATTTGAATGTTACAGGAATGGCTCAAGAGACCGTTGTAATCAACTTTGACGGAGAGTGGAATGGATGTAATTACATTGGAGGGGAGTCGATCATGTGTGGGGTCCACAAAAATAGTAGTTTTTCATCATTGGTGGATGTTATATACAGAGAGGCTGTATTGATAGAAGAAGGTGGGATATCCGTATATATTATTTACTACAAAGTACAACAAATGGTCAGGTTAAAAAGATACGTATCATGTCCGATCTTGGTGTTGTTGGTTTGATGGCGATAAAAAATATTGATGTTAAAGAGATTTATATCGATAAGATTGCCAGAGATTTTGGAGTTGGGGTTAGTAGGCGTACCGTTCATCCATTTGTCACTGATTCAATTCCAGACATAAGACATGACGAGGCAAATATGGATAGACCAGTAAATCCACATATGATTGCCATTTTTATCTCACTTCAGGTATTGGGAGCAATCAAGTTGATACTTCTGTCACCCCATTTACATGGGTTGAAAGTCCCATTCGTGACGTTAATGATGACTATACGAATTATGATATTGATGATGAAGATGAAGACACAGATGATAATGGTGATGGAATACGGGATAGTGATGAAGAGCAAACCGGAGATAGTGATGAAGAGGAAACTCCATTTAATGATGTAGCAGAAGAAGAAGAGTTTCCAGAAATAAGATTTTTAGGTTTACAATTTCAGAACAATCCTTCACAACCATACTGGATTGTTCCTGGTGTAGAATTGAGGGACATTGAAGCTACTTCAAGCGCTACGTCAACCGTGTACCAACGTGGTACGTTGTATAAAGGAGCATTTTTTACTAGTAAAAAAGAAATGACTATAGCTATTGGCGAATATGCTCTGAAAGCTAAGTTTGAATATCGGGTTAGACGTTCGGACACGGAGCAATTTGAAGCCGGTTGTAAAGATAAAACTTGTAGCTTTATTGTTCGTGCAAGATGCAGAAAGGGTTGTTCAATGTGGTTTGTGTTGAACTATGTAGCGGAACACACGTGTCGTCAGACAGCCATGGAATCACATATGAAGAGTGTGAAGGCTATTGTGATCGAAAAATTGTATGCAGGAAAGATGGGAAGAGATCTTTATACACCTAATCGTTTGGTTGGAGAAATGCTAGAGCAATATGAAGTGCAAATCTTATATAGTAAAGCTTGGAAGGTTTTACAATATGCAAAGAAACTAGCATATGGGCAAACGGATGAATCATATCAACAACTTCCGTCCTACTTGGAGATGTTAAAACTTGCAAATCCCGGCACAATGACAACAATCAAGAGAGATGAAAACAATCGGTTCTTGTATTCCTTCGTTGCACTTGGAGCTTCCATTGAGGGTTTTCGATCTTACATGAGATCGGTTGTTACTATTGATGCCACTCATTTGAAAGGTGAATATAAAGGGGTGATTTTTTTTGCTGTGTGCAAAGATGGGTCGGAGATGATTTATCCCATCGCCTTTGGATTTGCTGACAGAGAGTTGAAAAATTCGTGGACTTGGTTCCTAAAAAAGTTGAGAGGAGCAATCGGGGTGTCAGACGATTTACTGATCGTATCGGATCATCATAAGAGCATATCGAATGGGATGAAAGCAGCTTTTCCTGAAGTCCCACATGTGTTATGTTTTTTTCACTTGTGGCAAAACCTTAAGCAAAAGTGTAAAAAACGTTCGGATGTGGAAAATACATTTTACAATGCAGCATATTGTTATGTGCCTGATGAATGCAACATAATATTGGAAGAAATACGTGCATTACATCCGACCACACATAGAGATTTGGTTAAGGCTAGAGTGAGCAGGTGGTCACGAGCACATTGTCTAAGAAGAAGATATGAAATGATGACTACTAATATTGCAGAGTCGCTTAACAATTGTATGATGCAAGCACGTCGTTTGCCAATAACAACTGCACATGAATATGTAAGAAATGTATTGCAGAGATGGTTTAATAATAGACGTGTTACTGCTGAGAAGCTCACAACGTATGTTACTACTGCTGCATACGATCGTATTATGTTGGCAAAAGATTTATCCACGGAAGGTAGCGTACATCCCATTACAGAACCGTATCATTACAGTGTCATACATTATAGCAAAAGAGATGCGATGGTTGACATTCAACAGCACACATGTACGTGTAAGCAGTGGAACCTTGATCAGTTGCTATGTGTTCATGCATGTGCTGTGGCCAGGTATGGTAATTATACATTGTTTTTTTCGGTATTTCATATCATAGCATGACACTTAAATTGTTGATACATGTCAGGTTCAAGGGCGTCAGTTGTGATACACTTTGCAGTCAGTACTATAGCGTGGAGTGTCTAAAAGCCGCATATGCACGTCTGATTAATCCCGTCCCAAAATTGGCCAGTTGGAATGTTTCAACGGAAGTTAGAAGTATGGTTGTATTACCATCGAAAGGTAAAAGACAAGCAGGTAGGCCGAAGGAGGTTCGGATTCCTTCAGCTGGGGAAGATCCTCGTCGAAAAAAGTGTGGAAGATGTGGTCAGAGGGGACACAACCGTCTTCGTTACCCTAACCCCCCTACTTCTATCAACGAAGGGACAAGCGCAGACGTGGGTGCGGATGTTGGAACGAGTTCAAATGCTATTGAAAATGAGCCACGCTCTCGAAGATGCCGCTTGTGTCATGAGACTGGACACAACCAACGTCGATGTGTATTATGGTTTCCTACTCCCGATCCAGAAGTGGCTACTAACGAAAATGATGATTAGCAATTGATTGACATTTTGTTTATGCATGTTTTATGTAAAACGTTTTTATATTAATTACTCAATTATGTACTAATACAGTTGTTTTCATTATTATTCCATTTCAAGTTGCCTTTCTATCATTTTATATCAGCTCGGAACCACAAAAAATCGGTTTTTCACCGAGCCTGGAAAACCGGTACCGATTTTCCAGACTTGGTGAAAAACCGATCAACTTGCCTTTGATTTCCCCTATCGTTGAGTTGTATAGATCGGTTTTTCAGTAAGCCTAAAAAATCGGTATTGATTTTCTAGGCCTACTCGAAAACCGATCCACTAGCCACCACTTCTTCCAGGTTTGGACAAGGGTGGATCGATTTTTGAGTAAGCCTGAAAAATCGGTATCGATTTTACAAGTCTACTCGAAAACCGATCCACTAGCCACCACTTCTTCCAGGCCTGGACAAGGGTGGATCGATTTTTAAACAGATCTCAAAAACCGATATTGGTTTTGCATGTGTCCCTAAAAACCGATATGTACTTGGGTTGAATTTATTTCTATCTATATGTTCATTTTATTTCCCTTTAACTGAATTATTTTTACAAATCGTTATATACTGATGTATGTAAATATATTATATAGATTAGGGAGTGTATAATTTTATTACAAACGATATCATTATTTTAAAAACATTATATATTAATTTTATCATTTCTTAATATTCATATGATATTAGTTATAATAAATATACCTTTAGTATAATATATGTTATCTTAATATATCATATTAATATGGTTAATATATTTCACATAATTTTACAATTATTATAACTATAATCCTAATATGGCTTATAACTTATATGGATGTAATGTTAATAATATATATAATACAAATCTAGATTTTATTAATCCCAAATAAAATAAACATAATTATACTAATATTCACAATAGTTAAATATACATGTAAAATATATAGTATATGAATATTAATTTATTTACTTAAATATAATATAAACATTAAATTGATATCATAGTAATTGGATCATAGAAAATAAATAATATTTCGTATTATTAATATTATTACTTTATCCCTAGCATTACACAATATATATATTAATATATTAACATTAACATTTATTAATATGTTAATTAACATATATTAACATTAACATATATTAATATAATAAATGTTAATGTTAATATATTAACATTAACATTTATTATATTAATATATGTTAATGTTAATATATGTTAATTAACATATTAATAAATGTTAATGTTAATATATGTTAATTAACATATTAATAAATGTTAATGTTAATATATTAACATTAACATTTATTAATATGTTAATTAACATATATTAACATTAACATATATTAATATAATAATATAATAATGTTAATATATTTATTATATTAATATATGTTAATGTTACTATATTAACATATTATATATTAATATATATTAATATGTTAATATAGTAACATTAACATATATTAATATAATAAATATTAATGTTAATATATTAACATTAACTTATATTAATATAATAAATGTTAATATGTTAATATATTAACATTAACATATATTAATATAATTATATGTTAACATTTATTATATTAATATGTTAATGTTAATATATTAACATTAACATATGTTAATATAATTATATTATAACATTTATTATATTAATATGTTATTGTTAATATATTAACATTAATACAATAATATCACACTGTATACATTTATATAATACTAATCTAGATATTAATTATAATATTATTATGATATCGGTTTAATGTTTATATTATATTGTGTAATGCTAGGGATAAAGTAATAATATTAATAATATGAAATATTATTTATTTTTTCCATGTTATGATCATATATATAGTTAAATTTAGGGAAATACAATGTCACTTAAAATGTTTAATTAAAATGATTTGTTGACAATTAAAAAATATACCATATAATTAAATCAAATAAAGAATGAATACATTAAATATATAAATTTAATTTATTTATATACGATTTCTCCATCAGAGTCTACAAACCATTTTCCTAAATTATTAACTTTATACATCGGCTTCGAGTACATATATATGTCTCTAGCAATCTCTGCCCTCAGTGCAATGACATCTGCAACGGTCTCACATTTTCTTGATTTCCATGTACTCGTCTGTGATTGCAAAAGATCGCGTTCGTACATGGCGACATACGCTCCGCAACTCGTCCTGTATCAGTAATAAATTATTTAAATATCATAAGAGATAGACTATATATATTAATTCAGTTATAAACTTACTCACCCATCAGGTTGCTGGGGTACAGCTGATCTCTGAAGACGCTGAACTTTCCACCGCTCATCCACAGGTGGCATATGTACCTGGGCCTGCTCATAAAATCCTATGAACCGCAACAAAATAGACATAAAACATACCAGCGGCTCAAGTGGCTGTAGCTGTTCGGCTAGGGCAACATTCGCCATGGGATCATATATTAAGATTTTCTGATCTCTGAGGAGCACCTGACATAGGACCCAGTGTTGTTGATTCAGGCTACACGGTAGTAATACCTGCATTTCAAAAAGTTAGTGCTATAGGACTAGTTCGAATAATGATATAATAAATATTAACCTTCGAACTACACTTACACTATCAACCTTCCATCACGGGACTGCTGCGTCTATCTGTCCACGACCGTACGCAAGCCAATCTGAGGGTACATCGGCTGTAACGGGATCAAATTTTACACCTTTGTCCGTGTAATGCTGCTTGTAATAATGGGTCATCAAAGCCTGCATAATAAAAATTAAACACGTTACTATCGATCAACTAAACGCAACATGAAGTTGTACATTATATTAACTAACATGAAGTTGTACATTATATTAACTAACTTAAATGTTAATACTTACAAACAACCCACTGTCATGGACAGCGTATCTACCGTCCTTCACGTCATTCCACCCTTTTTTTTCGGAGGCACATCAAATAAGAATCGATGTGCTCATTAGTCAACCACATGTTTTCGTCCTCGAGGGTGACCAATGTGGTTGGTATCACACACCACCCACAACGATCAATCGAGCGCCTACATTTGGAAAAAAAAAAAACAGTATTAAGTATTATTATAAATTTTCTTACATTCACAACTAGGAAGTAGGAATTAGTACCATTTTTTTATAAATATACCTGAGATCTAAAATGGTTGCAGCTTTATATTCATTATAGACCACTTCTACGGGGTCTCTAGACTCTGCCACATCCTCTGCCTGCTGTTGGGCCACTTTCTTTTCTTTTTCGTTGGCCCCGGATCCGTGTATGGCGTCCGTAGAGGTGCTGCTGGCTTTGTTTTTCGTTTGCCCCATTCCTGCATGTTTTCATCCTGCAAGTGTAAGTAAATTATAAATATGCATTACACATTTACAATTATTTTGCAAAATGCAACACAATAGGGATACAAAGTCTACCTGATCATCCTCACGCTCAATGTCTGCAGCTGATACACCTCTTAAGTCTGTATGGGAGTGGTGGACCTCCTCCTCCTCCTGCTGGGGTGGCTATTGGCTCACCCTGCTCCTCTCCTAATGGGGTGACTGATGAGGTGGCTGCTGGTCACCCTGCTCCTCCTCCTGATGGGGTGACTGATGAGGTGGTTGCTGGTCACCCTGCTCCTCCTCCGCTCCTCCTCCTGTTGGGGTGACTGATGAAGTGGCTACTGGTCACCCTGCTCCTCCTGGCTGACTAATGAGGTGGCTGCTAGTCATGTATAATATTAATATTTACAATTATATTTCAAAATACAACACAATAGAGATACAAAGTTTACCTGGTCATCGAGAAGCGATCGACGGACACCCTCGTCCTGATGTGGTGGTGGTGGTGGTGGTGGTGGTGACGGGTAATACATGTGCTCATCTCGGACAAAGCTTCCACCATCACCATCACCATCATCATCGTCATCGTCATCGTCGTCGTCTGGATCATGCCCACCAATTGGAGACCTGGGAATTTTTAAATGCTCTTCCACCCGTCTCAGCCTCCTATCCATCTCCCTTACAATCTGAGAGGTTGTCTTCTGCCTCTTTTCCATCCTACTTAACTTCTTATGGGTTGTCTTCTGTAAATCCACGATAAACTCAAACAACCGCTTCACCTGTTTCATAAATACATGTATATATTATTTTACATACTACCCTGAATTTTAAAAAAATTTGACAGAGTCTCCCCTGTTTTTTAGTATCCAGGGAAATACAACCTGCATATTTAAACAAATAACACTTCGTCTATCATTTTTAAAGACTCTGTCTCTCTTTCACACTCCATACTACTACACAACATGTCCACATCTTTTGCATTTATTATAATGGAAATTAATTAAAAAATATTATTATATAAATAGAATATTCGTACCTCATAATCTACGTGCTGTACATCGTGTGCCTTCTTTGTCCGAAATTCTGATAAGGTATCCTCTGATTCGGATTGCACGCTTCAGACGTCTTTAAGTGGCTGATCGTCACCCTCCACCTCATCATCATCCTCTACCTCAGCCTCATCACCTATACCTCATCATCATATCATCATCATCATCACTCCCCCCGCCGCCATATTTATATACTTCATCATGAACTATATGATTCGGATTAAACGATTTTCAATAATCCATCTCCCTCTCGGCGTCAGTAGGCTCTAAGGTTGGCCCAATGCCAACTATCTACATTATATCAATATATTTAGTTATACTACAATTATATACTTAATATAAATAATAATAGTTTTAACAAACAAATAATTGACACAAATTTAAGTTATGTTTGCCACTTACGGGGGGGAAATCATCTAGGCTATGTATATTTGTCGGTGTTCTTTTCAGTGATCGTCTTATATATCTTGGTAGATCGTTTTCCAGGTTTCGGTTCTTTTTTTATATTTTCTCCTGTAACACTGGGAACATCTCCACTAACCACCACTATAATGTAACAATAATTAAACAAAAAACATACATATAGTTAGTAATGGTCAGATAATATATAATGCAAAATTGATTAAACTAAAAATATACATATAACCTTATATATTAACCGTAATAGAAGGAAGCAATAAATATTGAAAGTATTAGTTATACCTGAAATGCCAACACATAGCCATAAATATTAATGGTCTTTGGTGGATTTCTGACCCGCTCTTCATTAAGTGCCTTGCCGAGACAGTTCAACAAGACACTATAGCATAATGTGCCCCAAAGGAATGTCTTCCATCTCTCTGTACTCTCAATGAGGACCCACATAAATGGATAAATCCTAGCTCTATCATCCAGTCCCATAAAGAGATGGAAAGCAATCCCTACATTCACCAACTTCAAAAGATCTTCATCATCTATCGGATCCTGCCCTGCACGGTCTCCCTGCCCTCTATGACTTCTTGCCTCAAGAAATGTGACAAACTCACTCACCTCCGGCGACACTCCATTAAACATTTGCTATAGGAGACCGTTTTGATCATTTGGAGATATTTCGAAGATTTCACGGTCGATGCCCCCAAAAGGAAGTCCGGTCACCAACAGAAACTCTTGTTTCCCAAACCTATAGCTTCTCTCCCCAATTTCAAACCACCTCTCATCACGGCATGCATCCGTGACCTTTATCTCTCTAGCAAGCACCCACAAAATCACAGAACCAGCAGCCGTATTATTGGTTATCTTCAAAATATGTCCGAACGGACATTCTGCTATGAACCGATCGTATAGATTTCTTCTATTAATAACGACAATTATCTTATTAACCAATCTTTGACCAATGTGTGTGTTCCCACTCGTATGTCTGTCAATTGTGTGTGAACTATATTTATAGTCGAAATCCATCTGTAGGAAAGAAAAACAGCAAAGAAATCATCAGTAGGGATATATAAATTGAATCGATTTTTAAAGGCAACTGAAAAACTGGTCAGTGAAATTGATCGATTTTTGAAGGTATCTGAAAAATCAGTAACTGAAATCGATCAGTTTTTGAAGGCACCTCAAAAATCGGTTACTGAAATCGATCGGTTTTTCACTTCAGTTTTACATGATCGGTTTTTCACTTCGATTTTCCAGATCGCCTTTCAACCTCGGTTTTCCATTATCGAAAAACCGATCGTGGAAAACCGAAATGAAAAACCGATCTCAAAAACCGATCGTGAAAACCGATCTGATCCCGACTGCTCTTCTCTCATTGGAATCGACCATTTTCAACACAAAAACGACCAAACACACTCAAATCCAACATATTCTAAACCTAATAATCCTAAACTAACATCCATAACACAACAAACATCTCAAAATCCCAAATCTCAATCAAAACATACAACAAACATATCAAACTCTAACCTTCACACTTTTTGTAGGTTTACCAGCGGTAAGAGCTGTTCGGGGAAGATCGGCAACGTCGCGGTAATGGCCGAAAACGTCGCGGAAAAGATCAGGTCATGATCGGGTTTGGGTTCCATAAAAACCGGTTGCTTTTGAGTGAGAAATCGATGGACTGTGGCTGTAGTCGATCGGTTTTGAGGTATATATATGGGGGGGCTTAATCGTAATTTCACCATTCAGTTTTTCGTAAATTTTAAATTGTTCAGGGTTTTTTTTATAAAAATGTCCAGGGGTATTTTGGGTAATTTGGGTATATCAAGCAATATATTTGTTTGAAGGGTTAAAAACAATTTTTTTAAAAAATAGTGGGTAAAAACAAATTTTACTCTTTTTAAATGGGTATTTTTTACAATTTCCACAATAATCAATTTATATGTCTAGATTAATGTGATTGAGATTTAAATGCAAGACTTTTTAATTAATATCATATAATTAGTTTTCCAAAAATCAGCTGATTGGTCGACTTTTTATTGGTTAATCGGTGATTGATACTGTGCTGATTTAATAATTCCCAGATTGAGGGTCTTGTGGTGTGGAGAGCACAACGACGGTTGTAGATCAAAACATGCAAAACAACATCCATTTAACAACAAAGCAAATCACCCAAAACCCTAAAAAATCAAACGAAGGGGTTCAACGGAGACCCAACAGTAGCTTGGGAGCTAGCAACGTCCTCATGAATGTCCAGATAGTTCAACCTCATGAAAGTGTTGTCACTGGCAGGAGTAGGCATGGCTTGCTCACTGCGACTGAAAGGGGAGCTGACATCATTGTTAGTCGACACCGATTGGCTTATATGAGAATAAGGGGAAGGGAAGAAGAAGAAGAAGAAGAAGAACATAACTAGTCTAGTGGTTTGAGAGAGAAAGAGGTGGAGGGCCGGCTTAAAATAGGGTTTGTGTGTTTATGTTTGTATGCATATTAAGAAAAATTACACAAACGACTCATGAGGTTTGATGAAATTACAATATATTACTTTAAAGAAATATCACTCTGCACTCTCATATTTCAAAAAATAATATATATATTTTTTGTCAACAATACTTGTCGATTACTCGTCAAGTACCCGATAAATCATTAACCACTATCTCATCTGTAGATTAGTGAGTAGCAATTTTTGGAACGATGCATATGATTAATTTTACTTACATTATTTAATACATATAATTGAACAAGTACTTCCTATCTACCTTGTAATAAACTTTGTTTACTTAGAAGCAATCACCTAATGACATTGGATATTGAAGGAATAATTTTTTCAATAAAAATAAATTTATGTAATTTACTTTATAATCACATTAAAAGTTGAGTGTAGTATTCCATGCTGATCATCATATGAATGTAGAATTTGTGGCTTACGTTACGTTTTCTTTTCCCCATATTTTTGTGATGAAAGGTATTGCTTGCATATCCAACAACTTTTTTAGCATTCAAAATAGAGAAGAAAAAAAACAAAAGAACACCCCACAATACTTTGTCTCCTCTATTTTCAACCACATGACACGCCATGCTTTATAAGATTTTATCTCACCAATTTTGAAGTTCGATTAATAAAGTATTAGAATGGTGATATGATCAATTAAAAAAAAAATAGTGATAGACAAAAAATAAAAAGGAAGCACTTTATATTAGCCGGTGTTGGCTAATAGTATTCTAAAAAAGATGCAAGCACTTTTAGAAGTGCATGCGTGATTTTAGAAAGTTGTCTCATGACATAATATCATGCTGATAGTAATATTATTCAAGCATAACGAACATACAATTCTGTGATCTCTCTCTTGCACCGATATATATATATATATAAATATATGCATGCATACATATACATGCACATATATGATTGTATACACATGTACACACATCCTATAGTTGTATAGGAAAAAGAAAGCATTCACCGATGAATATTGTGTTCTATATATTACCATTTAATAGAAATCAAGATAATGTCACATCTAAATAGGTTGAAAAATTATGTCAAAATAGAGTACATATATTTTCCTACAGACAAAATATGTATTTCATAGACCTTTTTTGATTTAATCCAAATGAAATAATATATATATGTGTATATGTATGTATGCCTCAGTCAATATTTAAAAATAGTTTTAGAATCATGAACCAACTTTGGCCTAGAAAAATACAAAGGGAAACTGGGTGGTTTGTTTCTAGAAAAGGGCTTCGAACCTAACTCCAACACCAAAATTAGTTGATAAGCAGAGGTTTTACTCTCACTTTCTATAAACCAATGCAAATTTACTTTTTTAACCAATGTGAGACTAACATTCTCTCTAATATGTAGCGTTTTAAGTCATGAGTCTAACTCCACCATAAAACCAGCTTATAAGTGGAGGTTTTACCCCCACTTTATAAACCAATACAATTAAGTCTAATTCTATCACAAAAGCTATTTAATGAGTGGAGGTTTTATTCTCACTTTATAATGCAAATTCACTTTTTCAACTAATGTGAGATTATCTAACACTCTTCTTTATGTGCAGCATGTCGAGTCTTAGATCTAACTCTACCATAAAAGCTGGTTCATGAGTGAAAGTTTATCTTCACCTTCCACTCATGCAACTAAGTTTGAGCCCAACCCAAGGCTCTGACATTATGTTAGAAAAGAGTTTTGGGTTTAACTCCACCACAAAAGTTAACTCATAAATGAAGATTTTATTCTCACATTATAAACCAATGCAAATTCACTTCTTTAATCAATGTGAGACTATCTAACACTTTGACTCTCAAAGTGAAAGATGTCATTACATGATAATCAGTGTGCAAAATAATAGTGGCAACTGACTAATATTGATATTGGGGGAATCTTCCGGTGTGTTGGCAATATATAAGATATAGGATCTTAAACAGTGTTTATAAACGAAACAAATTAAATGGCAGATGTGGTTGTGTGTGAACAGAGTAATGCCATAAGTGGAGAATCGATGTTGCATAATTATTTTACAACACTAGTGGTTTCCATGCAACAAAATCATGTTTCAAGTGGCACTTATATATATGCTCTAGTCATTATTCAATTTGAAACTTGCGATCTTGTTACCGGCTGAAAAGCTTATATAGAATTTATTCGTTTCTAACGCCAACCGAAAAACGCTATTGAATTAATTTAGTGACACTCTGCTTGGCCCTATGTATTTTATTTTCAATATATAAGCTATATATAATGCCTTTGGGAAAGCTTTTATAAGAATCACTTTTGAGTAAGAGTGATTTTGTATAGAATAACTTAAAGCTTCTACCAAATGCTGATTTTTCCAAAAGAATGCTATAAAATCATTTTTGTTTTTAATCTCTGAAACATATTTGATCTAATTTTTATTTAGAACTATGAAACATATTGAAACATGTTTTGTTCATGAAAAGCCTCTTTGATAATATTATGAACTCTTAATAAGCAAGTCAAATAGTCAATTAATCACAATAATGATATAGATTTTTTCGTGCATTTTGTGGAATTCAATTATATACCTTGACATTAATTTTATCCAAACAGTTGTGTTTTCTGAGTTCAAATATGGCATACATTACCCACTTGCTCCTCTTGAGTCTGATGATGAAGGTCAGTGATTATGTTTATTGAACTTGCAATCATCTTGAAAATTATGGCGTCAGCATATAAATACTACTGATTGAATACAAGGAAATAGGAAGATGATTGGACATGCATTACCACTACTTCGTTCATGAGATCTTCAATAGACATTGTCACCATCAAATAATTGCAACAGTGAAACAGTGATGCATTATTATGACTAATTACTTTCCAAGATATTGCTAAATGGAAGATCTGTCTTTTTCTTTTGATAGCATATTACACTGTTTTAAATTGTGTCCAAACGATATATTTAATGATTGTGACCCATTGGATAAAACCACTACTAAGATATGATTTTAACATATTTATGTGTCCATTAATTGTAAAATATTCTAAATAATTTTAATGTATGCTATGCATTAATTTTCGGGACCATTCTCTTCTATTTTAGTGGGTTTGGCACGTGCATTATCTGTAATCATAAATTTAGAAGACTCTTTCTAGGAGTTTCTGGATTAAGACTAGATATATCGTTCTCTCTAATCTGTAATCAGCATGCACTAATCTTCCATTTTTTTTTTTTGCTTTAAGTGATCACAACAATGAAATTTCTTTCGTATGCCTCGCCAACAGTATAGTCCACTACCTTTTTATTTTTTTGTTTTTGTTTTTTTTTTTTTCCTTCCTTCGGTAAGTATAGTCCACTACTTGTTCTTAAGAAAATGGTAACTAGAAAGACAAAAAACTTTGCAACCTCATATTAATGTATTAACTATATTTGAGCGAACATCCCAAAATGCCCCTTTTAGTGTTTTTGTCCAATATTTTTATTGCTTTTATTTTTTTTCCTAAAGGGGAAATGACAGAGAAGTCCCTGAGGTTTAACCTTACAACACTTAGATGAAGAACTTCATTTAGATATTCTATACATAAACTCCTACTCTTATACAATATATGTCAACTTAAAAAGAATAAAATAAATTAAAGCTCTATGTGCTCTCATTCTTTAGAGTAAGATTCTATAACAAGCTAATGAAGAGTAGACTAGTGATATTACTCTCGAAGATCTTGGAAAATAGACATAAATGAATATATTGGTAAACCTAGGATATATATTATATGTATGAGAATAAATTTGAAGACATTGATAACATTCCGGAATGAGAATGTAAAATAAGGTGCATATAAAGATGATGTGATTCAAGGAGAGAATTGTTAGGCGAAGTTCGATCGTGATCAACATGATGACAGCTTGGCCACTTAATCAAAGCATAGGAATCGGCAGTACAATTGGTGCTATCGTGCGAGCGGCTTCTAGAATGCAAAGACATCTGTCTGTTGGTGCTTCGTTCTCAGGAGTCCGACCAGACTCTTGCCTTACTCGGTAATGTACACGACTCATGAGTCATGAACACAGAGAGGGAGTAATGCCTAATCAACTTTGGTAGAATAATTATTTAGTGTGATAGTTTACACAATCCAAAGTGACGGAATGTTAAATCAATATTTTATATTTAGGGATATTTACAAATCCTCCCTGAATTTAACGTTACTTTTAAATATTTTTTTGTTTCAAATATAGCTGAACATCTTATAGGCATTTTTCTAAATTAAATTTTGAAACAACAACATGATTTTGGGATATATTACTAGTGGGTTTACCTGAATTCGTAACTATATTGATTGTTTTAGAATAATGATCAAAACTGATGGGGATGATTGCAAATCTTCCTTTTATGTTAATGTTAGGATCGATTCTAATTTCTAATATTATTCATATTTTTGAAAGTATGGTCACCTAAAAATTCAATTTACTTAATCAAAGGACATTAATATTCTATGATACTTATTTATCAATCTGATATATTTTATTTTTAACACTAATTAAAATATATTAAATATCCTATAAATTATTAATTCAGAATGACATGTAGGAGAAAAAGTTTGACATACTAATCCGATCGTCCAATGTGTCGGACGTTTAGAAAGCATCATACACTTGTGTACTGGAATTCGATGCCTATAGCACCCAAATGAATATATATATGTGTATATATATATATATATACTATATATATATTTGGGAAATAGCATCCAAATGAAACTTGATGATTCCCCCAACAATAAAAGGGTCAACCACCACTAACTAAGTGGAATCTGCATCAGACGTAGCAATTATGCCACATATGCAACTGAAATGATCAAATTATCGCGTAGGGGCACAGAAAGCGAGGCACATTAAAATTCATAAGAAGGATTCAACATCTCTCAATTCCTCTTCATTAACAGATAATTAGCATACATGAAACACAACATGATCTAAAATTAGGAAATGAAAAAATGAAAATATTATGAGATGGAAAATGCAAAAAAGCCCCTTTCACTCACTCACTTTTCTTTCCTAGCAGGACCATGCTCCTTGCAACTTCTATTATTTCTGTTTCTTTGATCTTATCTGATCCTCTCTCTCTAATTAATTAACTAATTAACTGATCAAGCTTTTGGTGCTTCAATAGCTTTCATGGATGGGTTGCTTGGTTGGCTACTATTCTTCTGCATCTCAATATCGTCCTGTTCGACTTGGAGGTGATGATCCATGGTTGTAGCTCCACAATCCTCGATGGGTTCACGAATAGTAGTGCTCTCCTCTTCTTTTTCTTGGTATTCCTTGTACTTGCCCCACAGCACAGAGTAGAGCCCCATCACAATCAAGACAGCCCCAACAACACTGAAACCATCAAGTAAAAGAACACAAGTTCGTGCTTCAAAAAAAGTAAAATTGAATGAATGCTTTGTTTTTTATAGTGACGTTTCACAAACCATACTGTTCATTCAAGCAGTATTTTTTGTCTTTTAAGAAATTTTTTTATTGGGTTATACAAATTTTAAAAAATAATTTTTTTTCTTTTTCAATTTATTCCAAAAGTTGGTACAATTCCTTTCTATGTTATTTATCTTTGAAGATAATGATTTTAGAGGAGAGAGTAATTACCTTCCAACAAAAATCTTCTCAGCAAGAATGAAGGAGCCCATGATGGCAACAATGATCATGATGAGAGGACTGAAAGCAGTTACAAAGACAGGTCCTCTTTTCTGCATGATCAGCCCTTGTACATAGTATGCAATGCCTGATGTCACTATACCCTGTTTGTACCGCATTCAATTTTAGTGAACTGGTGAGACAAAAACAGAGAAACAAACCGAGAAAAAGAGAGAGATTACTCACAGCATAAGCAGCAGCCAGAAGATTCATGTCCCAGCCGATTGTCCAAACAGAAGCTTTGTGTTCCATCACATAGGTGACAGCAATGGATTGTAATGTTCCAAGAAAGCACACGATAGATGTCAGTGAGAGGTGAGCTGGGTATCTCTTCATTGTCACAGCCTGAAAATTACAAGTCGCCATAGTACTAAATAAATCCACAGCTCTCACAAGTCATAAAATTTGTTCAGTTGGTGTAAAATTTTTACCTGAAGAATGAAGAAGGAAGCCCAAGCAAGTGTAGCAAAGATCAAGAGAATGGAACCCTTGAGCCAGTCTTTGTCAGGAGAACCAGCTGCTTCAGGAGAAGAGGATGTTTGACTGTGGATGTGTTGAGACCAGACCAAATTGATGACATGACCCTTGTACAATGTCATCAGCAGGGCTCCAGCCACTGTCACCACAGTACCTATCACTTTTGCTTGGCATCTGATCTTCTTCAAGTCCACTTTCTCCATTCTAGATTTTTAATCAAATTTTCACATCAACCCTATTGGTCCACCTAGTATTATTACTACCCAAAATATTGAGGTGATTATAGTTGTAAGTTTAATTACCTGAAGAGAACGGCCATGACAAACGTCATTGCTGGTAGCATGTTGCTCATGGCACAGGAGAAGGTGGGAGACGTGAACTTCAAACCAGCGTAGTAGAAGTTCTGGTCAATCACAGGCCTATAAAACCAAGAAAGAAACTATGTTAGTTCTAATTTTCTTCACAGTACTAAATCATGAATGATGATCCATGGCATCAAGTACTTGAGTACAAAAAGACTAACCCAAGAAGACCAAGCACGAAAAGTTGTATGAAAATGGGAAATGTAATCTTTGGCCTCACTTTCCTGTAAACAAAGAGACAAAAGTACCGAGTTCAGGAACCCATTTCCTCCAAACCTGATAGTAACTGATCCACAACTGATAATTACTATATAAATATAGATATGTATATACCTCTCAAGAACGAGAGCGAAAGGGGCGATAGCGACGGTTGCGAAGGCATGTCGGTACACAACAAGGACGTAATGAGACATCCCTCGGTTGAGGGAAACCTTGGTGATGATGTTCATTCCAGCATAGCCAAATTGCAGACATGTCATGGCAATATAAGGCTTGCACCTTTGTAAAAAATCACAACATCCTTTTCCCTCCATTTTGTTTTTCTTCTAGGCTTATAGAATTTTATATAAGGGTTTGTGTGGGAAGCGAAAGCAGAGAGAAATCAAAGGAAGACTAGTGGAAGAAGAGTATTTTGATGAGGAAGAACACTTGAGGTTGGTTGTGTCTCCTAATTCTAAATTGCTTACGAGCTCACATATTTATAGTAGTTTTCAACGTCTCTAAGACAGTTATCTATTCGAATAGTAAATGTTACATGCGTATGTACGCGTGACAATTGAAAAATTGAATCTCATTACACAGAGTAATGTTGCACTAAAAACCATGTTGGATCTATTTGAATATTCTGCAAATTAGCATCGTATATATGCGTCGTCCATGTAGAGATGATCTGGGTTCCACTGGCATCAAATGGGATCCACTTTGTTCAATCCTAGTGGCAAATGATTTAAGATTTACCAAAACAAAGATGAGTTTGGCACTTGCTGATGCCATTGATGGGGCCTAATTATCATGTAGTGATGGTGGTGGTGGCCCGCCTATAACATCAGTGCCTTCCGCTGATCTACGCGGCATTCCGAAGCATCGAATCCGTCGGAAACTTGAAGCCGACTACGCATGTACTTTGCCTAAAATATTCGGATCATCATATGATTATGCATTCGTAAGTTTCATGTGCTTCATCAATTAAAATAGGGATAAACTCAAAATACTTCCTAACTTTTGATAAATTATCCATTTACTCTCATATAGTATCATTTTTATCTAAAATACCGTTTGACTTTAAATTAAACACCCAAAATACCCTCAAATGTATATGAACTGATGATAATGCCCTGAGAGTAACAGATTCTATTAGGTTGATATAAATGATCGTTTGACTCTGGGGGCAAAAAAAGAAATTCAATAAAAATAATAATAAAAATATAAGAAACAAAATAAATAATATTAAAATAAGATATTTTTATTTAAAAATAAAAAAAATAAATGTATAAGAGTTTATTTTTTTTTCTCTCAATTCCTCTCTTTTTCTCTCTCTCTCTCTCTCACACAAATTTTCATCTTTCTCTCTCTATTTTTGATTGGATTTGCAGTGGATTCGACTGCTGCGGCATGTGGAGACCCATGGGTCTCCATTGCCCATGAGTCTCCAGCGATAGAGACCTAATTCAGGTCTTCATTGTGGAGACCCATCATTGGAGACCCTGGGTCTCTAACGGTGGAGACCAATGACTCTTTTTTTTTTTTTTTTTTTTTCTATTGATTTTTTTTTTATGCTGTTGCTAATGATTATGGGAGATTGATGATTGTGGAAGGTTGATGATTATGGGAGACTGATGATGAAAAGAAAGAGGGAGAGAGAGAGAGAGAGAGAGAGAGGGGGATCCAAAAGCATTTATTTATTTATTTATTTTTGTTGATTGGTTTTTTTGTTTATAGGTGTGGAGATCCAAGCTGTCCATCCAATTAGATGGATGGTGGAGATATAATTGGATCTTTATTTTTATTTTTTTGTATTTTTTTTATTTAGTGTTTTTTTTTTTATTTTTTAAAATATCATATCAGGGGCAATTTGGTTTTTTTACCCTCTGCATACGTCAGTTTTGTTTTTCTGTTACCAGAATGACGAAATGGGGTACTTTGGATAAAAATGAAATTACATGGAGGAAAATAAATAATCTAACAAAAGTTAGACGGTTTTTAGAATTTTTCCATTAAAATATTGTTCATATTTTATAACTGAATAGTATCTTAGTGTAAACTGTTTATAATCGATAAACACAATAGCTTTTACTTTTTTTTTTTTTTTTTAATAACTCATGGACAGTTTTTATATATTATATCTCAACAGAATAAAGGTTGTCTTGAGCATTATAACCCTTATTCTACGCAAAGTATATAATAGAAGCTACTCTTATTAATTTATACATTATGATATGTAACAATTGTATAAATCTAGATCAAAATTAAAAATGCATAAACTTTTACATTTAAATAAAAATAAAATTTATTTTTAATTATTTGAATGCAGGTTGATAAGAATTATTCTTTACCATTTTCGAAAAAAAATATGAAAAAAAAAAAAAAAAACACACAAACCCTTCTTAAATTAGTGGAAATTACCCGACCCATTCAAAAGGGTTAATTTTGTTTTTATCCACTATTTTAAAAAAATTATTTTTAGCCCCTCAAACAAATTAATTTCGTCATATACCCAAATTATCCATAATGTCGCTACATATTTTTACCCAAAAACCCTCAACTATTATAATTTTATAAAAAACTTAAACGTGAAATTACAAAACATTCCATATGTATATATTGGTGGAGAACTCGATGGAAAACACTTTTCATCACCGAACAAAAGCAAAAATTGACTCGTTTTATGAGACCCGAATCTGATCGCAACCCGACTAGGCACATCTACTTTTTTCAGTCATTCTCTCAACATTTCCACCTTTCCAGAGGATCTCCGACGCTGACGAGCTTCCATATCTTGTAAAGGTACGGTTTCATTTGAAAGCTTGTATTTTTTTTTTTTATTATTTTGATTTGCGATTTTGAGATATTTCTTATGTTATGGATGTTGGGTTATGATTATTAGGTTCTAATAAGTTAGACTTGATTATATTTGGTAGGATTTGAGTTGAAAATGACCGATTCCGATGATAGCAGTGTTGTCAGCATCGATTTGGTTTTTCAGTTTGGTTTTTCATTTCGGTTTTTTACATCGGTTTTTCAATTCAGTTTTTCACAATTGTGTTTCCTTAAAAGTGAAAAACTAAAATGAAAAACTGAAGGAAAAAATCGATCTGTTATATTGACCAATTTTTCAAATGCAGTAAAAAAATGATTCGACTTTCAGATGTAGTACTAATCTTTTTTGTTGTTTTTCTTTCCTATAGATGGCTTTCAGGTATAAATATAGTTCGCAAACAATTGACAAGAATACGAGCGGGAATACACACATTGGTCAGAAGGTTGCTTATAAAATACTTGTCGTTCTTACTAGAAAAAATTTGTATGATCGGTTCATAAAAAAGTGCTTGTTTGGACATATTTTAAAGATTACCAACAATATGACTGCTATCTCCGTGATATTATGGGTTCTTGCTAGAGAGGTGGAGGTCATCGGTGGATGCCGTGATGAAATGTGGCTTGAAATCAAGGGAAAGAACATATAGGTTTGAGAAATATGAGTTTTTATTGGTTACAAGACTTCCTTTTAAGGGCATTGACCGCGAAATCTTCAATACATCACAATGTTACCAGAACAGTCTCCTATGGTGATGGTGATTGTTTAATGGAATGTCACTAGATGTGACCAAGTTAGCCATGTTTCTTGAGGCAAGAAGCCATATAAGCCGCTAAGACCATGCAAACGACGATCCAATAAATAATGAAGATCTTTTGAAGTTAGCGAATGTAGGATCACTTTCCATCTTTTCACGAGACAAAATGATAGGGTCAACATTACTCATTTTATATGGATCATAATTGAGAATACAGAGATATAGAACTCATTTCTTTGGGGTATATTATGCTATAGTATCTTGTTCCACTGCCTCTGCATGTTAATTAATGAAGAGTGGATCACAAACCCACCGAGTACCATTAATATTTATGACTATGTCCTAACATTTCAGGTATAACTAATACTTTTAATATTTATTGCTTCCTCCTATTACGGTTAATATATAGTGTTATACACTAACTATATGTTTGCTTTTTATTTAATCATTTTTGTATTATAGTGGTGGTTAGTAGAATTATTCCCGGTGTTGAGAGAGAAGATATCGAAAAGTAACCAGTATTTGCAAAATGATCTACCAATATATGAGAGATGGTCATTTAAGAGGACACTGAAAAACATGAAAAGCCTTGATGATTTCCCCCCTTCCTCGTAACCCTTGCCCCCCTTCCCCCTTCACTTTCTCTCCCCCCCCCCCTCTCTTCTGTAAGTGGCAAACATAACTTAAATTGGTCTCAATTATTTGTTTGTCTTAACTATCCTTATTTATATTAAGTATATCACTATAGTATAACTTTATATATATGTATATATTGTAGATAGTTGGGATTGTGTAAACTCTTGAGTCTACTGATGTCGAAAGAGACATGGATTATTAAAAATTTTTCAATCTGAATCATTTGGTTACAAAACATGTACATAAAGTTAACGGCGGAGGGAATGAGGGTGATGACGATGATGATGACAATGATGGTGTATGGGGTGATGATGATTATCAGATGGAAGGTGGAAGGGATGATGATAAGGTGGAGGGTGACAATGATCCGAATGAAGATGTCCAAAGCGTCCAATTTGAATAAGAGGATACATTTTCAAAATTTCGGACAAAAAGTAGCACGACATACAAAACGTACATCCTGAGGTACAAATCTTCTATTTATATGATTATTTAGTAAATATCCATTGTAGTAAATGGAAAAGATGTGGACATATTGTATAGTAGTACGAAGTGGGACAGAGAGACGAAGTCTTTAAACATGATAGATGAAGTGTAATTTAAATATGCAGATTATATTTCTTTGGATACTTAAAAAATAGGGAGACTCTGTCAAAATTTTTTACAATTATATGCACCATATAAAATGATATATATGATTCTATTCTATAGGTGAAGTGGTTGTTTGAGTATATTATAGATTTATAGAAGACAACCCATAAGAAGTTAAGTAGGATGGATAAGAGGCAAAAAGCAACCTTAAAGATTGTAAGGGAGATAGATAGGAGGTTGAGATAGGTGGAAGAGCATTTAAAAATTCTTAGGTCTTCGGTTGGTGAGCATGATCCAGATGACGACGACAACGACGATGATGATGATGATGGTGGGAGCTTTGTCCGAGATGAGCACATCTATTGCCCATCACAACCACCACCACCACCACTATTACCATATGAGGACGAGGGGGTCCGTCGATCATCTCTCCATGAGGACGAGGTGGTCCATTAGTCACCTATTGATATAGACTAATCAGTCATCCATTAGGAGAATCAGAAGGTCCTTCAGTCACAGGGTGTCCACCAGTCACCCCATCAGTAGGAGGAACAGGAGATCCACCACTCTCAAAAAGACTTAGGAGGTCTATCAGATACAGAGACTGAGCGTGGTCATGACCAGGTAGACATAGTATATCTAGTGTGTTGTAGTCTGACATATAATTATAAATGTGTAATTCATGTTTTTTATTTGCTTATAATTGCAGGATGAGGGCATCTAGGAACGGAGCAAACGAAAGACCAAGCCAACGGCACTTCTACGGATGTCATACATGGATCCCAAATCGATGAAAAGGAAAAGAAAGTGGCCTAACAGTAAGTCGAGAAGGTGGCAGAGTCTATAAACCCCGTAAAGGCTATCTATAATGAATACAAAGCTTCAACATCTTTGGACCTCAAGTAGGGATGACAATGGATCGGATCGGATCGGGTTTGATCTTTTCCAAACCCGATCTGAAATTTTTGAGAGATGCTCCAAACCCAATCCTTGCCCCGAACGGATCGTTACTTTCTACCCCAAACTCAAACCCAATTTGAAGGACTTGCCCCAAATCCGACTCGTTGACCCGATTTAATTTTTAACTAAAACAAATATGTTAAAAAAAAAACACAACAAATATAAAAAAATTAACTACATTTATTATGAAATATTATTACACAATCCAAAATATTAATACTATATAGTCATAAATACCAAAATAATAGAAACAATATAATCAAGTTTAATTTAAAACACTAAATAAATAAATAACCGAAAACATTATAAAAATCCATGCTAAAAATTCATCCCAATGCTTTCAAACACGAACCTGTAACCCAAAAAAAAATAAAAACTTAATAAGTTAATGTTACATAAAAATAATATTAAAAATGTAATATATAATTATCATAATTTACCCTTTCACTATCACCGTCACTATCTTCTTCATAACAATCAATTTGTTGAGCTTTTTTATCTAACCCTACACATATGTACAAATAAAATATATTAATCGGTATCAAATAAATACAATAAACTAACACTAATTTAAATTTTATAATTTTCATATCTTGTTTTTCAGCCAATAACCAGTTTTGTGCACACATTAATGCTTCTAATGTGTTTGGGTGTAATTTACTACAATGTGGACTAACCACTCTACCACCAATACTGAAGGTTGATTCTGAAGCAACTGTTGATATAGGAATGACATAAACATCTCTAGCAATTCTAGCCAAAATAGGATATTTACTTCCATTTGTCTTCAACCATATAAAAATATCTAAGTTATCGCAATTTGCCAAAATATATCGGATTAATGGGGTGGGTCGAGGCAAAAAAGTTTGCCCCGTTACTGACCCGGTAACCCGATTGGGTCAGTCTTTTGGCTCCAAACCCGTCCCAAAGTTAATTTTTTTGGCTCCAAACCTACCCCAAATAGATCGGATTTTTTTGGATTTGGATCGGATCGGGTATTTTTGCCATCCCTAACCTCAAGTGTTGAAAAAAAACATAATTATCCTTGCATTCTAGTTGTTAATATAATAAAATTTACAATAATGCTTAATCTTTTTTTTTTTTTTTTTTGAATTTTAGGCGTGTGATTGATCATTGTGGGTGGTGCATGATACTGACCACATCGGTCACCCTCAAGAATGAAAACCTATGGTTGACTAATGAGCACATCGATTCTTATCTTATATACCTACGAAAAAAGTGGTGGAATGAGACTAAGGACAATAAATATGTCGTCCATGGCAATTCTTTGTTTGTAAGTGTTTACATTTCAGTCAGTTATGCATTTACAATTTCATATCATGTGTCCCTGAAGTTAAATAACATGTTTAATTTTTTTCATGCAGGCTTTTATGACAGTGCATTATAATCAGCAATACGTCAGCAAAGGTATAAAATTTGATCCGATTACAGCTGATGTACCCTCAAAATGGCTTGCATTTGGTTATGGACAGATAGACACATCAGTCTTGTGGTGGCATGTTGACAATGTAAATGTTATTCGAAGATTCATATTTATTATTTGATCATCCGAACTAGTTCTATAACACTGACATCTTTAAATTGTAGGTGTTACTACCGTGTAGTCTAAATCAAAATCACTGGATCCTTTGTCAGATGTGCCTCAGAGAGTAGAAAATATTAATATATGATTCCTTGACAAATGTTGATGTAGTCGAACGGCTCCAGCCACTTGAGCTGGTGTGTTTTATGTCTATCTTATTGTGGTTCATAGGATTTTATGAGAAGACCCAGATAGATATGTCACTCGTGGATGAGTGGTGAAAAGTTGAGTGTCTTGATAGATCAGTCGTGCCCCAGCAACTTGATTGGTGAGTAAGTTTATAACTGAATTAATGGATATATATAGTCTATATGTTATGATATTTAATTAATTTATTATTAATACAAGATGAGTTATGAAGCATATGTGGCCATGTACATAAATGACCTTTTACAGTCCAAAGAGAGTACATGGAAATCAAGAAAACCCGCTAAAGTTGTAGACGTCATTACACTAAGGGCAGAGATTGCTAGGGATATATATATATATTTTCGACGCCAATGTATAAAGTAAATGAATTTCGGAAATGGACACTAGACTCTGATGGGGATGTTGTATATAAGTAGAATTGTAGATTTATGTGTTCATTATTCAAATAATTTTGTTAATTACGATTTTACGAAAATAATATACTAACGGTCAATACAAAAAAGGTTCAAAATCAATGTATCAGTTTTTTTATTATAGTTTAAAAATGAAATCGGTTTTTCATTACATTGAAAAACCGATAAAATGGAAAAATGATGTGAAAAGTGAGGATCGGTTTTTACAATGCTTAAAAAACTGAAATCGGTTTTTCTTGCCCACTTAAAAATCAATCGATTGTTTTCTTCATTTTTTATCCCTCTTTCCATCCTATTTTATGGTTTCGAGTTACTAAAAAAATACAAAAACAATAGAAATGATGTTATATCTCATAACAGACCATCATTATCGACAAACATAGTTGAATGGATCAACATGAATACGTTTTAGGTGAAATATTGTCATGTGATTGTCCTATGTTACTTCAATGTGACCATGTGGAGTTATTAAGTTAGTTATTTATGCAATTTTATGTTAATTGGTTAGTTATTTAAGCAATTTTGAGGTCATTTGTTGGTCATAAAAGTCATCTGGAAGGGAAAAATAATGTGAAAAGTGAGGATTGGTTTTTTATAATGCCTGAAAAATCGAAATCGGTTCTTTATGCCCACTTAAAAATTAATCGATTGTTTTCTTCCCTTTTTACTCCTCTTTCCACCCTATTTTATGATTCTAAGCTACTAAAAAGATACAAAAACAATAGAAATGATGTTATATCTTATAACAAATCATTATTATTGACAAACATAGTTGGATGGATCAACATGAATACGTTTTAATACTAAACATCAGCCATTAAATTTGATGTCAATTACTTTACTTCTTTCATGTTTGTAATGACAATGCATTATGAATAAATTTTCATTCACAATGCAAAATTGATGAAATTAAAATTAGTAACTTAGTAATTGATCTGATTATAATGTTATTGTTGTATTATTACATAAATGGAGTAATAATTTTATTTAACAAAATAAAAAATATATATAAATATATGAAACCTAAGTTGAAATTAATGTCAATCAATGTCTAATTATTGTTTTCGTCATTAGCCACCTCTGGATTGGGAGTAGTAAACCGTTGAGGACATCGACATTGGTTGTGTCCAATCTCATGATATAAATGACATCTTCGGGACCACGGTGCATTTTCACTAGTATTTGTACTCGTCCCAGCTTTCACATCCATGGCTGCTTGTTCTTTTGTTGATAGACGTTGGGGGGTTAGGGCAACAAAGACGATTGTGTCCCCTCCAATCACATCTTTTGCATTTTTTTCGTCGACGATCTTCTTTAGTTGAAGGAATTCAAACCTCCTTTGGCTTACCTGCTTGTCATTTTCCTTTGGGTGGTAGTACAACCATGCTTCTAATTTCCGTAAAACATTCCAACTGGCAATTTAGGGGTGGGATTAATCGGATGTGTATATGTGGCTTTCAGCCACTCCACTCTATAATACTGACTGCAAAGTGTATCATAACTGACACCCTTAAACTTGACATGTATCAAAAATATAAGTGTCACGATATGACATGAAATACCGAAAGCAACAACGTATAATTAGCATACCTAGCCAGTATATGCATAAACACATGACAACTAATCAAGGTTCCACTGCTTACACGTATATGTGTGCTGTTGAATGCCAACCATTGCATCTTCTTTGCTAGGATGTATGACGTTGTACTGATACGGTTCTGTAATGGGATGTACACTACCTTCCGTTGATAAATCTTTTGCTAACATGATACGATCGTACGCAGTGGTGGTAACATAAGTTGTGAGCTTCTCAGTGGCAACATGTCTATTATTAAACCATTTCTACAATACATTTCTTACATATTTATATGCAGTTATTATTGGCAAATGATGTGCTTGCATCATGCAATTGTTGAGCAACTCTACAATATTGGTAGTCATCATTTCATATCTTCTTTTTGGACAATGTGCTTGTGACCACCTACTCACTCCAGCTTTAACAAAAGTTGCATGTGTGCTCAAATGTAACGCACGCATTTCTTCTAATATTCTGTTGCATTCATCAAGCACATAACAGTATATTACATTGTAAAATGCATTTTCCATATTGAAAACTTTTTACAATGTTGCTTAAGGTTTTACCACAAGTGGAAAAAACATAACACATGTGAGACTTCAGGAAAAGCTGCTTTCATCCCATTCGATATGCTTTTATGACGATTGGATACAATAAGCAAATCATTTGACACCTCGATTGCCTCTTGTGACTTTTTTAAAAACCAAGTCCATAAATAGTTTGACTCTCCATTAGCAAATTCAAAAGCGATAAAATAAATTATCTCTAACCCATCTTTGCATGTAGCACAAAAAAAAAAAAATCACCCCTTTATATTCACCTTTTAAATGAGTGGCAACTGATCTCATATAAGACCGAAAACCCTCAATAGAAACTCCAAGTGCAACGAATGAATACAAGAACCGGTTGTTTTCATCTCTCTTAATTGTCGTCATTGTGCCAGGGTTTAATAGTTTTAACATCTTAAAGTAGGACGAAAGCTATTGATATGACTCATCCACTTATCCATATGCTAGTTTCTTTGCATATTGTAAAGTCTTCCAAGCTTTACTGTACAAGATCTGAACTCCATACTACTCTAGCATTTCTCCAATCAAATGATTAAATGTATAAATATCTCTTCCCACCTTTCCTGCAAACAATTTTTCGATGACAATAGCCTTCACACTCTTCATATGTGATTCCATAACTATTTGACGACACGTGTGTTCTGCTATGTACTTTAACACAAACAATTTTTTCTGCATCTTGCATAAACTATAAAGCTAGAAGTTTTATCCTTGCAACGGTCTCAAATCGCTCCGTGTTTGACCCTCTAACCAATATTCAAACTTAGCTTTCAGAGCATATTCTCCAATAGCTATACTCATTTCTTCTTTATTATTAAAGAATGCTCCTTTATACAACGTACCACGTTGGTAGACAATTGACGTAGCGCTTGAAGTAGCCTCAATATCATCCAATTCTACACTAGAAATAATCCAGTATAGTTGTGAGGATTGTTCTGAAATTATAAACCTAAAAATCTTATTTCTGGAAACCCTTCTTCTTCAAAGACATCACGTCTCCAATTTGCTTTTCGTCACTATCCCATATCCCATCACCATTATTATCTGTGTCCCGATCTTCATCATCAGTACCATAATTCATATAGTCATCATTAATGTCGCAAATGAAATTTTTATAGATGTAAATGGGGTGACAGAAGTATCAACCTGATTGTTCCCAATACCTGAAGTAAGATAAAAATGACTTTCAACCATATGCGAATTTACAGGTCTATCTATATCTCCTTTGTCATGTCTCGTGTCTGGTATTGAGTCGGTGATAATTGGATGAACGGTATGCCTACTAACCCAGCTCTAAAATCTCTTACAATCTTATTAATATAAATTTCTTTAACATTAATATTTTTTATCGCCATCAAACCAACAACACCAAAATCGAACATGATGTGTATCTTTTTAACTTGACCATTTGTCATACTTTATAGTAAATAATATATACGAATATCCCACATTTTTCTATCAATACCAGCCTCTCTGTACACAATGTCCACCAATGATGAAAAACTACTATTTTTGTGAACCCCACACATGATCAACTCCTCTCTACCATAATTACATCAATTCCACTCTCCATCAAAGTTGATTACTATCGTCTCTTGAGTCATTCTTGTAACGTCCAAATCAAATAATATTATTAATAAATTAGTCTCATTTCAATCGGACAACATTACAAAATACAATCATATCGAATCAAATTTAACACTATAAATCAATACCCAGCATCAACAACATAAGAAATATCAAAATTATGCTAACACTGCCTAACTCGATTTTTAAGTGGATTAAAAAATTGGAACAAGTTTTTTACTCCACTAAAAATCAAGTTAAACGCATTGATTGTGCACTCACAACACTCTCCACCCAAATATAATCAAATAGAATAAAATACAATCATATCTAACCACATATAGCACTAAAATTCAATACACAATATTCAAAACACAAAAATATCAAAAAAACATGAAAAAATTGCTAATTTTGGTTTTTTAGTTCACTAAAAACCCGATAACGGTTTTTCAGCTATTGAAAAGCCAGTACACCACTTCAATAGGTTTTTTATTGTATGAAAAACCGATAATTAGTCATGAAAAACCGATTTCGTCGTAGATTTTATAGATTTAATTGTAGATTTTATGAATACTATATATATCACAATCAAATCATTCTTACAGTCTTTTAGCTTGCAATATGAACAAAACAACTCAAAAACCAACAAAAAAACACATACATTACCTTTAAAAAATCAAATGGAAGAAACTTCAAAATCTTCAATGGATGAAACTTGAATAAAAAACCTTCAATGGATAAAGAAGCTTGAATGAAGAATCCCTTACTAGATTATTTTTCAGCTGCAATGGTGAATCAAATCTCACAAACCATGAATGGAAAAGAGGAAAGAGAGAGGATATTGTTAGGAAGAAGAAGACTATTTTCGTAATTTCAAGTTTGGGCATTTGGGTGATTTTAACTTAAGGGTATTTTGGTAATATTGGGTATACAATGAAAATAATTTGTTTGAGAGATCAAAAACAATTTTTTAAAAAATCTAGGTAAAAACAAAAATTTCCTTTTCATTTGGATAAAAACCATAAATTTGCTCTTAAATTATGTATGTGATATACATATTAATATTTTACAACAATATAAAAGATAAAACTATATCTTAATTCTTACATGATGTGACATAAATTTAAAGATTTTGATTTTGATGCATACAAGTAAAACAAAACATTTTTAATAGTTATGGGTCACTGATTACAATGAACAATCTGCGTGCTTAGTTGATTACCATATATTGGAGGAGAAGTTATTAATTACCTAACCTTAATAATTTTATTAGAAAGATTCCGCTATTCCTAAAATGTGTTCTCTACCTTTTTGATTGCAGGTTCGCTGGAATTTCTGTTCAGAGCCCATTATCATGTAAACTTAAAGACATTGGTCACTTTATAAAAAAGTAGGAATTTTGCGTTTCATATCTGTTGATTTTTACATATGCAGTAGTACTTCTCATATACAATGTATTAAGAATAGTTACTGAAAAAGAATGTGCATTTGACTTTTCGAGATATGAAAGTATTTGTAATTAGGAATCTTTAATTGTGACTTCATCCTCCATTAGAATGTTTGTCATGTGCATGCTAGTGGGATTTTTATCCTTATTATTATTTTTTTAAGAAGTAAAGCCTTTAGGGGCGATTCATTCATGATCATACAATAATTTTAAAAACCAGGTTACAATTTTGAATTTGATTTAAACACGATCATTTCTCTTATATAGAAAACAAAGATAGAAAAATATTTTCCCCTTTCGTTTGATATTTTCAAACTGGTATATATATTTGAAATTGCAGCACAATATGTTTCAAAAACAAACAAAAGTAAAGCACAATATAAATATATATATATATTTAATAATAAATATAAGAGATAATTCCAATTTCCCCCTATGGTTTGATAAAATAGTCAAAATCCCTGTGACTTTAAGAAATCGCTAATATCACCCACTTGATTACAAAATAGATAAAAAAAAAAAAAAAAAAACCCTATAGTTTATTAAAATATTAAAAAAAAAAACCCCTTATCATCAATTTGGACGTTAAAAGTCAAAAGTTGACCATTAATGGAAGGGAAAAGTTGTCAAAGTGAAATAAAATATAAAAAATATTAAATTTTAATCAATAATAATTTAATTTAAAAATATTTAAAATTTGAAAAAAAAAAATTTACCTTCCATCTTTAAAATGGATGATGGTGATAAAAATATTAAAAATATTAATAATTTTTTAAAAAAAGTTATATCTCTATACTTCTCATTCTCTCTCTACTTATCGATCTCTCTCTTTTTCTTTTTCTTCTTCTTCTCTCTCACTGATGGTCTCCGTTGATGGAGGGTCTCTTTCAATGAAGACCTAAACTAAGTTTCTATGGGTTTCCAGTGAGAACCTATAGATTATAAGTTTCCGGTGCGAAAACCCATTGATCTATTGGTTTTCGAGCCTGAAGCCCATAAATCTATGGGTTTTTGGCATTGAAAACCAATGGATTTTGGCTTTTCGGTGCGAAAAACTAGAAATCTTTAGGTTTTCGAAACTAAAAGCCCATGGATTTCTGAGTTTTTGAGGCATTTTCCACATTGGGTTTGGGTTTCCGACACTAGAAACCTAAAAAGTGGTGTCCTTTTTTTTTTTTTTTTTTTTTGATGTTCCTATTGTGTTTGATGTTATTGGTAGAGTGTTGGGGGATTTGATGCTGATACTAATGGTGTTTGCTGTTGATGATGGTTTGGTTGAATGGATAGTTGAATGATATTGATGGTGGTTGCTTTGATGATGTTTTAGTTGAATGGATGATTGAATAGTGATGAGTAAAGATGTTTGGGTTAGATGAATGGTCCATGATGGTGTCTTCATATCAAGAAGAACATGGATGGAGAATCACTCCACTTTTTTATTATTTTCTTTTAATTTTATTGTTAAAAAAATTTAATTATTTTTTATTTTTAATTGAAGGGTAGTTTGGTTTTTTCACGCATTGTCATGGTCAGAATTCATCCTTCACTAATAAGGTTAACGGAAGGGCTAAAATGAGATTAATAGGAACTACAAAGGGATAATTGGTGATTACTTCAAATTATAGGGGAAAATGAGATTATCCCTAAATATAAAATCACAATAGTCTATTTTATTTTGGAAAAAAATTCTCTTGTATTCAAAAAGGACACTCATATTTTGGTAAAAAAATCAAAATCCTTTTTTAACTGTTCATCGAAGATCTTTACTATATTTAAAATGGTGTATAAAAAATCAAAATCCTTTTTTAACTGTTCATCGAAGGTCTTTACTATTTAAAATGGTGTATACCCTTTCATAGTTTTTGGTAAGTATTCAAGTTTCATTAAGTGTCACTATGTGCAGAAAGATTTCTTTGTAATATTTGTAAGAGTAGAAATAATCCGGTTATTGACTCACTCATATCATGCTTAATCTCAAAAACTTCCATCATATTGCTACTAATTCATGACCAAAGTCTTTTATCTGAAATGCATTATCTTCATACCTGGTGTCCTTTTCTTTCTTTTTAAATTTCCTTTTTTCTGTTGTTTCCTTTTTTAGGCTAAAATAAAGTGAATATCAATACATAAATGACCCAGAAATAATTCCTTATGGGATAAGTTATGTGAGGCAGCTAGTTAAAGACTTTTCTAATGAAAAAAATATGCCCCATCAAAGTTTTGTATGATGCGAAATGACTCATCAGTTTTGCTTCTTCTTCTCTATCTTTTTCAAACACAAAAGTTTAAAAGAGAACATCTTGGTTGCTGTTTTCCACCTTTGATATGAATTTTAGCAAATTTATGCGATTGCGATAGGTAGGAATTTTAGCAAGGAGATTCCAAGGATTACATTATGCTTGAATATAAAGTCATTATAACTTTTCGATTTTAGAAACACATTATCCCTTCAACCAACTTTTGCTGTAGTTATTGTTTGTTTATATTCTTTTTCTACTAACCACTTTTAGTGGTGATTGTTAGCTCTATCTTTTGTATTTTTCTCTTCTATTAATAAATTTATCCTGACTAGCTGGTTTACAAAATTATTTTATTTAAAAAAAAAAAAAAAACTGATACTAAACGGTCACGAAACCTGCCAAGATCAATTTTACATATATTATACTTAATCAAACAAAAAATTATTCTGTTTTCCTATGTACTTATATTCAATTGCAGTCACTTTAAGATATATATCTCCTAAGAATCGGATAGGTTTTAATAGCCAAAACGTCATTTTATCAACCCGTTCAGCACCAAGTAGCCACATTCTTCAATCTATTCAACTTTAATTTCATTTTCTTTCCTGATGATGTTAACGTAGTTATTAAAGTACAAGTTAAAGGAAAAATTACTTGCTGCAATAGTTTGGTAGATATATACACAATTCATTGAAGGCATGTAATACAGCTAGCTACTCAGATACACAAAATTAATTGAATTCATATATTCTACATTTGCTAGCAAATGTTTGAGAAAAATAAAATCTATTAATTTTGTTTATTTAAGATTGTTGGATATTAAACATGATTTATATAGACATAAGCATTCATGAATGATGAAGGAGTTATAATTATGGATTCATTTACAAGTTTGTATTCATGCATTTAGAGTATTCATATATTTAAAGCATTCATATATTTACATGATCCAGCTATGTCAATAATCGTATAGCTTGCGTTGACATGATTAGTAAGGGTACAAGTACAATTTTAAATTTTAAATGTTTTGCAATTTTGATTTTATGGGTACGAATACAATATGAAACCCTAAATTCAGATATACAATATAAAAAAAATATGTATATGTAAATTGTTGCATTATTACCATTTAGGGGTTCTTACCCTATTAATAATTATATTGTAGTCTATTATCTAAAAGTAAAATTCATATCATGTTTATACTTGATCCGATGGAAACTATGAATCTAATTTGTCAACTTTATATTGAACCTATGTGGTGTGTGCCGACTCTATATTAGTACAATCACAATTATAATTGTTATGGGTTTTTTTTGGATTCAATAAAGGGGCTAGTAAAAGTCTGGTAGAAGCCCAATAAATCGACCCAATGAAGTGACCCAGCAGACAAGGCCTAGTTTATCAACACCCAGCCTAAGCGAGCTCTCCAACTCATATGAAGACAAGCTCTTCAGCTCGCACGAGGACGAGCTCTCATCATCATTGTCACCTACAGGTCGTTGTCAGTATTACGCAGCTCGCTTTATGCACAACTCATTATTAAAAGTAAGGTCTAGCTCGAGATTGTCAAATGCAGTCTCTAGCTCGCATGATGAATAACTCGATAAGAAAATCTTTCAGAAAGGCAGTAACCCAAATTGATCGTGATTTTTCTACTAGAATTGGAAATAAATTCAAATTCAAACATTAATAAGTGTGATCCTTGATTTAGCAGAATCGATGATTTAGTGCCAACTGATTTGGAAGTTTAGTTAATGCATGATTTCTTTCCTATTTTATTTCAACTCAAATTGTAAACGTCTCTCCCTATAAATAGGGGCTAGAATTCATTGTAACATATACAGAAGCAATAGTATACTGTTACTCTGTAGAAATTATCAGAGAAACAATCGTGGACGTAGACACACTTGCTGAATCATGTAAAAACTTTCTTTGTGTTGTTCTTCCTCTCTACCTTGTTTTCTTGCTTTGTTTTCCATTGATTGCAGGTATTTGTTGGGCCTCTACATAAGAGGGAACCGACCTTGGGTTGGGTCGACCGGTCCGCCTCGCGGTGTGCACTGGTCGACTCGTCCCTTCTGTCGGCGATGCACTCCTGGCCTTAATTGGCCGGGTCGTGCTTCCGGCGCTGTTACTTTGAAGTCTTAATAAATTAAATTGAGCCCATATGGAAACCCTAATGTGATTAGGAATCATAACCCTATTTAAGTTTGAGGCTAGGGTTTTGTGGTTGTGAGAGTTAAGAGGTTTGAGGCAGAAAAATCAATTGTGAAGAGTGAAATTCGTGTGGAAAAGAGGAGGAAACAAGAGAGTGAGTTTTCTGTAAGGAAATTCATCCCGCACAGTTTCGAAGTTGCTATAATATCTCTTTCGTTAATCGTTGGATTGTGCTGAAATTTGGACAGCACATTGACCTCTTCTGGACCTTGATTCTGAACGGTGGAGATCGGAAACAGACGTGTCTTTCGTGTGATATACAGCCCGTAACAGAGCTGTCAGGTTTTTCGTCACTGTCTGTGCAGTATTGTTGTAAGAACAATATCTCTTTTGTTCACCGTTGGATCAAGCTCAAATTTGGACAGTATACTCAGCACTCATGATTCTAAATTCTGGATGGTGGAGATTGGATTTAGATGTCCCACTGAAGAGCGACGCAGTCCAGAACCTCCTGCTGAGTTTGTGTTTTTCTCTTCACTTGTTATTTAAAACTTAAATTTGTGTTACTAGGAACCTAGATAATTGTTGCTCGGTTTTGGTTCCTATTTGATGTAAAAACAGTCTGTTACTCTCACATTTAATTATTAGTAGATATTTTTGAGTGGACTACGGTCCCGTGGTTTTTACTCCTCGCATTGAGGAGGTTTTCCACGTAAAAATTGGCTTGTGTTATTTGTGCATGTGGTAGTGATTTTATTCGCTTATTATTTGATTGGTGGTGGTATATATATTAAGGTGGATTTGTGCGTTACTTAGTGGTTTTTCATAGGATTCATTCAGGGGGAGAAAAAGTTCCGCTGTGTGATTTGTTAGTATTTGTTATTTTCTCCCATCAGTATTGAGCTTTAAACCGTAGTCGACCAGAAATCAACATCGACAATAATCATTCACACTGAAGGCTTTGTTTTTTATTTTGAATTCGTTTCCTTGCATGTATCACAATCATACTCCTCCGTATTTTGTATGGTACATCTTAATTGGCGATGTAAGAGTGCTAACTAGCTAGAGAAGGAACTACTATCATTTCTTCAAATCTGTTTTTCCTTTTCAAATTTAACTTTGTAGTAAAACTTTGAGAGGGCATAAATTGTTAAATCCCTTGAGATTAATGTAATGGAGTGCTCAATAATACTCAATTATGTCATTCCATAGGTTTACATATATAGACCGCACATCTACGTTGGCCTTTGCAAGTTGAGCCCTTGGAAGTATTGGATAGGCTCCTGCTTATTCATGCTAGCTAGGTATGTCCGACTGCAATATTAATTATTCTATTATAAAATTTAGGGGTTTTAGGTCTTGAAAATTAAATGGGAAGGTATTAAATAAATGGGAAAATGAGACCTTCTAGCACTAAAATGCCAGTTGAATTTTGCATATGTTACTGGATTAATATTTTGAGTTTGTATGACGTATAAAAGAGTGAAATACCCATTTTACCCTTAATGTCTGGGATAAAACTCATCACTCTTCTTCTCACTATCTTTAAAACATGTAAACCCTCATTTGAAGAGGAAAAATAAATTTTTAGGAACTTTTTTTTTTTTTTCAGAAACTCACTTTTTGTTAAAAAAAATTTCTTTGTAAGGTACTTATATGAAGTATCTTCATCAGGGTATTGTTACTATGTTTTTTAGTTTTTTTTTTTTTTTTTGAATGTTAATTCTTTTTTTGTAAATGTGTATATTCAGTGATTGATAAAGTTATGTAGATAATGTTTTAGTATTTTGTTAGTATTATGTTTTTATGCTTGGGTTGGAGTTTATTTTGAGTGATTTGGTTGCCTTGGATTTGGTAAGTTGGTCTAAAAGCTAATGTCATGTTTAGATCTCATAAATGGTCGGACATATTTGTGTGCATGATGTATATGGAATATGTTCCTACTAGCCCCTCGTCGCCCTTCATTATTTTATGTGAACAATGCATTTAATATCTTAACAAATATCTCAAATGGAGAATGTTGGTTGATGATGGTTCCTTCATACCATCGACTCTCAGGTGTTTCCAACTGATTATAATAATTAACCACCTACACAAAAAAAATAATAAATAAATAAATCACCCGTCACAAAAACTTGTATCTCCAATATAGGTCCTCAACATTTAACAAATATCACAAAGGTGCAAATAGGTCTTGAAAACAAACAAATGTCCTGAAAACACAACGAAGTCTAGAATACACAACGAAGTCCCGAATACACATAAACATTCTAACTACAATAATGATGTCCCGAATACACATAGACATTTCACAAACAATCAAATGTTTGACACATCCATTATTGACGTCTAGAATAGAGCTTTTTTGACGTTCCTAATGAAACATTGACATCCCAAGTGAATCAGCTTCACTTTGGATGTTAGTGCTTCATTCAGGACGTCAAAAAGACTCGTTTGGGGACATTACACTTGCAAACAAAAATGACATCTCGAACCATCCTTCCCTATCTCAAATTGCTCCCTAACCCACTGGAATGTCCACAACCATCATCCTCAACCTTAAAACAACTCTTTACAACACCTAAATTTCACTAATGCAAAGAACCCTAATATATACGTATAAGAATATCAGTCTTCAACCTGATGACATATTTTATATGATTCAAGTAAGATGAATATATCCTAGTATTATGTAATAAATCTAATGTATTTATTCACAAATGGATATAGTTCAACATGATAATTACAACACTATAATCTATGTACACTTAAAGACCTAGCAAGCGACTTAAATACATCTCTCATCACAGCTTTTGTAAACAGGTTAACAATCATCTCATGCATAGATATATATTTGATAATTATATTTCTCTTTGTCACTATATTTCTGACAAAATTATATTTAGTCTCTATATGCTTCGATTTACTGTGATATTTTGCATCTTTGGTATAGGCAATGGTTGCCTAACTATCATAGTGAATGGTAACTGGTTTCTTTACATTATCTTCTAAAATTAGATCTCCTAAAACCTCTTAAATCACACTGCTTCTTGAACTGCTGTTGAACATCCTATAAATTTAGCTTCCATGGTAGACAACGCAATACATGACTGTTTCTTACTACTCCAAGAGATAGCACATTGGTTGAGCAAAAATGCATAACCTGAAGTAGATTTTTGCTCATCCAAGTCACCTCCCCATTCAGCGTCTATATACCTAACTAAATACATGTTACCACCTTGATAGCATAAGGAGTAGTCTGCGGTCCCCTTCAAATATGGTAATATTCTTTTCACAATGATCCAATGTTTCTTATTAGGATTGGATTGATATCTACTAACTAATCAAACTGCATAGTAGATATCAGGTCTCGTGCACATCATAGCGTACATGAGACTTCTGTTAGCATTAGAATAAGGAACTCTTTGCATTCTTTTACGCTCTTGTGGAGTCTTAGGGCACATTTCGAGACTAGGAGTTTGTTCCTTTGAGATGGGAGTATCTATAGGCTTACAATCATCCATATGGAATTGTTCGAGAATCTTTTTAATTTAAAGCTCTATGATAAAGTCAGAATTCTTCTAGAACGATCTCTGTTAATTTTAACTCCTAAAATATAGACAGCTTCTCTCATATCTTTCATCTCGAAGGTTGATGATAACCATCCTTTTATGATTATCATAAACTCCTTGTCATTTCTACCTAATAAAATATCGTCCACGTATAAAGACAAAATTATTAATTTGTCTTTTACCCATTTGACATGTACACAATGGTCCTCTTTAATCATTTGGAATACATACGATATTACTGCCTTATGGAAACGAATGTATCATTGTCTGGAGGATTGTTTCAAACCATAAATAGATCTCTTGAGCTTACAAACTTTTTGCTCTTGACCTTTTGAAACAAAATTCACTCGCTGTTCCATGTAAATTTCTTCCTCCAATTTTCCATTGAAAAAAGATGACTTTACATCTATTTGATGTAATTCCAAGTCCATGTGTGTAACGATAGCTAATATAAGACGAATTGAAGCAAACCTTACCACATGAGAGAAGGTTTCTTCATAATCTATACCCTTCTGTTGCGTATATAATTACGCTATTAATTTCTCCTTATACATTTCTATTGAGTTATTTGCCCTACGCTTAATACGAAAAACTCATTTATTTTCAATGGCTTTCCAATCAGATGGTAAGTCAACCAAGTCCCAAACGTGGTTGCTTTTTATTGACTCCATCTCTTCTTGCATAGCTTTAATCCAAAATTCTTTAGCAGATGATTTGAGAGCCTCATTTACATTCTTTGGCTCATCTCTATCATTTGAAGCAAGCATAAAAGCTTCTCCTTTTATCTTAAATCGATGATGAGGAACAACTTTATGGTCACTTCTATGAATTGATGATTTCAAGGGTACTAATTCATTAGTCCCTATGCTCTTACTAAAAACAAATGAAAGAGCTCTTTCAACAGCTTTATCACTCCCACTAGGGACAGAGTATTCAGACAATTCTCTATCTATCTTTAGTTGAGTGTTCGACTGCACAACATTATATGATTTGCTCAATTTGTGAAATTAAAAATCTTTTTCAACTTCACCCTTGCTAGGAAATTCATTCTCCAAGAAATTCACGTCACATGACTCCAATTTAGTTATGCTTCCATCTGAATTTTCTCCTATAAATACATATATTTTCAAGTGCTCAAAATATCTAATAAAGATACATTTCTTTCCTCTAGCACCTAACTTTCCATATTTACTGGACAAGTCATGTACATATCTTTCATACTCTTAAGGTACAGATGAGTGAGATCAATTTTCCTACCTATCCATAATTCATAGAGTGTGAAAGATACTGAATTGGTTGAGACCCTATTTAAAATATAAGCAGTTGTCAATAGTGCATCTCCCTAATAAGATATTGGGAGGTTCGCTTGTGCCATCATAAATTTTACCATCTCTAATAAATTTATATTCCTTATTTCCATTACATCATTTTGTTGTGGAGTCCTAGGAATGGTCAATTGTCTATTAATACCTTTCTCTTGACACAACATCTTATATTGTTTGGAGAGGTATTCTCATCCTCGATCAGTTCATAAGACTTTGACAGTTCTATCTAGTTGATTTTCCACCATATTTAAATTTAATCTAAAACAATCTAATACTTTAGATTTATGGGAGATTAGATAAACATGAGTATACCGAGTGTTATCATTTATGAAAGTTATAAAATATGAAGCATCACTTCTAGTTCTAACATACATAGGTTCACAACTATCAAAATGAACTAACTGTAATAGATTTCCAACCCTAATTTTTTTTTCCAAATGGTTTTCTAGTTGGATTTTTTTTTTTTTTTTTTTTTTTTTTTTGCTAGGTAATTTTCACATATAGGTAAATCTATCTTATTGAGAGAACCTAAAAGTCCCTCTTTAACCAATCTATTTATTTGATCCTAGCCAATATGCTCTAGTCTAGTATGCAAAGTATTAACATTGACATTTGCAATGTCAGAAGAAGCAATTAATGAAAAACAACTATCATCATCATAATAACCGTTCATCTAGGTATTTAATACAATAAAACCATCCAATAAATATCCATGCCAATCCTAACAAAATCCAAATAAATATTTATACAATCGCCATGAAAGTTTAAAACCTATTCTAATTTAAGAAGTACTGGTACAGAAACCAAATTCCATCGAATATTATGAGCAAATAATACATCATAGAGATAGAATACTTGGCCACCATTCAAAACAAGCTTGCAAGTGCCAATACCCTTTATCTCAACACGTGAGTTATTCCTTACATATATCCAGCTTGATCCTTGACTAATTCGACAATGCTCCACAAACGCTCCTCAATCTTTAGCTACATGATCAATTACCTCTAGGTCTATAGTTCACAAATGACAAGATTCAGTGAGTAATACTGAGTTAGAAACATAAGCATGATTAAATGTGTTAGAGTAACATTGTACTTTTTTCTTCTTTTCTTAGTACATTCACGAGCAAAATGGCCCAACTGGCTGTAGTTGAAATAGGTCATTTTGGCTTTGTCCTTCATAGCCTTAGCGCGCTTGCCCTTCTTGCTCTTTCCGGTCTCATTCTTTTTAAACTTGGAATTTACATTCCTTTTCTTGAAGTTCTTCTTCCATCCTTTATGCTTAAAGTCTAAGCTTTTGCGCTTGTCGATTTCAGTTATGTAAAGCTGATCGGAAGCCTTAGCCGCTTTTAAGCACTTGTCTTCCAATTTAACATGACGCGTAATGTCATCAAATGTCTTGTTGTTGTCATTGTGAGTCATGTTGATCTTCATATTCTCCCAACTGAAGGGAAGAGACTGGATCACAACCTGTACTTGCTATTCATCAATAAGATTATGCCCAGTAGTCTTGAGCTCACGAATCATGTTTGACATCTCTCTAAGATGCTACCTCATGGTATGATTCTGGTGCTTCCTATAGGTGTCAAACTTAATGATGAGTCTCTTCAACTTAGTGGTTGAAGTACCACCATATTTGTCTTTTAAGGTCATCCACATGTTTTGGGTAGTCGTATAATCTTCATACATGCATATGAAATCATCATCCATGATGCTTAGGATTGTAATCCAAGCAATGTTATTCTTCTTTTTCCAAGTCTGATAGATCTCCATGTCTCTTCTACTTTGAGTAGTTATACCTGACTGGGGCAATACCATAATGTTTGTCAAGGTCTCAAAAGCATCTTGCTCTTTGAGAATATACTGAATTTTTCGATGTCAAATATCATAATTGTCATCATTCATTTTCTTTCCCTTGTTTAATTCATCAATTATATTATTTGAAGTTAAAGTCATTTCTTGAAATGATATTCATTTCTATTTAGAGACTTACTATCTATATCAAACTATATCTATACTAGCACATCTACTATCATTTCATTATAATATTACAGCAATCATACACTCATAAATATAAAAAAAAAAAAAAATCTTGGACAGGAATCGAAAAGATAGTCAAGCTACCCATCATCATCCACTTCCAATTATTCACTAAACCATATTTGTAAGTGTATTTGCGCAAAACAATCCTAATGTCATTCCTTAATTAAATTAGGACACCCACATAGATATCATTAGACATAATGCAATATGAATAAAACAAGATTTTATAAATGATAAATAAAGAAAATTATACTATCCATAATCTATGCATAATATGAAACATCCAACATAAATAAAAGTACTATATACAATACAATAATAATAAAAGAAATGCGACATCGATCAAACAAATAAAGGGTATATGAATCCATAATGCGACATCGATCAGACAAATAAAGGGTACGTGAATCCATTTCCTCATGATACTCTCTCATATACTAATCGAAATCAATCGTTATATCTGAATCCTCCTTGTCTGATGAGATGTCTATCACCTTAACCATCTCATCATCAAAAGTATCCATAACATCAACGTCCTCATCATCGTCTGATATCTTAACAATCTCGATATCATCCGTATAAGTTGAAATGACTATAACATCAGCCGAAGAACTAGAAGGCACAAATCTCGGAGGCTTAACATCCTTTTTGTCATTATATATTACTATAACATCGATCAGATAATTAGAAGACTCATAATCTAAAGGCTCAACACCTTTCTTATCATCATATATGACTATAACATCGGCTGGATAATCAAAAAGCATATAATCCGGAGGCTCGACACCCTCCTCGTCATCAGAATTAACTATGACATCGTATGGATCATCAGAAATATCGATGATGTTAGGACTCTCAACTATCTCGATGACTTCCTCGATTTCCTCATCAGAATCGATAAAGTAATGAATAACACGATAGACATCTATAAAATTTGTCACGTTAAACATATTACATGATTTAGTCAAATAAACTAAATGTAAAATTAAATCTTATAAAATGAATAGGCTAATCAAAGAAATAAGAATTAAAATTTTTTAAAAATTTTTTAAAAACTTTTAGGTCGTCGGAAGCCACCATCGATGGTGACTTGTGGGCCTCGCGTGCCAGTAATTGTGACTCACCAACCGCACATGCAGTATAAATGCAAGCTGCACCAATCACGACATGACACGTGGCCAACTCTGGCATTGCCACACACATATGCCATGTGGCCCAATCACATACAGCCAAGTCATGTATACGTGGCATAACCGAGTTCGTTCATTCAATGTGACATATGGTATACCAGATGTCACCACACTTGGTACACGTGTCCCAACCAGATTCAACCACATGGTCGTACACATGGCGATATAATAATGCGTCACGTCTCCCGACACGTGGCTTACTCTAATTGGGTACATTTGCGCTGATGTGGCTTCACCAGAAAATGACACATTGCCTATAAAATGCGACCTCTCCTCTGGTCACCACATGGCAAACCACTGTTCATAGTCTTCATCCTTTTGAAATTAGTTTTTCCAGAATTTCAATTTTCAAGGATAAAATTTAAAAGTGTTTTTCTCACTCGTTTATCATCCAAATAGCTCATATAATATACTGTTGGAAAGCTCTTTTCGGGCCCTATCAATGATATAATAATTAGACCCAAAAAAAAAAAAAAAAAAAAAAAAAAAGTTTACTGGCATTTAAAGTCCAAGAACAGATTCAGGTATCATCCTATAGTTCATCATATTCTTCAAAACAATGTTCTAAATGCTTTAAACTCGAAATAATATGTAAGTTTCATATTATTTATCATCATTCCACTAGCAAACAACACAAATAAAGGCTCGAATACCAATGTAAACTACATTTACCACAATAGCAATATGTATATATCATTTAAAAACATGAAAACAGTAAAACGAAAACACAAAAAAAGGTACCCGATTTGTAATAGAAATTGATCTAGATTTCTATTTGTTCAACTGGGGTCAAATTTTAATCACTAAAATGGAAGGAAATCATAATTCACAATATAAATACCTTGCCTTTTGTTCTTTATTTCTCTCTATTTCTCTTTCGTTTCTTTCTTTTTGTATATGTGTTGCACACATTGAATGAAGCCAATTGTTGCCCATTTAATCTATTCGTAACTGCAACATGTAGTTATGAAAAATAACCCAGGAAAACTACCACCAACAGTTAATAAGCTTTATCAAACTTTCTATTGGATCCCAGATCCCGATATTGGATCCGGGTTCGAGTTTTGGGTCATCTTGGATGAGCTCGACTCAACACCCATATAACCCAACAATTTTGGAATTATCTTTTCTTAAATATAGAATTTGAAATTTAGAAAAAGATAGTATTTTGGGATAAAATTTTTAGAAATATTTCTTAAATTATCCCTAGACTTTTTCCTGATATATTTAATGTCAATCTTTCCCATTTATTTTAGATATGCACTAAAAAAAAAATTTGGAATTGGTCTCACGAATGAATTTGGTATGTGTACAAAGGAGTAAAATAGCCCTATTGCAAATAGATTTGTTTTTTTCCCTTGTCTCTAGTAGAACTTTTAATGTGTAGATTTTCAGAGAGATTGAAGGAAGATCGTTAGTCTATAATGCTTCATTGTGTTAATGAGTTCTTGCATGTCTTTTGAGCACCTCATATGTACCATAGAGCTTTATGTATTTTGTGACATATAGAGTGATTTTCTCTAGGTTCTATTAGTCTTAAAAAGAGTGTGACTTTTTAAATATCTTTAATAACGTTGGTTCCTCGAGAGGAAAAATTGTTTATCATTAGGAGGAGGCAGATCTTAAGCTCTTAAAGAGAGTTCAAGAAGTGTGAGTTTTTTAGGGAGGAAAAGCTGTTAGTTTTTGGGAAGATATGTTAAGCTTTTGATGGAAGTTTAAGAAGTTAGATATCATTGAAGTCAAGAGAATCTTGCTAAACTGGATTCATAAAAAGAATACATCAAGTTACATCAGTCTTAAAGAGATGGTTTTTAATTAAGTTATTCAATTGATGTTTGTATGTTTTGAAACTTCACCAATCGGTTTAATTCTTTGGCCATGGTTTCATGAATGTGGGAGAAAACTGAACCACATTATAAATATTCTTGTCTCTTTTCATTTTCTTTTACAACATTCATATTGCCTCTTATGTCTAAATACTGTTTATTACAACATATTTGATTAATTGAATTAATGTAAGAGTAAAAATCATTTTGATTCATAAGTTTTGGGAAATATTTAAATTTTTAACCATGTTGCGAAAAATGGCAAAATAAACCTTAAGGTTTCGAAAAAGTATTAAATTAGTTCTTCCAATTAGTCAATTGATGATGAAATCTAATTGATAGCATAGTGGGCAAGAGTAAAATCGGCATTTCCAATAATGTTTTGGGAAAGACTTAAATTTGTAACCATGTTGCGAAAAATGGCAAAATAAACCTTAAGGGTTCGAAAAAGTGTTAAATTAGTTCTTCCAATTAGTCAACTGATGATGAAATCTAATTGATAGCATAGTGGGCAAGGGTAAAATCGGCATTTCCAATTATGATGAAGGATGGTGAGTGCATAATTATCACCAAAAAATGGATTTTGTTTGCTCTTCTTTTTCTCCCTTGACTTCTTTTAAGATGGGGAATTAAGTCTTGCACAACAATTCTCCACAATGATCAAATCAAGATTTGACCCTTTCGCACAAAACTAATGTGAAAAACCAAAACTTGGAACAACCAAAATCTAAAAACCAATAATAACAAACTATACAAAAAGTAGGTAGGATTCTCAATGGAGACCAACTAAAGCAAAGGAAAAATTGATTTTTACATGAAAAACGTTTTGTTGGATTCAAATATGAACAAATTATATAAAGTCGAAAAACAAAAGGCTAAAAAATGAAAATGGTAGAATAAAAATGACCCACTTGAGAGTTGAAGTAAGTTTGAAGAGTAAAAAGACAAGAACCCAAATGGCATTTGTGGAGAAGAAGAGTTTATGAAGAAGAAAAGATGTTCAGAAGGAGATGGATGAGAAGAAGATCTAACTTTTGGGTGCAAGTTTGGGTTCCACTTGAAGAAAACACATGTATGTTTTGATACGATTATATTTTCCTTTTTAATTAATTTTTATTGAAAATTTTAAATTAGTAAAATATAAATAAAATAAGTACTAGGATGAAAGAGATGAGTTGTCAAGAAAGAGTGAGAGATGGACGAGAGGATATAAGTTATGCGTACTAGATGAAGAAAGAACATCTTAGTTCGGGGTTCTAGTTGAAGAACATCTATGTTCTAGTTGAAGAAGGTTTATTTGAACTTCAGACTTCTAGTTGAAGAAGAATATCCTTATCTTGTAACAAGATTCTCTTTTTTTTTTTTTCAATTAATTTTTTGCTGAATAAGAGTGCTTTAGATGATAAAAAGGATCAGGAAAATTTTTTCTCTTTTTAAGGAAAAGCAATCCTAAATTGGCTTTTAGAGATGAAGGGATTTTGGTTTTTGTTAAATTTTTAAAATGTTATTATATATTTAGGGTAGATGAGTTTTTTTTTTTTTTATTTTTCGTTAGGTTTGACTATTAATTAACTAAGGGAAGAGATTAATTTGACACTTTTTTGAAATATTAGGTGTGTGAACCCATATATAAAGATACAATACCCACAATTCAATTGAAACACAACCTCAAGAAAGATTAAAAAGGTTTATAGTGAAAACTTTGACCCATTGATTATATCATTTAAGAACTAAAATTAAAAAAAATTTCGATCTATTGAATATATGATCACTAGGAATCAAAATTATAACAAAAATTTTGACTCATTAATTATATGTCAATTAAAAACCAAAGTTATAAAGAACTTTAATCCATTGATTAAAGTTTATCAAGAACCAAAATTATAATAAGAAGGATATTGACGCCACTCCTAAGACATAGATGAGAAGGTGGGAGATAAGTCATGGTTTTCGATCGCTACAAGTATAGCTTGATAAGATTACATCACCATAAGCTTAACTTGATAAATCATGATTACGATTGCCACAAACATAACTTGATAAGATAACATCGCCACAAGCTTAGCTTGATAAAATCAAGTGTTCATGAGGAACTTAAGAGAGAAAACTCTCATTCCATCACCTAAAACTTATATTTTCGTCCTTCTTTGGTGTTGCCATGATATGTCATATTATAGACTCCAAATACATATTTTCAAAGAACGTTAATGATGACAACTATCCGTTTAACTACTCTTATTAAAAATAAACACCTCTCAATTTATTATAAGTCAATAAAACACTCTTGAAACAACCCTCCAAGTATGAGAAATAGAAGAAAATAAATGCAAACGACTAACAACTAGAAATAATGAAAACTCGGTTGACAAAATTTAAAGACCAGTTGAATATAAACCATCGAAATGTATTCGGTCATAACTTCTTCTTGAAGTCTTTAAATGACTTGCTTTGAATGTCAAAAACGATTAAGACTCTGATCTTTCCAACTATATATGGCACACCTCATAACTCCACTGAAATCAAAAGATACGACATCCCTAAAATGTCTCTCATGCAGAATCTTGATGAATGACTTGCTTACTTCCTGTGTTTCCATCATTAGGGTTGGTTTCTTTATTTTCTAAAACATAGTTAAAAATTTAACTATTTTCCAAAATTTAAGGACCAAAATAATTTGTACCCTTAATTAAATATTTGGTAATTTCTAGAAAATGGATCATGCAAACACAAAATGGGATATTTGAAAAAGAAAACTGGAAACTAACATTTCTTCAAATCGCACCAACAATGCCCCAACAACTACCACTTATCGTCATTCTTCAAGATGACCATTGATTTCTCCAAATCCAATGCCGATCGTTGCCTTTTTCAAACTTCAATGCCAACCATCATTCTCTCTCTCTTGGTAATTGCTCTCTCTCTCTCTCTCTTTTTCTCTCTCTCTATCTTTTGGTAACTATTAAAGAAGGAAATGAGTGTTTAGAATTTGTTTAAGGGCAATTTTGTCTCAAAATATGAAATAAACGCTACAAGAACTCAACTTATCGATTTGGTGACAGTATCAAAACTCAAGGAGTAAAGAGTGCTACATAAAATTTTTCCCCTAAAATGTATCATATGATACACATATATTTATCATCTATTCAATTTATTTTTAGAGCAAATTACAATTTAGCTACCCAGTTAAAACCTTTATTCGAGTAAAGCAATTGTTTCCCTTTTATTACAATTGACCCCCATATTGTTAATAGATCTCCGCTAGCGTTAACTGATTCATGGGTAAATTTGTCATTTGACCTTATTTTTTTATTTGTCTTTTATAATAAATTTAATAATTTTTTAATCAAATCTCCATCATTCATCGAGAAGATCAATTTGCAAAAATAAAATAAAATAAAATATTTAATAATAATAATAATTAATTAAAAAACTAATAATAGGACGTGGAGATTAATTTAAAAACTAAAAAATAAAAAAAAAAAAAAAAAAAAAAAAAAAACCAGGTAAATTTTAATCCTTCTTCTTCTTAATCAAATGTCAGCCCCATCTCTTTTTCTTCATTTTAATTCTTCTTCTTCATCATCAAACACTAGCCTCGTCTCTTTTTCTTCATTTAAATTCTCTTCTTCTTCTTCATCAAACACCATCCTTATCTCATTTTCTTCATTTTAATTCTTCTTCTTCATCATCCCCATCCACTCTTTCTTCTTCTGGGTTCTAGGTTCATCACTGAGTTTAAAGAACAGAATCTGGGTTCCGGGTTCGTCACTCTCTCTATCTCTCTCCTTCTTTTTCTTTTTCTTCTACTATTTCGAACCCAGATTCTATTCTTTAAACTCAATGAGCGACGTCATCGATTGCCTTAAAACCCAATTGCTTATAAGTGAAATTACCGTTGATTGCCCTAAAACCCATCCAGACCTAGTTGCTTTAGACGCCATCTTCATCCTTTGCCATCACCGAAGCCATCTTCAGACTAAGTATTTGTTGAAGGAGACTCAAAACTGGGTCCGTATCAACAAAGACCCAATCTTTGTCGACAAAAACATTGTAGGGCTTGTGTTTTAGTTGATTTTAGAGTTGTGTTTTGTTTGAAAATTGCAGATCTGGGTTGTGTTTTGTTTGAGAAACGGAAAAAGAAGATAGAATAGAAAGGGAAGAGGAGATTGGTGATGATAATGGTGGTGGGTTTTATTGATGATGGTGATGAATCCTGATGAAAAGTTGGGTTTTTTGTTTTTTGCTTTTTTGGTTTTGCTAGGATGATGGGATTATTTGTTATTGATGATGATGATGTTAATTGATGCTACTACGATCTTTTTTTTTTTTTTTTTTTGAGAAAATTATGCTTGTTGAATATCTCTCAGAGAAGAATTGCATTGCTTTTTCAAATTGATTTAGTTTGGTTGAATAAGATTAATTGAAAGGATTGTGTTGAATTACGTTATTCTTCATTTTTTAATTTTTTTCAAAATTTTTATTTAATTATTTAATATTTATTTGGCTTTTAATTATTTTTTTTATTTTTTATTTGATCAATTATGTCAATTTCAACATCAAGAGTATTTTCATCTTTTAGCCACTTTAACAATATTTACTGTCAAATGTAATAGAAACTTACTAACAACAAAGGAGTAAATTGTAATAAAAACAAAATAGTTGCTTCGTCTGAATAAGGGTTTCAACTAGATAGTTAAATTGTAATTTGGTCTTATTTTTATTTTACATTATGTGATTAACTAATTACATTATTTCATATATATATCGGCGTATGTATATATATATATATGAACAGAATGGATAGTGCTCATATATTATGATTTGTTCTAAACTTTCTCTTGTATTGGATTATATGGTAAGTCCGACTCCATACCAATTCTGACACTACCTCACCTTATCCATCTTTGTGTGTCTACTCAAAACTCTCGAATAATAACTCCTGATTATGTGGTAAGATTATTATTAATTGATCACGATAATAATCTTCTCAGCCAAACAAATATATGTCCAATGCCGTAAACAATTTCTAAGGGGGCCAGAAAACAGGTTGATTTGAGAGATCACTTGCAAATGTCTCAATGATCCTAAATGATCAGTACATAACGCGCAGCATCAGAATTGTGGTCTTTCAAAAGCATACAATCGATAAGACTAGCAAGAAACGTCTGTCTGCTGCAACCTTCCACTATGATGACTGGCGTTATAAGACTTGAGACATGCATCCATTATGCTTGGCATAAAATCGAGCTAGGCACTAGCAAAAGATCTCACAAGATTAATTACCTAATAACACTAATGTTCAGCTATTTGAACTGTGCATGCTTTTACTATGCAAGTGATTTTTAGAACTTCTTAATATTTTTGTGTTTTAAAGATGTTTTTATATAAAATAATACTACACCTAAAAATTTATTTAAATGATGCGCTAAACTGATTTATAAATATTATATTCCCTTTTGGTGAAAATTATTAAAAACAACCATTCTAGGAAAAAAAAATTGTTTTTACTCTTTTGAAAAATTTGTTTTTAATCACTCAAACAAATTAATTGCAGTCTACACCCAAATTATCTAAATTGCCCTTGCATGTCTTGTTCTCCTCCTCCATTGCTCATAGTATGAGAACTTTGGCTTCCTTTATTGATTGTTTAAGTTTTATTGGCATTTTTTGAGTTTATTTTTTTGTGATTATTATTATTATTATTATTTTGTATTTTGGATGTTAGGTATTAATATTTAGGATTAAATTTGATTGGATTTAGCTTGAAATAGAGATTTCCAATGAGATGTAGCATCAAGATGACGATTGGATAGAATCAGTTTTTAAGTCTACTTAAATTAAGTCATCAGTTTTAGAGTGGATTTAAAAACCATGTTTTTTTTTTTTTTTCCTTTTTTTGAATTTGGGGTATTTTAATAAACTTAGGTATAAGATAAAAATAATTTGTTTGAGGAGTTAAAACAAATTTCTATAGAAATATGGGTAAAAAAAAAAAAAAAATTCTTTTAATTCAGCCAAAAATTGCAAAGCTCTCCTTTTCCTTGATGATGTGGTAATTATAGATCAGATTGTCACATCGTTTAAACAATAAATGTGGTAAATTTTTTGGCCGTATAACATCAATCTTCTATACACATAGTATTCAAGTATTAAAAAAAAAGTAAGAAAACGTTTCTAAATATATTTATATGGTAAAGATGTTTTCGATAACAACAAAAGTACTTCTAATTTCATTTTGAATGCATATAAATATGTACGAAGTTGACATATTTACATATGAGTGATATGACCCTTGCCATTATGGATTAATAGTATTTAATTTGTTATATATACATATATACATAATTTATCTGTACGTATGCTCTGATTTAAATTAAAATTTGTTTTTGTGGCTAAATTAAATTTAGAAATACCATCAAGTGGTGCCGGTACTCTTCTTTAATTGGTGCAAATTTGTCCTTCAATTTTTACAAGACAATATATTCAGCGCATTGAACCAAGAAAATATCTAATTGTTAAGACAGTACTTTGATAATTGGAAACACTAAGCATCAAAGGAGCTTTCATACGTGTCTAGTGTAACTTTCTTGTTCAATTTGAGAAATGTATTATGCCGATCACGCGTCTGCTATAATGTCAATTCTCACCTTTTACTGGGGCCTCGTTGAAGATAAACAGGCGAAATTCAAAGACCACGAATTTTGGAAGGCGATGATTCATTACACAAAACCATAAAAATTAACAAGACCAACACTATTACATACTTTTTGAGTGACCCATCTGCTATCTTGGCACAACTTTATTAATGAAATGACCAAAAAAATATATATTTTTTCTCACATGAGAGAATTGATCAAACAGTTTAGTGAAACAGGTTCGAGCATGGGATTGATAAATAAGTGGAGCACCAAGAAACAAGAAAATGGGCATCTAATCACCTCCCAATCATCGCGACAATGTCACGTCCATGGTGCAACGTAGGACCGACGAATGCGTGCATGCTACAAATTGCAGTGTGACCAACTCAGAATGGTCTGATAATTTTCTATTTCAGTGAAAAAATCGAAATCAAAATGCTTTTGGCTAAACAATATTGTCCATGGGGACATCATGATGAGATGGGTGACCTATAATTTCAATATACGGCAGTGCGTGCCCTACAATATAGTGAAAAGATACAAGACTCTTAAAAGAGTTGAAGTGCCAGGACGAGTGAGATGTAGTGTTGGGATACTTCAGGCAGTTCCAAGAGGCAGGAACAAGTGACCTTCTTTTTTGTTTATCTTTATCGTTTCTTTTTCTAATATACACAAGTTTTTGAGGGTTGGGTGTGTCTGCCTGTGCATGATTGTGTGTATGTGTGAGATTCCACTATAAAAAGTATGGCAATTTGCTTTTCTTCATTTGGGGGTTTAATATATAATTTTTTTTTGTTGTCAGTTTCTCAGGTGAAGTTGAGGTAGGTGATACTGAGTGTAAAGCATGGAAGCAACTAGGTGCAAGTGTGCCGTCGGCGGTGCCACAGTTCTCTCTCTCTCTCTGTGATTTTATTGATGATGAGAATGAATAATAATGATAAATCATATTGAAGACATTGACTCTTAAATCATTCTTGATGTAGGGGGAAAAAAAAAGATCAGGATTGATTTTGTAATTGACGAAAATATCATATTCATCATTATATCATATACTTTAAAGACATAAGACATGCGTGTTTATTAATTTGAAAGAATTTCATTTTTTTTTAAAGGTTTTTAAATTGATATCAAATTAATTAAAGATTTACCCAAACCATTGAGAAAAATGGATTTTTTTACATAAAATACAGATTGTTTAGATTGATATTTGACCTATTCATGTACTTTCCCGCATTACTGTTCTGATTAATGATTGCAATAAATTTATAGTCCTGCAGTTTTTCAATCATAATTATGTCCAAATTTATCCTTTAGTACTTTTCATAAATTTCGGAATTCAAGATTTAAAACGCTTTTAACTTTCTAGCCTAAAAAGGCCTATAACCTTTATTTGTTCCTCTTTCATTATATAATTAATTTACGGGTTTAATTATTTTACAAAATCACTAATCTTACCTTTCAATTGAAGTCCTTATATTTGTTATAAAAGTGGTTATTGAAATCAATCCAATAACTCCAATTAAAGGATAAGATTAGTAATTGAATAAAATGGTCAAACCATTAATTTATATCAACTTGCAAGATCAAATAAACAATAAATTTCCAATAATACAAAAACCAGTCAACAAGATAAGTCAAAAAGCATCACTACTTCTACCATTAAAGATGAATAAAATTGGACTCTTCTAACAACTTGAATGAGTTTTGTATTTAATTAATTAATAAAAATTAAAGTTTTCGACTCACTTGAAAAGAAATGAATCAAAAGAAAAAGAGAACAAATTGGTTGATCAACATGCCCCATCTGCAATCGTGCAATAAAACTCTTTTTTCTTTTATAAACTTTACATCAACTTAGTCATACATTTGATTGATTTATTTTGAATTAGTCAACTTGACCCATTTTTCTTGTTTACGGTGCTATTTCAAGAAAACAAAGACCGTTAATATATATATATATATATATATAGTACTCTAATGACAATTTTTTTTTTCTTTTTTTTTTTTTTCCCCTTTTACAGATTATGGACAAATGAAACACTTCAATAGTACCACTTTAATATTGTATTTATATTGTTTTGTTTTATTACGAAAGAATAATCCAAAATATAAAAGATTCTCTTCTTTTTTTTTTTTTTTTTTAAATAATTAATAAAAGTTGCTCTTTTTGGTCCTTTGACAGAATGTCTCAATTCAAAGAGAAATCAACCAAACAAATCCATAGGTGTCAGTTTCTCTCAAAAATTCATCATCTTTAAATAATATTGTTATCTTGTTATTTTTGTAAAAGCCATAAAGAGGTACACATAATTGCAGTCATTTGGTCAAAGAGTCATTTTCTGTAATTCTATCCAATTAAAGCTGTTGCTTTGCAACCCTTTTTCTTATCATTTTGAATTGCATATTATAAAATTAGCTGCTTTTGCTTTTTATTGAAAGACAAATTTTTCATTGAACAAAAGAACAACTCGTATGTGTTACTGAATCCCGCAAGGATGGCTAATCAATCACCTACAATGGCGGATGTTGCGGTCGATGCAACTCTAAAAAATAATTAAAAAGACGTAGAAGGAAAAGCAGTGTTCATTTAAGTGGAAATTATTGCAAACTACTCCTAGATATCTAAAACTGTACCACAAATGAAACTTGAATGGTATTTAATCATATGGTATTTTGACTACTCAAATCTATTCATATTAGTTGCAGCATGCATCATAAATTTATGTATATTGGATATTAATTATTTGCATAATTTTAGAGTTCAGTAAAAAAAAAAAAAAAAAAGGTATAAAATCACATAATTTTTCAGTTTCAAAAATAATTCAAAAAGCAAAACCCATAAAACATTGTCTAAAAAGCGAAACATCATGCCATTGAGCGAACTAACCTCTGGTGGCACATGATATTGTATTGGACCTCTGATGCTAATGTCATTTGCTTTGTTAGATTCCTTTTTAATGGTACCTCATTCATATACTTGGATATAGTTTGAACTACTTACGCATCAACTGAAGTTCGACTGAATTTCTCAAGCACACAAAACAAAATCTAACATTAATAGAGAATTCTAATTGATGCATTAGTGTTCCAAAATGATATCCTGTTATTTTCAATGGGGTATCATTGGAAAAGAAATCTCAAAGGAAGCTAACTTAGCAAATGGCATCACCAATTGAGGTCCGATGCACCATCATATGCCATTGAAAATCGGTTGGGTTAGCGGCATGATGTTTCACATTTTTTGTTTCAAAAAATATAGTTCGATAAAATTGAACTAATGAATTTAATTAACCGATTTTTTTTTTATCAAACTCTTAAATCATGCAAATAATATCCAAAATATATAAATTTATGATGTCACAAATAATATGAATAGATTTAAGTAGGGTTTAAGTTGGAGAATAACACATTATAACCCCTTGAGAAAAAGGAGACGGATCAGAGGAAGAGAAAGTGAAAATGACCGTTGGAGGTATTTGGGTAAATTAGAGTCTTAGGTGATTAAAAATTGTTGAAATTTTTTTTAATGATAAAAATAATTTCTTATTTTATATTTTAATTGTCTATTTCATTTAAACATAGTCTTGATGATATATACTAAAGTTTTCATGGAGTTATTGGTGTATCATTTTATTGATGATGATGACATAGTTTTTCCCTTTTTTTTTTTTTTTTATGTGCTTGATTGCTACATGAATGGTTTCTTTCATATTCTTTTTCCTCGAAACTTACAAGAAAGTAAAAGCTTAGAGAAGTTGGAATATAGTGTTGGTGTTCTTTACGAAAATCACATCTCAATTGATGGTTATATCATAATCCGAACGCCATAAAAATGAAATGAGACATGGATAGCGGTTGAAGTTGTAGTCTTGAATAATCAACAATTAGTTTTAGCTTTAACTTTGTAGAAAAAGAAATAAAAGGTAACAATGGAAAGATCTTTTAAACTATATGTTCTTATTTTTTAAAAAGGTAATACTAGACATTTTTCATTTTGTATCTCAGGTGCATCTTAAATATGATATGGCGATTGGTGAATTAATAATTTATTTCACTTATTAAAAAAACATGTATATATTCATTAATTGGTATATTTAATTATTGGGATATAAATTGAAATTTGAAATGAGATATCAGCTTTACTCTTTTCAAAATAGGGACCATGTATTGCGCAGGCGCATGGCCCACGGTCACATTACACATTACCCAAATTTTATTGTCTATCGTCCAAATTACATTGTATGTTATCTAAATCAAGTCCCACGTTATCCCGTGAGACAAAAGAAGTTTACAATGGTACTGACTATGGATAATTTCAAAATAATGGAGTGCTTTGTAGCACAAAAGCTTGAGTTGTCTAATGTTGACTCGTCAATTTATCATTCCTTTTCTCACCGATGGGTTTTTGTCTTGGAACGAATGTGGTGGGGGTCAATTCAGGACATCAGACTTTTAAAGCGAAATTGTAAATCATTCTTAAAATCGTGCAAGTTTCAATAGCCAAACATGGGATTTTTATAACTCTATGTCCTGTTACAAGAGAGGTTTCTAGCTAGCTATCAAATTCTGCAAAGGTTTTTATTGAATTTTAGAGACATTTTCAAGCGAAGTTTATAAATTTAGAAGTGATTTTATGGTGAATTTCGAATGAATTAGCTTGATCTTACTCAATCAAGTTATAGTTTAGAAGAAGTAAAATAAAAATTAGATCAAACCCATTCACTCATAAATTAAATAGTCAGTATACTTTCATTCACATTAATGATAGGAATTCATAATACGTATTTATCAACATGTATGAGAGTTTTTTTTTCCTATTATAGGAATAATACTAAATAGCTCATACTGATATTGGAGTAGATTTTTAGGTTACTATTTTCAAGCTACATATAGTATTTATAATTTTGATGAGTCTTGTTGAATGAGTCTCGTCAGACCCCTAATCAATAATGTTAGTAGATTTTCAATTGTCTTATAATTATATTAAAAACAAAATAGAATCAATTTTCTTGTGCTATTATACATTGGTCCTCATATTCACATTTCATGGATCTTGCACTTTGATGTATCTCTATATATCAGTTTTCATTGGGCGAAGTTCGATCAAATTCAATAAAAACGTCATTAGGTAAAAGTGTAAACAATGTAAACTAGCACCAAATAACTAGAACCTTGCTTCACTGGCACCAAAGAACAAACTTAAATTTTAGTAGCACCCCATCAAGTAAAAAGTTAATACTGCCCTTCATTAAAACTTTATGAGCCTTCTACTCTTTTTTATTTTAATAACACTTTATTCTATTTTAACTTTACTCTTAGCTATCTTGTATACTCTTGTACCTCATTGAACACGATAAAATATATTGTGATTTTATGCTTTTAAACCTTATTTTTGTGAGGAAAATTTAAATAAATCCTCGTTATTTTTATGTGTTTTTATTTATTATTTTAGGTAGAGTTATGGAAAGATAATTTAGTAAACTAGTAAGATTTTCAAGGTAAATAGTATGCATGATTAAAATTATTTTAAGGAATAATTATTTGAGCTAAAATAATTTATTCTTATTATTGCCGTTAATTCATCAATTAAATTTCTGTCCACGTTGTGATTACATGAGTAGCCCATATTGCAAGCAAGGCATCCCAATTCATGAAGCAAATTAAGTTCAACCCAAGCAAAGTGTGAGCCCATAATGTTCTGCATGCAGCCCAAGTTTAATATGAAAATAACCATGTCCAGCTCAATATTCCAGCTAAGGTTCAGTCCATGAAATAAGAAAAGTTGCAAGGCCATGAAGACAATCAAATGTCCAGTCCATGTTGCAATTAAACGAAACAGTAGTCCAGCCCATGATGTGAGAAAATCCGCAAGAAAAGACCATACGGTAGCCAAGCCACGTTCATGCAGCATGAAGACACGAGACCAGGGACTTTCGCGACTCGCAAATGCGAAATGCGACTCGCGATCGTCTTTCGCGATACGAAACAGAAACCAGCGTGCAGTAGCTTGTTACGTGCAGACTTCCAACACTTGATTTGATGCCCTAAAATCACACTACAAATACATGATTTAAGGGAGAGAAACGGAGCCTCTGGTGCAGCCACAAACACACACAGAAAGGGAGAGTGGAAGAGTTTTGGACGTGGTTTGAAGGGTGTTTTGAGCGTCAACTTCTGCATGTTTTTAAAACTTTTTGAACCCGTTCTTGGCAGCCATTGAAGAGAGTTTTCTGCAGTCTTTTGGCGCAGCTTGAAGGGAGGTGGAAACACAACCAAAAGAAGAGATCGCTGGGTGTGATTCAAGGGTGTTACGGGCCACATTCTGCAGGTTGGAGACAGCCCTCAATCATGCCTCAAAACAGTCCGTGGAGAGGAGATTTTTGAACCGAAAAGCAATCCGTCATCAACTTATTTGGAGTTCAACAGCAGCCTACCATCACCCACATATTTGGTGCATAAAAGGCACGAGGGAGTGAAGATTTCGGTGGCCGGTTCTTGATGACAGAAGGATGACGCCATGCCATGAGATTTTCTATTCCTATACATTGATTTAAATTGTTTAATGATAATGTTGGCTATTTGCTTGTTTGGTTTTATTTGTATGATATTGATGATGGCTTAAACTTATTGTCTAGGGTTATAATGTAACCCTTGCCATGAAACTCACCTTATTTTCACTTTTGATTAATTGATTTCTTGTTAATTGCATTCTATTCTATTTAAATCTTAATGCTTTTATATTACTTAATCATTAGTTTAAGAGAATTGATAACCTTGAGTGAGCTTGAAAAAGGAATTTTTATGTTTAGACCTAAATAGAATGTCATATAATATGTAAGATAAAAATATAATTTTGTATTATGTATGATCGTGTATAGGTACTTATTTGTAATGAGTTTGTATTAATCATCCAATATAGAAATATAATTTGGTGTTTAATGCGAACATACTTGTCAATGACTTGAAAGAGACTTGCAAATACTATAATGTTATCTAATTAAGTTCATGACGAAAATGAAATAATTAATTGTAGAAATATAGATTGAGTGGATTGGTTGGGTAAAATTCTAGTTCTAGTTCATTATCTCCTTGATTCTGATTTAGTTTATTAGTTGTTTTATTAATTTTATTATTTACATATTTTATTTAATTCATTGTTTTGATAGTTTGAATAAGGATTTGTCAAGATCAATTTTAGTGCTTAACATGGCTTAGACAATCTTTGTGAGATCGATATTCCACTTATCATATATTATTTGTGAATCGTGTATACTTGCACGTGTTTCTTGTGTGTATTTTATACACCAAGAATTTGCCATCACTCACCAACACTTTTGTCAAACATCTAAAGTGATTTTGTTCATCTTCAAAGTGATGATGGTGTAATTTGTATTCCTTTCCTCTTTGAAGCGAAGGTTGGGGAAGCTAGACACATCAAGGTTGGAGGTAAAAAAAACCCCTTTTAATTTGATAGTTTAAATTTAATGAAAGTTTGAACATTCATATGGATGAAATGGTTGAGGATATGGTTTCTGCTTGCATTTTTGGTTTGGGTTTAGGGTTGAGTTTGGCATAGAAAAAAGGGTTTGAGAAATCTAGTAGTTAGCAAGCGACCCTATTTGTAATAAGCATTAGTTTGCAAGCTAATATGATATTTGCGAACTGATGGCTAATTTTTAGTATGCAAAACACTCAATAAAAACACAATCAAAATACACATTAGAAAATCATGTAAGTATACACGGTTCACAAGTAATATAGTGATAAATGAAGATCGTTTCCATAAGAATTGCCCAAATTACTTATGTTAAGTACTAAACTGTTCAAGACCACGTCTTATCCAAACTACTAAAATAATAAGTTGTAAAAATTAAATGAAAAGAAAAGTAAAATAAACTAATGAAAACAAAATATAAAATAAATCACAGTCAAAGAGAATGATATTCTAGAGTTATAACTTCACTCTACCAATTTACTCAATCTAAATTTATTCTCATCATGTAATTGATCGAGAACTAAATTATCTACAAGCCTCTTTTGAACAGTTTAATGGATTTATCTAAATCAATTAACTAACTATATGTCTATGGAGATTAATCAGCTTAAGCACATTAAGTATTTAATCACTCATAATGACCACACAAACCATATAAGTATATATCTATCCAATGTAATTTATATCATCCTATTTAAGATTTACACATGTGAATACCTCTGTTAAGAGCACTCACAGTTGTCAACTCAACTAAATTAATAATCAATTAATTTAAAAGTATTAGGAACAAAATAAAATGGAACACAAAATATGAGAATTAAATTAAAAACGCTATCATAAAGATGAGTTTATGGCTTTCGAGTTACGTCATAACCATAGACAACTAATTTGGTTCATCGACGTTTTACAAAACAAAACAATCAAGAAATAATCAACCAACATCCATTTAAATAAATAAAATTCAAGAGGAAAAGAGTTTCTCATCGAAAATGCTCCTTCTTCTAAGTTGAAAATTCTTTTAGCTCCCTTCTCTTGTGGCACCCAAGTTGTTGGTGATGACTGATAATTCTTGACTCTAAAAACTCACGTTAACAGCCCACCGCCCCCTGGAAACCACATTCCAGCCTCCTTCAACTCTTTCTTACGACTGAGTTTTTAAGGTCTGCTGTTGGCTGTTCAAAATATCCTCCGCAAGCTGCTGTACACGGCTGAAAACTGGTCTGGGGCCTACTACAGACTGCAAAAAATCTGCAGTACTTTTCGCTTCCAAAATCTCCCCTTGATCCGTGTTCAAAACACTCTCTTTTTGGTGGTGATTGTGACGGCTATTGCACCCTTAAACTTCTGTGAAAGATCAGATTTTATAGGAGACCAAATAGGGTTTCAAAACAGTCCACGCACAGCCCTCATTCAAGCCCGAAATCATTTCCAAAATATCTGCCGAATCGCAAGATTTCCGTCTCCAAATATCTCTCCATGTTACCATATTATCTCTCCTGCAATTTGGATGCTTTGCGAGATCTTCTGGTAACTGTGGTTTACGTATTGCGAACCATTGTTATGAGCCACTTTCTCTTGCTGTCAACTAGGGGTGGGCGTTTTCGGGTTCGGGTTGGGTTGGGTTGAAAATCCCTCAACCCAATATGGGTTGGGTTGAAAATTTTTCAACCCAACCCAACCCAATAATTGTCGGGTTGGGTTGGGTTAAGTCGATCGGGTTAGCACCTCGCTCAAATACAAAACATTCCCAGTAATCAACTTGTTTAAATGCAAAACATTCCCGTTAATTACATAATAGATTTAATACAAATAAAGTTTAAGCCACTACATAATTTAAAAAAAAAAAAAGTTCAATTCACCACAAAAAGGCAAAAATAAATAAATAAATAAATAAAATTTATGACAATAATCCTAATACAATTCGTCAATGCAATTTGTTTGCTATCATTAAAGTCTTCAAAAGTAAGGGTGGACGTTTTCAGGTTCAGGTTGGGTTGGGTTTGATTGAAAATCTCCCAACCCAATCCAACCCAATAAATTCTTCAACCTAACCCAATAATAGTCAGGTTGGGTTGAGTTGATTGAGTTAGATTTAATTTACCACAAAGGTACAAATGTTTAGTTGATAACTTTCTTAGTCTTGGTAATTTGATTACAGATAAAATAAATACAAATAAAGATCCAATTATTGTAAATAAAAGAGTAAATTCAACATAAAAGTTGTCCTTAATCTTTATCCTGAATAAATGTTCTTCTAAAGAGGGAAAAAAGTCTTAGATTTAGAATTAGAAATATACGTTTTTCGGGTTCGGGTTGGGTTGGGTTGAAAATTTTTTAACCCAACCCAACCCAACCCAACCCATCTAATTTTTTTTAAGATGTAACCCAACCCAACCCAACCCAATAAAAAATGGTCGGGTTGGGTTGGGTTTGTCGGGTTGGGTTGAAGATGCCCACCCCTAGTCAATACTCTCACAACACTGATTGAGCTTTGGAGAGCATCGATCCCGATTGACTACCTCGCTATCAACCTTCGCTGCCTACCCGCGAGTGCCAACTGCGAGCGTCACCTTCGCAGCCCTTCCTTGTGGCTTGCGACCCGTGACCTGTTTCCTTCTTTCTTTGTTGAAAACGTCAAGGTTACATGCTTCTGCATGAACTGGTGTGTTGTGCTACTACAATTACTCACACAAGTCCCTCTGTCACGTTGCTACGTGCTCTTGACACATAGCTTAAGCTGCATGCGGATGTTTTGCTTAACTTGTTGCGCTGTACTCCTCGCACAAGTGCCACGTGATTTTTGCCTTATTATTTTCCAATTATTGTCATTATCATTACCACCTTTTCTTGTTTTGTTGTGCTTGATTGCTGGAAAAAATGGTCTACTCACACGTGTCCCTTTTTCTTCAAGTTGTTTGGATGTGCTTGCGATATGGGCTGGACGAAATTTCTTGCAATTGGTTCGGTCCATGTAACACATGGCTTCTTGATATTAATTCAACCCATACGATGCATGGTTTCGCTTGAAAATACCATGAATTACTCATCAATCACACCTACATGACTCAAACTAAAATAGACCATGCGAACTAGGCTAGTCTTCACGAAGTAAGCTAGTGTTCAGAGTATTCATGAACTAAACATGTTTTTGCAAACCAATGTGTGTTTTCGCGAACTATCGTGTGTATAAATACATGAACTAATAAATGTTCACACAAACTACTGGTTTGAGAATGAGTAATTGAACTGTTTTATCTTATTCGTTATAGGAAAATAAATTTAATAGAAATGATGATATGTTATAATGGCCAATAGAAGGACATACAAGAAAGTGGCCAACAATATATTGATTTTCAACAAAAGGTGTACGAGTGCTGAGACATACAAGCAACTATTGATGATTTTGAGCTCAAAGTTCCAATAAGATTCGAATAGATATGACCTTGATATAAAAGGACTTGTCATTAACCATGGAATTACATGTAAACAAGACATAAACGATGGTGATGATTTGAACTTTGTCACTTTAGATGGCAAAAACATGCCTAAAAACTGTGTTTCTTTCATTAAAGGAAGGGATGAAGGGGGTGAATTTAAACTAATCAGAGGTGAACTATCATTATACTGGGAATACTAGTAAAACAATGATCAATATAATTCACATAATGGAAGCAATCAATCGTTGACATCTTCACCTACTACTCCAGATGTTGGAAGACATTCTTAGCAACACATTCCCCACCAACGGATGGTTCATATTAATATTGATTGTGTAGATGATGAAAACCTTCTAGATATACAATTTGAACCACTAATGAGACCGAGTGAAAATTTGAATAAGGAAATTCCTGCATATTTGAAACAGAAGAACATTTCTATGAGTTTGATAAAAAAGGAGTTGGAGGAAGGCCTCTTAAGAATAAGGTTGGCAAAATGGACAGGGTCTTCAGACCCGAACCTTACCCACAATAATACGGTTCGGATATAGACCCGAACCGCTTATTTAAAGACCCTTAATGGAACCGGTTCTAAAAAAACCCGCTAATTATGGGTAGGATATGGTTTTAGTTGCGGGTCTTTATCAGACCCGCAAAATACCCGATGTTTATATATCCCCTACCCGTTTTCTTTTAAAAAAAAAACCCTAACTTTTCAACTCTCTCGCCTCTTTCTCTCCAATCTCTATCGCCACCGTGCCTGCTGGACTGCGCCTCTCTCTCTCCCCATCGCCACCATTTTATCGCCGACCACGAGAACATCTCCATCTCTCTCTCTCCATCGCCAACCAACAAAGCCGAGGTTTGTTTTCAAAAAACCTGAGATCTTTTAAATTTTTCTAGGTCTTTCGCATCTGGTTCTTGCTTTGATTAATCTATGCCTCCCAACTCCTTCATAGCTTGTTGTTTCGCATCTAGGTTTGTGTCATTTCATCTTCTATAATATATTATTTGGTTATTTTTGTGTTATTGATGTTATTGACGTTTGGATGTTATTGATGTTATTTTTGTGTTATCTTCTATTTTTATTGATTTAAATAATGTTTGTTGTAAATTTGTTGTATTATGAGATGGTGTGGATTTGGGTAATGAATTAGTTTGTTGAATGTTTGTTGATGTGGGTTTTGAATGGTTTGTGATGGTCGAGGTTTCCCATGGTTAATGGTTATGCATTATTGAAGTGTATTCCTCTGTATCACTGTGTCTATATTTATGCCATTACGTGTATATGCAGTAGGTGCTGTAGACTTAAAAGTTTCTTTTATGATTGGTGATGGTTGCATTTCTTTCAGGCATTAATTGGGGATGTGATACTTCAGAGATGCCAAAGATCAAGAAACTTATTGGAGCAGAGTTTAAACCAAATGCAGAACATGGTTCCAGTAATGCATAACTGTGTCTATATTTTCTCTGTAAAGTTGGTTTCTTTTTTCGGGATTATGATAAGAAAACATTGACTTGCTGGTTTTGTTTTGTTTTCTCTGTTTTTGGTATTGGTTGTCATTCAAATGATTAGAGGAGAGAGACTGTGAATGGAAGGAGGCGATATAAGAAGCAAGTTAAAAAGGGTTTGTGTGTTCTGTGGAAGCAATTCTGGTCACAGATAAGTCTTCAGTGATGCTGCTTTTGACTTGGGCAATGAACTGGTTTGTTCCCTATGTGCTTTGTGTGTGTGTGTGTGTGTGTGTGTGTTTTATTTGTTTTTCAAGGTTTTGTCTTCACCAATAGTACTGCTTGAGGAGTGTTTGGTGTTGTGTAAACTGTGTTGAATATAGTTTCTAGTGAATTATTTTTAATGTCTTGGTGTTTATATTATGGAGTTATGGCATTTGTGTTTGATAAGTTGAATTGAGATTGTTATGTTTTGGTGATTATGTTTCTCATTGGTCGAGTTAGTTGTGGGTGGTTTTGGAACATTGAGTTTTACACGTTTTTGTGTTTAGGTTGGTGAGTTGTATTCAAATGGGTGTTTCTTATATTCAAATGGGCTGTGTGTAAGGATGGCAAAATGCGGGTTTGGACCCGCACCAGGCCCAGACTCGCATTGGACCCTCATTTTTATTTGAGGGTCCAAACTCTACCCATACCCTCAAATAAATTTGAGGGTCTGTCCCAAATCCGACCCGCACATTTTGCGGGTCTGTTCAGACCCGCGTCAGACCCAGATTGACCGTCCATTTTTAAAAGGTTAGTTGTGGGTGGTTTTGGAACACTGAGTTTTACACGTTTTTGTGTTTAGGTTGGTGAGTTGTATTCAAATGGGTGTTTCTTGTATTCAAATGGGCTGTGTGTACTATTTGGTTGAAAAGGACTGTATTGGATGGTGTTTTAGGCTTAACCTTTTAGCTTCAGTTTAATTGATTAAGCTTTGATTCACAGGTAGAGAGAAAGATTGACTTGGTGTATGGTGGAGGAAGTGTTGGATTGATGGATTTAATATCCCAAAGACATCATAGTCATTTCTGTGTCTACCGTAGCTTTTGAGTCCACTTTTAGTGCTGGGGGTAGATTTTTGAGTCCACATCGTAAGAGATTGCATCCGGACACATTAGAAGCATTAATGTGTGCACAAAATTGGATATGGGCTCCACTTCGAGGTATAAAAGTAATAATAAATTTGATTATATTATGTATATTATTTGTAATTTATAATTTAATCTTTAATTTTTTACTTGATTTGTTCTATTAGGTAGCGTTCCGAAAGAAGAAATATGTCATAAACAAGATGAAGAAGAGTCATCAACATCTTGATTTTATTTCTTATATTTGTATTTATAATTTTTTTTGTTACTTTTGAGATGTAAATTAAGGATAAATTTTAACTTTTAATGTTATTTTTTGTTTTAATTTTGAGTGTGGCATATTTTTTTTTTTTCAAAAATGGTAAGAATGATTGTGGAATGAATTATGTGATGTAAAATTAGTTTAATTTGTTTTAGAAGAAAAATTTGATATATTTTTTTTTGAAACAAATTAGGTTAAAATTTTTGATCCATTGAATTTGTTGGTCTATAGGGAATTTATGAAAAATTTTAAATTTTTTTTAAAGAAAAAAAAAATTCGAGTCAATCCGAATTTAATCGGGTCAACCTGAATTTGATCAGATCACCCGGTCAAAATCGGATCTGACCCTGTCATCCGGGTCTGACGCGGGTTTGAACAGACCCGCAAAATGTGCGGGTCGGATTTGGGCCAGACCCTCAAATTTATTTGAGGGTATGGGTAGGGTCTGGACCCTCAAATAAAAATGAGGGTCCAATACGGGTCTAGGCCTGGTGCGAGTCCAGACCCGCATTTTGCCACCCTTACTTGAGAAGAATTGAATAGAAAATCCTAGCTCACCTGTTCTGGCAAAATGGGTGATTCCTTGATCAGAGTTTTATTTGTTTGGGGACACATTGTCATATCTAACCGTGACACTAACAACACTAGTGTATAAAGGCTAATTTTTCCTATGCATAAAGGATTTGAAACATGTTCTTGAACTTTATACTTTGAGATAAAACTTTGAATGGTAAGTTAAAAGATCCAACAAGTTCCTATTTCATGCTATTTGCAAAGAGCATGACTGTGTATGGAAGTGTCTGACTAGTTGTTGAAAGGAGGGAACTTTCTTTGAAGTTAAAGGATTTCTTGATGAGCACACTTACGCCCTTGAGGAGGTTCATCATTGCCATTATCAAGCTAGCTATGCAATTATTAAGTAAGTTGTTACTCCACGACTCCAAAGGATATTATCATTGATATAAATGGGATGTTTGGTATTCGGGTCATTTATAAAAAAGGTCACAAGATGTTACAAGATGCCTTGAATTTAACATATTGGAATGTTATGAACTCATATGGACTACTGCATGCCTACTATTATTTGCTTGAACAGCATAATCATGGAACAATCAAGCGATATGAAGTTGACTTTCTTAACAAATTTAAGTATTTCTTTATGGCCTTAAGTCAATCACTAAGGCGATCCCAAAATTGTATGTGACCATTCATTGCTATTGATGGTAACACCTCAAAGGTAGGTTTAAGGGAACCATGTTTGTAACAGTTACCAAAGATGAAAATGAACAAATATACACTTTGGTTTTTGCTTATGGTGACTCCAACAATAGTCTATCATGAGAGTGGCTTTTAACTTTGTTAAAGAATGAAATTGGCCATGTTAATGACTTAGTTAGAATATCATATCACCATTGAAGTATAGAGACGATAGTTGAACAAGTGTTTCATTGGCCATTTATGGTTTATATACATGGCATTTATGACATTTATTTACTATATATAAAAGATGGGAAGAAAGGCATGGATAATGCAAAAATTCAACATCCCAACATTTGTTTGAAAGTTAAATTACATTTTTATCCTCATATAAAATCTTAAGAACCTTCGAAGCCACAAACAAAAACTTAACACCACCTCCCATTAATCAGTTTTCTCTAAAATTTGAAATTCATAAAAGTGTTCAAGAAGTCAGTTGAAGCGAAATCCCATTAGAGACTTTTTGGAGCTAACAAGAAGAAGCTCAAAAGGATTGTTAGAGACTGCTTCCCTCACTCCTCTGATGCCTATATTGACTCTGATCTTCTCCCTAACAATGTCACCCCACTTCACTTTCTCTTCTTCTTTTCTCAACTTCCACTAATTTTGTTGTGTCGAGTGTTGATTTTGGCTTCATCATTATTTAAAAGAAAAAGGCCAGCCATATCGGGATATCTATACTGAGCATTAAAGCCTAGTATGGATACTAATTTTTTACTTTAAAATAATATATTTTCATATTCATAGCACGCTTATAATAGGCTCTCTATGGATAGATTTTCTATACCGAGCACATAAAGACCTAGTATAATGGGTTGCAAACAGGTCACCCTTCATTTTCTTTTTTTCATTCTCTCACTACATCTTTTCTCTCACATTCTCTCTCTCTAAACGTTAGCTACCATTCGTTCGGTAAACCGTTTACCTCATTGTTTACCTCGCAACCATCAGTGAGTTCTTCTTCTCCTCTTCTTCTTCTTCTTCTTCCTTCCATGCCATTGTCGTATCGTTGGTCTGTTATTCTCTTTTCTTTTTTTTTTTCTTTTCTTCTCTTTCAATTGCCATCTGTGTTCTTCTGCTGTCTGACCTTTTTCTCAAGCCGTCGGTCGCCATTCTTCTTCTTCCTTCTTTTTCTCTTTTCTTCTTCTTTCTACTATGCATCCATTCCTCTTCACTGATCTTCTACCTTCAGCCATGGCATCATTCATCTGCACCATTGCCATCCATTCTCTTCACGGATCTGCTGCCTTCTTTTTGTTCCCTCCGTTCGTTCACTATCAATGTCTTCTTCATTTTGCTTCCCTTCATTTATTGCTTGATCTGCTGTCACTTACTTGATCTGGTATACCATTGTTGCTTTGTTCTTAGTGTTGTCAAATTTTCATGTTTAGAATAATAATCATTTTTACATGTAGTTGATATTTATATATATAAAAGAGAAATGAAGATTTTTCTTTTTTTTTTAAAAAATCGTTTTCTTTATTTTGTTGTTTATTTTGATTGTGTGAATTGTTTTGATGTGATTTGAGAATTGAATGATGTTGAGATTGTTTGCAGGTTCAATGTATCATGGTTCACCTTTGTTGCTTTCATTGCTTGGCCCTCTCACTGTTAAAAGGTCTTATTCATTTAGCTTATTTAATTGATTGCTTTCTTTGCTTCAAATTTTGGTTTGATTTCATTCATGAACTGTTTGTTTATATCTGTGTAATGTGGAATAAAAGGCCAACCCAATCATCTTGTTTGTAGGTATCCATTATTTATTAACTGTTTGAATATTTTTTTATGTCATAGTTTGAGACTTGAATTGCATTGATATATGTATAAGTTCTTCTAAGTTAATGGAAATAGGAGGATTATTTGCATTCTTTGTTTGTCTATTGATTTCGTGGTTACATGTGTGATAGAAGATAATTGATAAAACTATTATATACTGATTTTGTTTTTCAAAGGCTTTATAAGTGATACGTAGCTCAATAGCTCGTCCATTGCCATGAGTAGTGAAGAAGGAATTTGAAATGTACAATACTTTAATCCCAATCCCTTTGATTGTATGTGTAGTGCCCTTGCTGCTTTGTTTTGACTGATTAAAGAAGGTTTATTATACTTTCATTCAAATTTTGTTTGTCACATAAACATATCTCTTTTTTAACTCTCTTTTTCTTTCTTTTGGTTACTACAATTCAATATTCATCTTTAACTGTCTGATTTTTTTTTTTAAATATTTAATTTTGTGTGTTTGTGCATATGTGTGTGTGTGTGTGTGTGTGTTAAACTGTATGGTTGGTTGATAGTTGAGTTGTTTAAACTTTCATTTGAGGTGGTTGGTTCTAAGGCTTGTATGTGATTCTCAATTGCTCTCGTCTTGTCACTTTGGCTACTTTTGCATTGAATTTGGTTATGATTCTTTGATTTAGTTACATTTTTTTTTTTAATATTTTAAATTCCTCAACTTGGTTGACTTTCAAGTTTTGTTGTTATCTCAATATTTTTTTCTGTTTTGTGATGTGGAACCTTGGCTCTACTACCCTTTTTGATTTGTATATGTAATTTTGAGACCATAATTGTGATTTGTGTTTGAAATATTATAGATAACTTTTCTCAAATAGCTTTTATAGTTTTTTTGAATCTTGTGAAAATTAAAAGATGGTGACAATAAGAAAAAGTGTTTTTACACATCAGACTTGAAATCTGGCTTTGGCTGAAATGCTTATATATATACATACATGCATATATATATATATATATGTATGTATATATAAACTGAAGCTAAGCTTTTAATTCCACATGGGGTGTTTGAGAAAATGATTGTTAGAAGATTTTTGTTTTATTATTATTATTATTATTATTTTATCTATCAACATTTATTGTTGTCAATATGCAATATAAGCTTATTGTTGAAAAATCAAGCTTATTGTTTATTATGCTATTTGTTTTCTAATGGGTAGGTTGTGCTTTTTGAAGTATGAGACAGAAGACCTTGCTACATTGGAGGCCATCAATGTAAGGTTTGTCTTGACTTAGTTGGGTTTTGTTGTCTAGAATTTATATGTATTGTTTATTATGATATTTCTTGTGGTGATCTTTCATGCAAAAATAGCTAAGTTAGTCAATATTTCAAAAATCGCTAATCGCTAATCGACTGACAAGACAGCAATTAATGTGATTTATTAGTTATTCGGAGATTAATCGGCGAGTACTGTTTATTAACAGTCAAACTGGGTTAAATCTGTAATTAGAAAAAAGAAAAGAAAACTTTAAAAATTTCTATAGAATCAAAATTTCAAAATATAACCATATGATTGCAAAACATCATCAAACTTATCTCATGTAATTTCCCAAGCCACTTTAGTGTAATTACATAATTACAGTATAGTTATATACAAGATGCTTTAAAATTTTCAGCGGCATGACAACTATTTTTTTCAATAGTTCCACCCTATAATACACAAAAATAACACTTCAAAAAACTATCACATCTTAACTACTTAGGACCTCCAATCCTTCTTTCAATCTCAAACACAACCAACATCATATATAACATTTAAATACTAAATAATAACACAACAAGTATAAAATTGCAACCAAAAAGGAAAAGTCCAAGAAGTATATTAAGACCCTAAAGTTCTGAAGGGCAAAGAGGAAGATACAACCACTCTTTATCTTCATAACAGTCTTCCATAACTTGTTCATTATCGAATTCAAACTCTAAATCAATGTTCTCTCTTCCTCCTTCTCACCCCCCTCTTTAGAATGAAAATCATCTTCATCAAGTTGTCTCATTTGCTCCAAACCGGACCCTACTTCATCATCATCATCAACATCTAAAACAAGCCATCCTTGTGCATCAATAGTATCAGCATCGGTTGCTAGTAGCATTCAACATTATTCTCAGTTTGCCTTTGCTTTCTGTGTATCAATTTTGAATTGAACTAAACAAAGATTGGATTATTTAATCGGCTTGCAGTTAGTTTATTCCTTTTCTTGGAATGTATCTATATAAGATGTAAAAATCAAAATCAAATAAACCAACAAATAACTAAAATTTAGAACATTAAAAATATGTTATGGATATTATTACACTTACTCATTCAAAATTGCTCCAATTTCTTTTACATTTAGATGAACTAGTGGTCAATGAAAAAATTCTTCCTACAAATTTTTTCAAGTTAGGTGTTTGGCTTCCAAACATGTTCCACCATTCAACTACACCATAGAAAATAATTAAATATAGAATTAGTTTTTAAAAGATATATTTTCATAATTATAATACTAAAAATATAATCTATAATAATGATTAGTAAACAAGTAAAATAACTAAATACAATTTATATGAATTAGAACATTCGATATTTTACTTAGCTCCATAGAATCATCTTGACATCCTTTAACAGCCAATGGTTTCCCAAAAACATCATTTTTTATCTTATACTTTGGTCATTCATACATGATGATTTGATGTTGAAAGGATAGATCATCATGATAAAAAGTCTTTAAATACTCTATTAAGGCTTCCATCAACTCACTTTCAAGGAAAATTTTTAAATCCTTGAAGTAGTAATAAGGGTTTAATAGAAAGACCGTCACATGCAATGAAGAATCTAACCGATCTTTCATTTTTCCATCAATTATTTCAATGATTGGCTGATAACTATTTCCAACATTGTTTAAGGCCTCTCTAATATCTTGCTTGGCCCTTCTTAGTTCTCCATATAACCAAGGAATTGATGGTTTTCAATCCTCATCCACTAGTCTTAACACTTTCATCGAAGGTGCAAAAACTTTTAAACAATTTGTTATACCATTCCAAAACCTGAAACTCATCATAATTGAGCAGACCAATTTTCCTTTAGTACTTTATGAGAATTTGCACTTATCTCATTCCTCACCACTAAACATTATCTTCAAAGCATTTTATTTACCTTTCAATCTTTGCAAAGTAAGAAAAATGGATGCAAATCTAATCTTTCCTGACCTTATAATATCCTTATTCTATGTAAAAGACTTCAGCATTACCAAGGTCTTATAATGAGCATAAAAGAAGTTTGTCAATTACTTTGCTTGCTCAACAAATTTGCTAAACCTCTGAATTTTTTCAATACTTTAAAGCATGAGATTGATTGTGTGAGTAACACATGCGGTCCAAAATATGTTTGGCCTTTTCTTCTTCAAAATCTTGGCAGTGGCTATATTGTTACTGGCATTGTTGGTTACTACTTGAACAACATTTTCAAGTCAAACTTATTCAATACATTCATTCACTTACTAGAAAATGTGTTTAGTAGTGTCTGCCACATCAGAACACTTCTTGGAAAAAAGGAAGGTGACCCTGCAATAATCAAACATCAATCAAACATTTTTTATTAAATGATCAAACTTATCAATTATATTATTAATGACATAGACAATCTAATAATGTACAGTGGATGAATTATATGAAATTCAAACCTTCAATTCACACACAAATTCATTATGCTCCTTCTTTTCCTATCTATCAAAGCATAGGTCATAATTGAGCATCCATTTTGAGCCTACTTTTCTTATTGCCTCTCAACAACAACTTGGTCTCTTGCATCTTTTGGGGCAAATATCGCTCCCCAATTTCACAACGAGTTGGAGGTCTATAACTCGGCCTAAATTGACCAATAGCTTCACAAGCGCGTAAAAAACTATCATTATCAATAGTATTTCATGGAATGCCACTTTCAAACGTCCAACTAGTCACCCATTTATTCAATTGATCCATTCTTTTTTTAAAGAGTGCTTCAATGATTTTTTTTTCTTCTTGCATTGACTTCGTTGAACCTTGTGACAACTCTGGATTAATCTCTTTTACGAATCTATCAATAAGGCTAACAAAATGACGCTCTTTTCTTACCCCTTCAATCTTTACTTCTTCCATCTCTTCTTATTCCTCGATATTTACTTCTCCTTTCCTCAAATTCTCCTCAATCATTTTATTTTATTTTTCTTTTTTTTTTTTTATTTCCATAATTGCATTTTTACATTTAGCTACATCCTCCAATCATTTGGCAACATTTCCGGATATGTGAACTATATATTCTTTTAACCTATTTATCCCTCAAGACATAACCTTTCCACACAATTTGTATTTAATTTTTTCCGAACTCTTCCCATCTGCCCACATCCCATATTCTCATCTGATATCACTTGAATTTCATTTGAGAGATTGGGTAGCAGAAGCTCCCGAAGATTAATCAACATTCGTCATGATTCATGAATATTAGAATATCAAATTATCAATCAACCTAATCATCCAACAAATGTTGAAGTATTACAAAAGTAACACAACAAATATTACAAAGAATATAAGCAATTAAACATTAGTACATTACAGAAGTAATATAACAAATATTACAATGAATTTAAGCAACAAATATTACACAACAAATATTCAATAACAATTTTATGCATATATATCCTCACAAGCCATTAAAAATCATCATCCAAATTCAATAGATAACTCTTAGCAAAGAAAAACAAGATAAAAATCATTACTGTAAATGTCAATATGTAATAAAAATCACCACTTTAAGTATTAAAAATCACTACTTTCAACATGTTTCAATTTTTTTAGTTGAAATCACTACTTTAAGCTACAGTGATATGAAAAAGGTTTACGAAACTCAAAAACTAAAAAATTTAAAACTAGAAGCAAAAAAAAAAAAAAAAAAAAAAATCCTCATGGGCAGATCAACCACAGGCACGGCGATGATGATAAAGATGACAATGATACACCGGTTGAGGATCGACCCTAGTGAGGAGACCAGTAGCTTCTACGATGCCATTTTAGGGTCACAGTTTTTGAAAAAAAAAACAAAAAAAGCCCATCTTGTGATTAGGTCGATCAAGTTGGACCAAGTCACTTGATTAATCGATGTTGTCGATTTGGCCCTTATTGGACCAACAAGCCTTCAGTTACTGATGTCTGCATGTGGACATTAGAAGGCATATTTTATGTGTCTTGTGGGTTAAATGCACAATAGCTCCCATAAAAATAGGAGAAACTCTGTCAGAATTTTCGTATAATTGATCGAGTTTACATATATTGTTTTTATATATTGAGTTTGTTACCTATGTGTTTGCTACTAATATATGTTATTTCTATAACATTTTCAGATATCGTCTAAAGGTACATCTAGTAGTTTGTCTTCAAGTGCATCGAGTGGTGAGAAGAAAATAATGAGAAGAGGGCCCAAGTGATCATATTTATGTTGTTAAAAACATTTTTAAGTGATTATATGTAAATGAATTTTATTTTATTTTTTATGTGTGTTGTAATATTATTTTTATTTTAATATAAAATTATATATATTTGTAAAATATATTTGTAAAAAATATGTATATATTTTTTTACTATGAAAATAGATATCCATGCCATTAGCCTAATAAGGATATGGTTATCCATATGGAGCAGCAACTCGGTATGGATAGTGTTATCCATTCATGCCTGGTATTGGATAAATATATTCACGGGTTGACCCACTTTCAATATGTGTATCCATACTGGGTTGTTCTCGCTATGGTTACTTATATCCATATTGACAGGACCCTACCCAGACCACATCTAAGCTCTTATCTGGAGGATCCTGTCGGACATTTCAACGGACTCATCGAAACTGACTTGTCGAATTGAAGACATCCGGGAAGCAAACCCTAACTTTCTACTCCGGTTTACTCGTTAAAACTTAGTGATTTGATTTTTCTATAACTGGTTGGGAGTGATAAAAATTTTTCTCGATTCTATTTCAAAAACTTTTTATAAAATTTTCGACAGCATAACGGCTGCATTTTCGATAAAACCAAAATTTAACCTGTAAAGAAATTACACTTCGGCTATATCTGAATACCTCTCAATTACTTTATCCACAATCATGCAACATCCATCAAAATTTCCATAGTCATAAACAATCACTTGAATGCAAAATACACATATATGAACCATATATATAGAATGCATGAATATTTATAACTTTACAATTTCAACATCATTGTAATTCAAATTTAATAAGTTAAATACATATACAAAAATATATCCAAGCGTCTTGTGCGATTGCCCACCTATATATATATAAGGCAAAATTCTGGGTCTCGTCCGAAAGTGGCACGAAATGAAAAACAAACAAGCTACAAAATAAATAATAGGTTAGTGCAACAAGGATATATAATATCACATACACTAACATAAGAATTCGTTATTAATTCAAGTTTTACAATTTCTTTAAATTCTTTCATGTGTATCCTTGACTTGTTCTAACCATCACAGGCGATTATAACTAACGCTAACGTGAAGCTTACTAATGTATCTCAACCGCTACGTTACGGAATTTACTGCATCGTACGTAGGGCGCTAAAACTCATCACTAAACAACTACAATGCGAGATTTTCTGCATCGCAAGTGTAGTGCTAAACTTTAAGCGACTACGAGCGGAATTTACTGCTTCACTTTGTAGCGCTAACTATCAACTAACCAACTACGCATGGAATTGTCTGCATCGCAACGTAGCGCTATACTTTTCTATAGTCTGAGCGATTACGAACGGAATTCTCTGCGTCGTCACGTAACGCTAAATCTCTAAACACTGAAGGCATACACATGGGTTTTTCTTCGATTTTTCTAGTGCCAAAGCACAAAACATTCTAATTTTTGAAATCTGGAAAACTTTTCTCGTTTCATGTTCTTTAAAAGCAATTTAGTATAAATTTCCATTTTTATGTGGGTTCCATAGGAACTGATACATTTACACTTTAACTTTATACAAGAACTCATTCTCATTCTCTTGTATTTACTTACTACAATATTACTTATCAAACATCAACATTCACATAAAATTGAAAAAGCTCTTAAGTGGCGAACCACTTACCTCAAGGCCGCGTCGCTCCACGTCAAGCGTCTCAATGAGGCTTCTGGACGCCGCTCATGCGCTCGTCACCTACACAACACTTCCTCATCATTACTAATAACAAACTCAATTCTCAACTATACTTATTTTTCTCTATATACCTCCTAACTTGTTTCAATTCAACCGAGACTCTCAAATCCCGATTTTTTGTGAAAATTTTTAGTTTTGGACCCCTAGAGATACCCCCACGCGGTCCGTTTACTTGTTTGAGGTCTAAAATGAAAAATCACAATTTTTACTCAAACGAACAGCCCTTGACAGAACGCATTGCGACGCGCTGCCCGGGACTCCGTTTTCCTTCATTCTTTTTTCCTACGGCTCACTTATCTCACATTCTAGTCACACATCAAATTTCATTGAAAAATATTATCATTTACTAAGTCAAATCTAAGGAAAACATCCGTTTTGGACACTTTCGGACGCGTTTTAATGCCCGTTTAGTAAACTTTGTGTTTCGGATTAGCGACGCTAGATTTTCTTCCATAACTAAGCTTCATGTAACTAATAATGACTAACTAAACTTATTTTATGTAATAAAAATTGCATTAAGCTAGTCGTTTCACTTCTCAGAAGTCTAACGGCACTATATTGTCCATAACTTGCGCAATTTTTATCGGATTCAATCCGTTCCAAAACCTTTGGTTTTCTATGGTTCCTAGGCATCATTTGAGGTGTAGAACACTCCTAAATAATTGAAATATAGTCAGGTTTTCTAGAGCTCAAAATTTGAGCTCGGGAATCACATTTTGCCTATAACATCCCCTTTTGCAACTCTAACAACTCTTTAACTTTTCTAACCTCTTCAAGGCTTAAAATTGGTTTCAAAACCATCTAATTTCAAGGTCTAACTACTGCCCTTCAAGTCTCTAATACATACATAAATCTAACTTGGTCATTTAAATGCTCAAATTTCACTCAAAGCTTTTATCAACTACTTGATATGCATAAAACACCATTTTCGGTTTCTACTTTGAAGGAGGGTATGACAACCCATTTACATCATTTTATGGTAGCAATTACACTCAAAACTCATCACTTATGATTCTATAACAATCATATAAGGTTCTATCTAAAGTTTAAAAGCAATCTAACCAACCAAATCAACAACAACTACAACAAGAGGCTGTCACTATCTTCATTTCTGTTTTAGCAGAAATTTAAAGAAAACCAAGTTGAAATCTTACTTTGTTCTTAGCTTAGGGAGTTGAGAAGAGTCTTGTAAGGAGGTTTGAGGGCTTGGAAGGCAACTTGGGAGGTCATTCCTCTCCTTTCTTTCCTGGCCGACTAGCCTCGTCGCGTCCTTGGGTCGCGCGAATCCGCTTCAGTTCTGCTCGTGTTTTTGCTCTATTTCTCACGACCAGCAGCTGTTGGTGATCCCTCTTATTCGTGTCTCCTCCTTATCCTCTTCATTTGCTGCCCAGAAGCTGCAGTTCACGGCCAGAAATCCCCCCTTTCGCGACCAGCCCTCGCGTGGACGATTCTGCTCGTCTGGTTCTGCTTCTGCTTCCACGTCTGAACTGTTTTGGTTCAGCTGCTGTCTCTTGCTCGACCAACAGCCACCTTGCTCTCTTCTTGCTTGCTGGTTACTTCTCTTCTTCTCTTCTGGTTCTCCTCTCACAGCTCACATCTGAAATGTTCGCTGGTCTCTCTCTCTCTCTCGAAAGTTCTCGGCTAATGATTGAAATTGGCTGAAAAAAATTTAGCTTAAGTGTTGTTTATATAGTCAACAACTTCTATTAATTGCATCTTGCCCCAACTCTCTTTAATTTCACTCCCATCTCCTTTTCTTAATGCTCTCTCACAGTAACACCCCTCTTGGTTCTTTCGTATTTCTTTCCGTTTCTCATTTGATTTTATATTTTCGTCTTGCTAGTATTTATCTTAAACGTCAAGCTTGACTTATTAATCTTAACTCTCTCTTTTTAATCGTATTTTAATTCAAATTATCATTGACCACTATTTTAAAATCCTAACTTGGATTTTATTAAAATGCTACTTAGATTTTCATAGCCGACGATTTTCGTCGTACTCTTAATTTAATACTTTATGAGGCCATGATTATCAACTTATTAAATGTAGAGAGTTATATTATCTCTCTAACTTAGTTTCTAATGCTGGGACTTTATAAGTCGAAACTAGGGGTTTACACATATTGAGCGAGTGTCCAGTATGAATATTGCTAGCAACTATGCTAGTTCTATCCACACCAAGCGCTTCGCCCGGTATGGATAGAATCAAATATACCGAGTATTGCCCGGTATAGTTAACTTGTTTTGTTGTAGTGTATATAATTCAAAGTTTCAACTTTTGATTATATTATGTGTTATTGTTTGTAGAGGATAGATAAAGATTACTTATTGGTTCATGAATCAATCCTGGTTGGTGTGGTTTTATTTTATTTTATTTTTTAATTTTACAGCAATCACTAGCTTGTTTTCCTTTTGTGTTTTGAAAAGAAAATTACATTTTTATCTCATGTACTGCATTTGTTAAATAGTCGTTTACATTGGTTTGAAAAGGGGTAAAAAAGTAATTAAAATGTTAAATAGTTATTTGTATCAAGTGAACAAAGCAAACTCAGAAGAAAGATCGGATGAAGAAAAGTGAACAAAGCAAGATAGGTATAGTATAGAAGAGTGGTTGCATCTAATACTAAGTATGGCCAAGAGTATGGTGATGAGATGGGATTTTAGAGGGGGTCAAAGATATGTTTTTCTTTAATTCTATTCTTCTTAGCTCTTCCTATTTGTTTCTTCTTCATGAAACTTTTTTTCCTTCATTTCTGTTCCTTGATTATACTGAATTTGTGCAGAGGTATATGTTTGTTGATAGGGATGGAAAACATTTTCGACACATCCTAAATTGGTTGAGGGATGGTGTTGTTCCCACTTTGACAGAGTTTAAATATTTGGAGTTTCTACGAGCGAAGCAGAATACTATCACCACTTTTAAGCCATAGTTTTTTCTACTTCATTAATGTCCATCTTTATTTTCTTGTTTGAATGGATCATCATTGTTATTTGGAATTGTTCCTGTGTAGTTTATACCATTTGGTTTTTCATATTCTTGCTGCATTAAATATTTGGTTGAGATTTGAGGTCTTTGGGGAATATGTTTATAGGTTTGCATTTAACATTTGTACTTTTAAGTTTTGACCTCATATATATATATATATATATATATATATATATATTTTGTCATCTTAAAACTAGCACAAGCTTGTGGTATAATTGCTTTTTTTTTTTTTTGGTTTAAAGGAACTTTAGTGGGACTTGGATCCAAGTTCTACGTCTATATAGGTAAGCAAATGTGTTATAATTTCCTTTTAAAGATGAACTCATCCTGCCATCAAAGACATATTCCGGATTTTGATACTCTGAGGGTGCATGAATGATTTAAAAGGTCATCGCATTTTTGAAACCAAGTTTGTGGTTATATACCTACCATAGGTTTTCAAAAGGACTTGCGCCTTTAGCAAATTCTACATTATTCGACTGGTATATGATTTATAGAGAAGTGGTTTTGTTTGCCTGTTGATAGTTGGAACTGCATGCTATCTTCCTATCATTGTAACTTAAGTTTAGCCTTGTTTGCTGTCTCTATAAGATTATCAAAGAATGGTCTATTTGTTTTTCAAATTATTGTCCTGTTTAGTTTTTTCTTTTCTTTTGTAATTGATGAAAGACTTTTTAGCGGTAGCTCAAATTTTTTAATTGGTTCTGTTGAGAAACTCTCTCATATGGTGAGAGATGCATGATAAAATGTCATACTCATCTTTTGTTTCTTACTAACAGTTGTAATATTTGTCTAAGATATTGGTCTCTCTGATTATGTCCTAATAACATATGCAAAATTTATCAGAGATGGGCTTCAGCTATGCTTGCCTTTTATGATATGATGTGAATAAGGTTTTTTTTTTATGTTTATTTATTTAATTACCTTCTTGTAAGTATGAAATATTTGATGTAATTCTTATAATTATTTGAAATTTTATTAATCTATAGGATGAAAATATATTGAATCTTCATTTTTGTCTTCTAATTAAATTAAATGTATTATAAATACAGTTAAATTTAGAATTATTATTTATAATATCATATATATGATAAAGTAAAAAAATATTGCTAATCCAGTAGTTATATCTAAACATCCACTTAATATAAATTATAAATTATAATATTTAATTGATAATTTGTTTTAAACTTAAAATTTATTTGATAAGAAAAATGAAATATAAATTTAAGCACGTGTCTTGCACACACAGTCAAAACTAGTGACGTAAAGAAAACGTTTCATTAGGAGGACTTGAAACAGATATTCAATAGGGTCGTAACGGCATGCACTCAATTTCAGTTTAACCATCACATGAGAGTGGTGGCATTACTTCATTGCTAATGTTAAGCCAAATTGATGAAAATAAGAGGCTATCACACGTATTTTGTATATGTTGTAGATATGAAATGATGACCGCTAATATTGCTAAGAGTCTTAAATCATGTCTTCACTATGCATGTCAATTATCTGTTACAACATTAGCGGAGTTTATTCACCAAATGTTACAATGATGAATCTTTGATCACCATCGGAAGGTTGAGTCAATTAGGTTACAACTAAGTAATGCTGCCCATGAGAAAACACAAAAATAGGTGGTTGAATAAAATTCGACTATAGTTTTGCATGTGGATTGGAACATATTTCTTGTGAAATGTCGTGGGGACAAATGGACGGTGAGCTTTGGAGATATGACTTGTACTTGCAATGTGTTTCAAGACTTACTCTTACCATTTGTCCATGCACTTGCTGAAATAAGGTCATTCTATGTTATTTAATATCATTTATACTTTGTGTCTTGTTAATTGATTGCTCAATTCAATTGTTTGTCATATATAAGGAGCGAAATATGGATTTCACAACATTCTATGCAGACTATTACGAGAAAAGTATGCTTTTTGATGCATATTCATTACCAATATTCCCGATTGGGCCTCCTACCCAATGGGTTGTACCAGAAAATGTTCGCAACGGTCCTTCCTCTTGACATTAGACCCTAAACCAGCAGACCAAAGAAAAGCAGAATCCCTTCAGCTAGAGAACGCACTCGTACACAATAGCTGAAGATGTCCCAATCCATAGCCACTTCAGAATGAAAATAACGTAGGTACTGCATCTGCTCGAGTTCAAGTAAGAGTCAAGAAGAAATGTTCGATTTGTCATCAGTTGGGCCACAATCGTTTTAACTTGCCTAGATAGACCAGAGCAGCTATAGAATTTGAATGATGATGAGATATTTGCCATTGGGGAAGTAGATGATGTAGATAGTAGCGGTTCCTCAGATAGCGACAATCGATATTTAATTGTTATTTATTGTAACTTCATAAATATATTAACTTAACTAATTACAAATTTCATTTTTCATGAAAGGTAACTCATTTGTGTACTTGGATCTATCATCAATGCGTGGACATATGATTGTTAATGATTTTAAACAGGTTGGATGAATTCCCACTGGATCCAGTGCTGAGCAAGTTAACATACCATTAGTTCATGAAAGCTAGAATTAGTTCCAAAAAGATAAAAGATTTAACACATGAAACTTATAATCAAATCTAGTTGTCTACAAGCCAAATCTCAATTTTTTTTTCTTCCAAACATTTGTTGGAAAGTCAAAATTGAAATTGTTTACCTTTTTACTGATTTCCAAGAATTTTCTACTCACTTAGTTATTGAAATCACAGTGCAATTAAAATTAAAGCTTGATGTCCAATTAAAATTCAGTTGTAATTATAAGATTAAATTCAATACACAAGTTATGCATTGAATCATATTACCAAATTTTAATACTTTAATTTTTTCTTATTGGATTAACTGAAATCAAGTAATTCAAATTCAATATATAACATCTTGAACATCAAAATCAGTGTAGATACAACATCAATAAAAGGCATTCCTTGGACTTGAATCAGTGTCACCCTAAGAATATTTCCCATGAAAGTATAATTATAGCAAAAACAAAATGTACTTTTTACTTAACTGCTAATCCACCATATGAGTATTCATCATATAAAGCAACTTCCGGTACACACCTACGCTACTATAGGCTATAGCCATACACATATGGTTGTTGCCCAAAAGAGGCTCACACAAGCCAATTCAGTTCCATATGTTCATCTCCATGCATGATAAGTCAATGATTTAGAACACCAACAAGCAACCAAGTCAGTCAACTCCAGAAGGAAGCAGCTAGACTTGCAAAACTTGCTCAACATTTTGAATGTCTTTATTAAGTAAATCAGTCACTTGATTCCGATTTAGTAATAACAGAACCATTCTCCTCATTCATCAATGTAAGCCTTGTTCATTTTTCTTCAGCCACCTTTATCTTTTTTTTTTTTTTTCCTTAACATCTTTATGTCCTTCATAGCATCGTCCAACTCTTCCTTCATCTTCCTTCAGTTACAAGTCCCCTTCGTGGTCTCACATTCAGCTTTTTCCAACTTGGTTTCAACTCTTGAGTTGTTTCTATTGATTGCAGCTTTAGAAGACGACTACGCACATCATTAACTACAAAGCCATGTGATTCCAATTCAGGAAGACATTCCAAAAGGCCGTCCATCATGCTTCCTGAACTGTCTGCTTGTAATTTTGATGTTTCCTTTACCACATTGACAAAAGTCATCATACAAGCAAGCACCAATCGTTCTTAATGCACCTTTTCACATTCATCTAAAGGATGAAAATGTGGTTGTTGTGGCATCAACTGGATTTCTTCTGTAAATTGAACAACCTTTAGTACTGGTGAGCTCTTCAAAAATCGTGTGGATTCTCAAATGACATATAATCAACTGTGGCTGCCTCTGCATCACATTGCACACAAATTCATTTGGTTATTCAAAACCAACACAATCACCTAGAGAGTAGAGACTGACATAATCAAGCCAATTTCTATAAGTGAATGTATGCTAAAATTTACTTCAGCTTACTTGAATCAACTACAATCGTTGGAGAGCACATGGACTTATCTTTAACAACATCAACCCGATTACTAATCACGTCGGCCATCTCAGCATCTTTGCACTTCGGAAACTGTGTCAGAAAGTTCGGCAACCTTTTCTATTGATGCACATCATAAGACAAAAACAGAACTAAAGGCCTCGGCACTTAAAAATCACAGCCCAAAAGAAAAAAAAGTAAATATTACAAATTAAAAGACTAAAAACCATCTTAACATAGATAATAAAAACAGCTTCTATTAGCAACCTTATGTGCATATAAAAGATATGCAAAATTAGAAATCATGTCACATGCACAATATTTTATTAATTTTGTTAATACTTTCACCTAATATTGAGTCTTTGTTATATCTAATAGTTGATTGAATTTGAGGATAAGATTACCCTTCAAATAACAACAAAAATATCAAAATATCCTTATAACACCAAAAAAAAAAAAAGGGAAAAAAAAAAACTTATGATAAATTTAAAATAAAATATAAAAACAAGAAAAGTAATTGACTTGAAATAGAAAAAATAAGAAAAAAAAAATCAGTTGCACACATTCTTGTATATCATTCTCCGACAAAACTTCTCTTAATCAATCAGTGTTAGATTTTGTGGGTGCATTTGATATACCGTATTAGATTGGATTGGACTAGATTTGACTAAATTAAATTGGATTGGATATGATTAAGAGTGACAATATTTCCATCCTTCAAAAATTGCTTATACACCCCTTTTGTCATAAAAAAAATAATAAATTTTTCTTGTTTATTTTTATATTCTACGAATCCCTTTTTTTTTTTCCTTTTGTTATACTATATTCTCCTCAAAACACATAAAAGGTGGATCGACGTGAACACAACTTATCATCATCAACAATTCAAACATGTTGTTGATCACCACAACCTTAAAAGCTCCAATTTCTCTCTATATATAACACCCTCTTTCTTCCACCCATTGTTGTCCTCTGAAGCACATTTTGTTGATTTCATTTTCCATCTAGTTTCTTGTTGATCATTAGAGAGTGGATTTTTTTTTTTTTAATATTTAAAATTATATATGATTTGGTTTTTGATGTTATGTTGAATTGAATTGTCGATGATGATAAATCCAAAGGCTTGTTTCTCCAAACATTTGGCTACCTAAGAGCTTCGTCTTCGTCAGGGTTGAGAGCCTATGCTGCTTTTTTCCTTGAGGGGGGATCAAATTGTGAGGCATGTGTTTGAGGAGACTGAGACTTTGAGGACATTGTGATTGAAGAAGTAGAGAAAAATGGCATCTTGGAGGGTGGTGATGACAAAGAAGAAGAAGAAGGGAGAAAAACAATATTGATATTGTAAAATTTAATCAATAATAATAAAAAAAAAATAGATTTAAATGGGGTGTACTTACAAAAATGTAGTATAATAAAATTAAGAAAAAATGGTACTCTTGATATTAAGTGAAGTTTAAAAATAAACTAGAAATATTTTAAATTTTTTATGCAAAATGGGTGTACAAACAATTTTTGAGGGATGGAAATATCACCACTCTATGATTAAATTCCATGTTTTGTGTACTATAGGATTGAATTTGTTCAAAAATAATTATGCCTAAATGCTACTTACAAAAAATAATGTTTTAAGTTAATTTAATATTTATAAATTAAATAATCAAATTTTGATAAATGAAAAATAAAGAAAATTCTAAAACTTTACAGAGTGGCTCCTTTTGAAAGTATTCCTTTAGAATATGATTATAATCATTTTTAAAAGTTTTAATTTTTAATATGTAAAAATTGTTAGTATTATTTAATTAAGTTTTATGAATTAATATATTTTTGTGTTTTAAGGTTTAAATAACTAAATAACAATATTTATAAAAAAAATTAAAAAAATAAGAACCCACATGGTGAAACCCATTTTCATGTAACCCACCCTGTGGTTTATAAATTAGTTGATGGCGTAACCAGTCCCGCGTCCTTTTCAAACACTACATGAGTTCAATCCAATATGACCATGAATGCGGCCCTTCAAACCTACCCTTTGTTTAAATGCTCCAAGATTTTTCTACGCCTCCATTGTTAATTAAGAAAAAAATATCATTTTAGTGCTTAAGTTTTAGAAAATTATCAAATTTTTAACTATATTTTCAAAAAGGACGAAATAAATCTCAACTTAAAAAAATACATATATATATATATATCAAATTAGTCCCTCCTATTGGTCAACTAATAGTCAAACCTAACGGAAAATATAAAAAAACTAACTTAAAGTTGGACTCGGTTAAAATAGATAAAAAGATCATTTTTCCCTTGACTAAAATTAAATATTACAATAATATGTAATTGCCAAAATACTCTTGATGAGCTTTTATGTAATTTTTATAAAATTACGGTTTTAACCTTAGACAATTTTTGTGTGTGCGCAGCTTTGTCTAACAATCCTGGTGTATAGTTATTTGTTGTAAAATTACCATTTTACCCTTGCAATAAAAAATCTTCTTAAATCTTTTAATGAAAACTTGATCATTAATCAATGGTCAAAAAACTGGATATAAAATCGTTTTTTAAGCCAGGCAATGTTATTTGCTCATGGGTGCGATTTTTTGAATTTTTTTTTTAAAAAAAGTTTATGCTCTAGCTTTTAATTTTTACATTTTGTTTATTTATTTATTTGTAGTTTCTACTCCAGCTTATAATTTTTTTCTCCATCTGTTTAATATTTTGACAATGTTTGCTCTTGCTCCATCTACTAGTGTTTGCTCCATCTATTTAATATTTTTGCTGCATCTATTAATTTTTCTTCGGTCTGTAATATTATATATTTTAGATACACATATTTATGGTATAATTGGTATATGCATAAGGATGATATTCATATATAATAAGTGACCTGTAATGTTGGACGCATGATGTTTTGACATTGAATGAAAAAATACTGAAATCAATAATGTGTGGACCACCTAATCAGAGTCCACTGACCAACAATCTCTATTTGAATTCAATCTTTGTTAACTTTTCATATGCATAAATTTCGAACACCAACATCAACTGTTCATCTGAGTCCACCAGAATTTGATTCCCATTCCAAGGAAATATCATGAACAACTCCCATTGCTCTCATTCCTTTATTGGTTCATCCCTTCATACTTTTATAGATTCATTAATGATGCTAATGACACTAGAATCACCCAAATGTAGGATTATTGATAGGTCAATACCATCATCACCAAGCTTAACAAAGCCTCGAAATGAGCTCATTGAACCAAAAAAACAGACAAAATAGAAAAGTAAATTTAGAAATCTAGGCCACATTATACTAAAACATGCACCATAAGTGTACAAAAAAACACTTAAAAACAATCAGAAATGCCATTGAACAAGCTCCACAAACAATACCATCTCAAAAATGAGCAAAACCCAACCATACACCAGTGTATAAAAACATGCAAAGACCAACTCAAAACATGCACCACCAATGTATAAAAACATACACCACCAGTGTATAAAAACATGCAAAAACCAACCGTATATTATTGTACAAAAACAAGAAAACCAACTTAAACATGCACCATTACTATTCACACCTACCATAACAAACACCAGTTAACAGTATCATGCAAAATCCCCTACCAAGTTAAAGTTACTCCTAATGCCATGCAAGAACCACACAACAAACCCCCAAAACACCCATTCTTTCACATAAAGCACGTTGCAATCCACTTTCAAAAACCTTATCCAATTCAACAAATGTACATAACAAGTAAAACATAGTTTTTGGTGAATAATAAGTACAAACCCATGTTCATAAGAAACTTAGCGAAACCCACAAAAAAATTAAAAGGAAAAAAACCCAACAAAACAAAAGCTATAATATGATAACCCTAACGGACTCATCTGAGTTGATAAAGATATTCACCGTAGCTCTAGAAGTTGGCCAAACAATGTCTAAGGTATGGGTTGACAGTGGGTGAACATGGTGCAAGTTGATAGCGGGTTAACGGGAGTCGGGTTGTCAGCGAGTGAATGACGAAGTGTGGGTTGTTGAATAAGTTGGATGATTGCAAGTAGGTGACTATCGGATGGTGATGGTGGTGGTCGAGGGTCTATGGCCAGTAGTGGGTTAACGGGTGTGGGTTATTGAATGGAGTTGGGTGTAGGTCATTGAAACGGGTTGAGAATGTGTTGAGTTGTCTAGTCCAAACATGAAACCGTGACTTTCTTTTTATTTTTCAATTTTTTTCTCATTTTTTCTCATTTTTTTTGCTCATTTTATCTTCACCTTACATATGTCATCATCATGCATCATGATTTGAAATAACAATTTTACCGTCATACACTGTGTTATCAGTTAGGTTTGACCGTTAGTTGATCAATAGGAGGGACTAATTTGACCTTTTTTTGAAAAGTTAAAGTTCATTTAGTCCTTTTTGAAAACATAATTAAAAATTTGATCATTTCCCAAAACTTAGAGACTAAAATGATTTTTCTCCTCCAATTAACCTCAAAACAACTCCATTTGGCCAAGGACTTTTCTACGCCCCATAAAAGTTTTTTGTAAATCTATTATATGCATCTCATGAATTGTTACTTTAATTATTGTAATAAATTTATAGAATGCATTTTAATATAAATATAATAAAAGATTTATTTTTTAATTTTGCTAGATTATATATTTATAAATAAATTTTTGTAAAATTATCTTTTAAATGAATTAAGATTTAAAAAAAAAAAAACTATTTAATTTGTTTACATTAAAATACTATTTGATGTTGTGTATCTACTAGAGAGGTGCAATTTTAGACTCGCAATTCAATCGATTTTGTAATCAACTCCAATTATTATTCCACAATTTTTTTTTAAAATTTTTTTAATAAATACACTATATTTTTAAAAACTCAAAAATAAACAAAATATAAGTCGGCTTCATTATATTTCATATTTATCCCTTTTATCTTCTAAAACTCATATTCTAAAGGCACTTCAGTAAAATAATAATAATAATAATAATAAATTATTAAACTTGTAAAGAGACCCTAATTATTTCAATATACCTGTTATCAATTTTGATAACATTTCGAAACAAGAAATTTTGATTAAATCTATAATAGGATAAGAAATATTGATTAAACTTATAATAATTTACAATGCTATATATAGATTATCATCGAATTCAATTCAGATACAGAAATTAATATTAAACCAAGTAAAATTTCAAGTTAACATACAAATTTAAAATTCTTAAGATTTACCAAAAAATATATATATATAAATTTAAAACTAATTGAAAACTTATTTCTTCATTATTGTTTGGATCTTATTATAAATCATTTTTACTCACTTCAAAGTTAGCCTTTGATCACATTCTATGGTTTTGGAATTGAATATAGTGAATATATATATATATATATATATATATATATATATTAGGATTCGTGATCAAAAGACGGAAAAAAATGGACTAAAAAAATTAATTTATAGTGTTTTTTGAAATTTTTTATCTAAATTAAAATAAGAGTTTGACTACCTTATCTAACCACTAATTTTATCTCTCAATTGAAACCCTTGGATTGGTTGTAAGGGTATTTATTAAAGCCAATCTAGGGGTTACAATTAAGGGAAAAATTAGTGATTGAATAAGATAGTTAAACCTAATAAATAGATATTTAATAAAAAAAATAAAAAAGTTGTTAAAAAAAGGATTTTGATAAAGCACTGGCTGCTAGCTTCTCTCAAATACAAATGATAAACTTTTTTTCTTTTTCTTTGTGAAATTGATTACAAATGATAAACTAATTGAATTTAAACAAGAAAATACAGTTTATTTTCTCTATTTCATTTCCTCCCTTTCCTTTTTATTGTATTTTCATTCACGATTTTGATAACACCATTTTTTTTTTTCCATTTTCTACCTTTTAGTTTTTACTGTACTTTCATTCACGATTTTGATAGCGGGTGGCACCATAAAATGTCTTGCCGCACTCATTTTCTTGAAATACCCATTATAGAAATTTAAATTTAACAATTTCCACTTTACACCTCTTATAATTCTAAAAATACCCTTATTCTCTTTTACATTAACTAATTTCTTTTCTGATTTCATCCATTTTTTTTGTTCTTTAGTTTTATAGTATCATTTTGTTTCTTTTATATCTCTCATTCTCTTATTGAATCTCAACCTAGAAGTTAATAAAGAATAAATTTTGAAAACAATTTTAAAATTTTCTAAGGAAAAGCAAAAGTATAAGAAGCTTGTTTGAGAGTTCATATTCGGGCATAAACACCTATTTCAAAAACCCATTTTTAATGTGTTAAAGATCTTGATTATGGTGGATCAAGATGAATTTGTGTTCTCCTTCGTGTGAATATTGAAATCATATATTCATGTGTAAAAAATGATATTTGAATGAATGAGAAATTTAGACTCATACACGAATGTAGCTAAAAATCAAGAAAAACTTTTCCTAGATATGTAGAATGAAGGAAAAATGGGTTTATGTTGTTTGGATGTATAAGTAATTTCATTATAAAATTTTTTAATTACAAAAATTTTAAAACAAAATGCGAGTGGAGTAAGATTTTATGAATGGCAATAGAGACACCTTTTGATAACACCTTATCATAAGATGCCTTTTCCTTTTTATTGTATTTTCATTCACACTTCCGTATCCTAAGATGTCTTCTACTTTTTATTGTATTATTCACAATATCATATCCTAGGATGTCTTTTCCTTTTTATTGTACTTTCATTCACTTTCGGTATGATGCCTTTCCCTTTTTATTGTATTTTCATTGACGATTTTGATAACACCTTATTGTAAAAGGATAGAAGGGTCAAATGACTATTCCCACAATCGGAGATGGTTATTCTTATCAAGAGAAGACTTATACTCATACTTTATTTGATAACATCTTATCAAAAGAGATATAAAACTCGGATGACTACTTCCATTATCGAGAGACGATAAGGACTCATACCTGCATCTTCCGTATTTTAATAGAAAGAGGACAACACTCGAAGTATTCAATCACTCCGATTAAAGATTGGAGCTTGTGAAGCAAATTGTTTTAATTCTAAATCATATGTTCATGATAATAAGTACAGAATAAATTTCATTAATTTCTATCTTCATAATTCCCTCTTTTCTTTTTTCTTTTTTTTTTTAATTAAAGAACAATAATGAATTGAACTTAAAAATCATTGATGAGAGATGATGTTTCCTTAAATAATAATAATAATAATAATGAGTGAGAGAAGAGTTGGTAAGCCAGAAAAAGACGTTGTGTGCCATATAAATTACAAGTATTATACTACACAAAATCAACGTTGAACCTACGGTCAACAATCAACATTTGGTTTGTTTTGTTTTGTTTTTGTTTTTTGTTTTTTGAAGTAATCAACAATCAACATTGTGCATTTACTTAATCTCTCGAGTAAACATCCAAAAACTCTGCAATTTTTTTTATTGTATCCACTTAAAATGTAGACTTTTCTTGGAACTTTTCTCTAAGTTATTCACATATTATTTTAGTCCCTAACACAAGGCCGGCTTGGTATTTTAAAGATTCGGTATGGAAAATGAAAATAAACATCTTTATTCATATAACTTATATCAAATAAATAGTATTGAAGAGGTAAAAAAAAAAAAAATCTCATGTCCAACAAACTGTATTGAAGAAGAAAAAGAATACTCATCTTGGAAAAGTAAAACTGAACAACACATTGGTAACCTAGCAGCTAATGCATCATCTTAGAATCTCTACGATCCAGGTTCAAATTTGACTAACACTTTTCTATTTTTTAATTTTTTTAAAAAACAAGAAACAAAAAATGCAATTGTATGGATTTAAACCACCCTTGAATGGGAAAAGAGCAACAAAAAATTGAGTTGTGTGGATTAAAGAGATTGGCTACAGTTGTTTGTAGCACTTAGATTTAAATTTAACCAATTAATACAAAATTCATGTTCTATTTCACGAACTTTTCATACAGAACTTCAATCTTTCAAGGATCAATATGCTAACCGAGCCTTACTACCCACTCCTTGGGTCTTATTACACTCAAGATCTGCCTATTGTCCCTTTATCTCTTTGTTTTGGGGACTAGTTCACGAAATACAAAAAAAAAAATTATATTAATTAATCAAATCTAAATACTACAAACAAATGTGAGAAAATGTTACCTTTGCATGATCAGGATCAATATTTTTGAATCTAGAACTAACTCTAGAGACGAGAGAAGAACTTTTGCTAGATAGTGTTTTTGAAAACATGGTTCTTTTATTTCAATGATCGGAAAATCTTACAAGGGGAAAACACATAAGTCCCTTTTATAGGGAGAGCCTCAAGAAACAAACAAAATATATTACATAAGTGCTGACACAAACACACATATTGTGTCAGTGGCCTGACATTATGACTTTAATTATTACATAGCTTTTACTATTATACGCATGATTTGGATGTCGTTGGGGAATCTTGCTTTCGCTGTCGCTTTTTTTACTGTTTTTGACTGATTGATTGTTTTGTTGTTGCTTTGTCTACCATATGTTTCATTTTATAAAAGTGTGATCTGACATATTCATATAAGAAAAAGAATAATCTGTTTCTCCATTAGCTTTTTTCTGTTATCAATATTGACGAATCTGGAGCATTTCGAGGAGTGAGTCATCAAAATCATCAATATCTTGATACTGTGCTGTGTCAGTGAACTGCATCTGATTTGAGGAGTTATCATTCTGAGCTTTGTCTTGTTGTGGAAGAGTGTTGGCAGAGGATAAGATTGCTTGATCAAAAGTTGAGGGATCGATTGTGTGCACATGCTTTGCAAGTTTTTGCTTTTTAAGCCAAACTTCTTTTGCTTCTAGAATCTCTTGTTCTTGGACTATGTCTGGTTGGACATCTGGAAGAAACCATTTTGGATATTCGAATTGATCAAACTTTACAATCAAAGAGTTGATGTACTTGGTATGGGCTTGTTTGAGACAAGCTTCGTGTTCTGAAGGAATAAATTCCCATGAAGTATCATCTTGAAATGCAGGCCAAATGGATGGAGGAATGATCTGACTTTTTTTCAAACAAGATCTTTTGGATTGGTCTAATTCTAGCATAATAGTTATCTTCTAACCAAAAATTTGGACTGGATGACTTTCTCAATGAGAAAAGACTAGAGAAGAAAACTATAATCTATCCACACAAACACTGAGAAGTCTATGAAACACAAAAATTGACCAATTTTTTTTGGTTTATTGAAATTTGAACCAATGTAATCATTGTCTAAGGGGTTGAAACCATTGAAGGAATTAAACAAAATGACAAATTTTTGGGTCTGGGTTTTGTATAAACCTTTCCAGAGTTTTGATCGTTTTGTGGACTAGGAATTCTATTGCAATATGATGAAGATGAAGAAGATATCAAAAGAACCATAGGAGATCAATTGGGAAGTTGAATATTGGATGGTAATTATTGGTAGGGAGAGTGAATACCTTAGCAAAGGGATAGTCTAGATAAACTGACAGACAATTAAGAAAAACACGACCATATTTAGCTACATACAAATACTGATGAGAAAACATAATAGTCTTGATGAGACCAGAAGGAAGGTTTGATTGAGGATTTGATCAAATTCAGGAGGTATTTCTGGGAGAGAAAAACTTGATGAATTAGAGGATGATGAAGACATACATGTGAACATATAATAGAGAATAGGTGTTTGAGGTATGACTGGAGTTGTAATCTAAATAGGTTGGGAAAGATGATCTGCTAAAACATTTATTTCTCCTTTTATATGTTTAACATCAAAGGAGTAGTGACTGAACCATTCTACCCAGCGAAATAATTGTTGATGCGGAATCTTTCCTTTATTGAACTTTAACATTTAGGGAAAAGATTGCATGTCTGATTTTACTAGGAAATTAGTGCCAATGAGATGAAATTTAAACTTTTCAATTGCATTCTTAACAACTAAGATTTCCTTAAAAGTAGAGTGGTGATGAAGCTTTATATCTTTAAATTTTCCACTGGCAAATGAACAAAGATATCGATGGCCTTTGTCATCTTGTTCCAAAAGTGCGACTCATTAGTATTTTTCATTTGCATCGGTTTACAGTATCTTTTTCCCATTAGAAAGGATCTTGAATGGCGATAGGCTTTAGACCTTTTACTTAAGAAGAATAACAGCATTAGTATGCTCTGAAGACGATGGTGGAGGTTTTTCTTAAGAAGTTGGGTAAGAGGATAGGTATGTTGTGTGAGGTTGGGAATAAAACTGCAAACATAGTTAATGATTCCCAAAAACTGTTGAACCTGTTTTTTGTTGGGAAGAACATCTAGGAATGTTTGGATAGCTTCAAAGATATGAGGTTAGGGATGGTAAAAACCATTCTTGATTTGCATGACAAGGAAATTGATTTCGATTTTGGCAATTTTAGCTTTCTTTTTAGAGAGCATAATTTCGTGACTTTGAACAATGTCAGCAAATTGTTGGAGAAGAGGATAGTGAGATTCTTCATTTTTGGAATAAAGAAGAATATCATCTATGTAAACTAAAGTTAAATGAAGAATTAGTTGAAAGATTTGGGTCATTTTCTGTTGAAAAATGGACGGTGCAATTTTTAAGTCAAAGGGCATGACTGTCCACTGATAGTAGTGATTTGGGATGTAAAATACAATTTTGCATCTATCTATAGAGTGAAGACCAAATTGCCAAAATCCAGCTTTTAGGTCAAATTTAGAGAATATTTGAGTATTTTGGAGTTGGGAAAATGTTATTCTATAAGGTAGAGGAAATTTAATGTCTTTAAGAAAATGATTTAAATGTTGATAGTTTATGACTAAACTCATTTTCCCGCGTGCCTGTTCTACTCTTTTATTAACACAGAAAGCTTCACAAGACCATTAGGATTCTATAGATTCAATAAGCTTTTGGTCAAATAGGGTTATACATTCTTGTTCTGCTAAGAGTAGATGTTCAGGATTCATTCCTAAATGACTTGCTTTGATAGGGTTAACATCTTCACTAAGCTTAAATGGGAACTTAACAAAGTATGTTGGGTTTTGTCAAAGTGAACTGGAGCATTTGAGTAGAAATTCCAAATGTGATTTGCAAAGGAATGCTGTTGGAGTTGCTAGAGAATATGGGTGAAATTGGGTTGAAGGATAGGATACAATTTAGGACATGTGATCCATGATTGAAAGTAGGATTTATATCTGATGTCAAAAGATAAAATGTGAAGTTTTTCAAGTTTAACATAGATATCAAATCCTAAGACAAGATCTTCAATAGGAAGAGAGGAACCAAGGAATTTGTGAGTTATTTGACATCTTGTAAAGACTTTAATGGTGATGGGATAACTGATAAGGTTGGTGGTAAATACATCATTGTTAACAGTCTGAAAATGTTCTTGATGAAGTTTCCAAAAGATGGAGGAAGAATATCAGGATTAAGAATGGATTTTATGGCACTGATATCAAAAAAGGTTATAGCTTTAATGAGCTTGGTGAATTTAGTCGGGAAGAGTTTCAGTTGGGCTAAAAGGATTTGGAGAATAGAGAAAATTATTGGGGTATGTGGTTGAAGTTGATAACATTCGTTGTCATCAAAATAAAGTGCTGAAGAATGGATGGTATCTAAGGACTCAGACTCTGAGATTGTGTACTGAAGAATTGTATCAGGATGAATTTCATCATCTTGAGAGTAAAGACTTTCAAGTTCTTCACCATAGAAACTGATATTTGAAATCTGAGAAAGTTATTGAAGGATCTTTTGAGATTTGTGTTTTTGCTTGGGGTATTGTTTTGCAAAGTCTCTTTTACCATGATAAAGATAACATCTGTCAATGGTTCTCCACTTGTTTTTCTTTTTGTGGAGAAATCCATAGGTTTTGGCCCATCATCTCTTGAAAATCTTGAAATGATATGGCTTTGACTTTTGGCGGTTCTTTCTAAAATGTTTTTTCTTAAGATAAGGTTTACGTATGCACTTCTTTTTGTCTTACATTTCATCTTCAATTCTGGGCATTGACAAACTTTCATTAATTGTCATGATCGTTGTATGTAGTTATCAAAGAATTTTTTCTATGCACATAAATTATCAAGAACGATGAGGAAAATTGATAAATTTCTCCAAAGGTAATCTGATCAAGTAGCCGATTATATGCTTGCATCATCTTAGTCGTTTCTTGGGCAAGAAACTCAGGGATGAATGAGAGGAATGTTTGCTTCATATTTGGGTTGTCCATTCCTCGAAGGACATGATACCGTTTAAGCATTACTTGATAGTTCTTATTAAGATCTTTTCTTCTGAGTAAACAACACTTCATCTGAAAATATTCTTCATGTATTTGAACTTCATAGGATTGAGGCATTCCTCAAAATTCAGTGTAAAAAATATACATTGCTTGATCAATTGTTAGCAATTGAACAAATTGTAATTGGCGATATTGACCAAGACTTGTCCACCATTTGCGAAGGTTTCCAACGAATCTAGTGGAAAACTATGTAAGGATTACTCGAACTTGTCCATTTGGTTTAAGAATTTCTACTTGTAACCATGCATAGAATTCAAACATATGGTCTTGCCATTGATCAGGAGTAATATCATCAAGAGTGATGGTGTGTATTTTAGATTATTAGTTTGGGTCAGGTTGATGACGTCTATGTCTCAGAGCATGTTCAGCATCTTCAAGATCTGGGGTAGAGGTGGTATGAGTATATGGAGCATCTGGATCAGAAACATGTTCCTTTGGAGTTTCACGTGGTTGAGTGTTCATGAACTGAGGTTGTATGGACATAAAGAATGAGGAACTGGATGAGGAGCTAGATGAGACATTTGAAAGTGATGAGGATGGAAACGATTCAGAAGTTGAATTCTAATCAGAGTGAGGGTTTTGATCAAATTCAGAATTGGATGCTTCAGATAGTGGTATCTCAGGAATATAATGTGAGACAATATCTGTAAGATAAGTGGTGAAAGGAATCGGTTGTCCAGTAGAGGCTAAAACCATCATTTAAGTAACAGGGAGGTAGGGTTTTGTGTTTCCATGGTAAAGGAATTAAAGGTGGTTCAAGTGGATTTGGTGGGCTAGGTAAATTCCAAGAAGCATTTTTTATTGGTGGATGATTAGGTAGATCAAAATATCTGACTACAAAGTCAAATTTTCTTAAAGGTTCACCCAATAAGCCAACTGATGGGTCTCCATCAAGATAAGCTTGATACAATGGATCTTTAGAAGATTTTTTTCTTATGAGGGTGATATCCTCAAGAAACAGGATAAGGTTTACTAAATCCAATGGGATCATTTTGGCATTTGATATAATCACAGTCAATATCAAAAGGACAATGACTAAAAGAGTCTCTATATTGAAAAATAGGCATACCAATATTTGAGAAAGCAGCAACTGGTGGATCATCCTTATGAACTCGTTCAACTAGTTGAACTGGTGTAATCATGAATTGGAAATTTGTAAGAGGTGCTATTGGAACATCTGGCTTACCAAAATAAATGGTAGTCATTCCATCCAGATTCCTTTTCATGTAGGCTCCAGTTTTTGTGATTGGCTTAGGAACTTTAAACGTTTGCTCATAGCTCGTGTTCCAGCTTTCCGGAAGGAGCTCAAGAAGCTTTTGTCTCATAACCTGCTTTGGCATCATGATGCTATGTAGAACATGCTGAGAATCCATGGTAAAAACTAGGGTATCTGTAGATGTTGGCAAGGCAAGATCTATTACATGATCTTGAAGTCTCCATACCATTTGATAATGGAAAGTTGCCATAATAGAACCAGGTTTCATTTCTATGCCTATGATCTGGACTTAAACCTTAAGAGCACTGGAGCAATACTCATCATTGAATGGAATGTTAAAATTGGGATATAGGGTGAGTATGATTGTTCCAACATTGAGGGTTCCTAAACAAGCATGCTCATATTTTCTGTAACGAGTGTCCAGAACTGCGAGTTTTACAACCACTGGAAGAACCTTTGGACCATTAAGGGTAAGGGCTAGTTTAATATCTCTAAAATAGATATGAGTGTATCCCTCTTGTTTCTATTGGTTTATGGAAACTTAAGGAATTTCAAGAGTAATATATTACTCAGAACTTTTGGTGGGAAGTTGATATTTATCAAAAGTGCTAGTTTGGACAAACTCTTTGATGATTTTTTATTAGGTTTGATAAGAGTTTTGAGGGTTTTGGAAAGGTGGTTACAAGCTTATTAAAGGCAGTATATGGATTGGTGACTAGAGGAATTTTACTGACAATATCCTCAATATTAGGGATGTAAAAGAACTTATAAAGACTATTTATTTTGGTAGAAGGGGACCTAGAATAGACAGGAGTAGAAACTAGAGAAGATATACAAGAAGAAGAAGGAGTGGAAGTAGGGGAAGTAAAAGCAGAAGCATCTGAGGAATCCATAATTATGATTTTCTCGCTCTAAAATTAGACTAGACAACAAGAATTTTCTCTCGCTCTGATACCACCTAAGGTACACTTGTTTGCAACACTTAGATTTAAATTTGGTAGCCAAAGTCTGTTTGTGAAACTTGAACCAGTTGCTGTAGATTAAAAATATTAATTTTATAATAAATAATATTAAAATAATATTTTAATAATTAAATAATATATAAATATAATGTTTTATTATAAAATATAATATTATAATGATATTATAAGTATTTTAAGTTATTATTAATATTTTATTAGTAAATTAAAATATATTATATTATAATTAAAATAATATATAAATATAATAATTTATTATAAAATATCATATTATATTAATTATTTTTTATTCATAATATTTTACTTTAACGTCGAAGTTGTTCGCTTAACAACTCTAACGTTCTTCTTAACAAGTTAAGTAACGTCAATTTGTTAATATTAATGTTAAAGTGGTTCAACTATCAAATTAGACATTAGCGCAACATTTGAAGTTGTTACAATTTAACAAAAATGGACGTATGAAACGTCAAAATTGTTTCGTCAATAACTCTAACGTCTATTTTAACAAGTTACATAACGTGAACTTGTTGAGATCAACATCAAAGTTATTTACCGAATAAGTTGGACATTAGCACAACGTCTGAAGTTGTTCAAATTTAATAAAATGGATGTATGATATCAGCCAACGCCAAAGTTGTTCCATGAACAACTTTAATGTCAATGTTAACAAGTATATAACATCAACTTGTTAAGATCAATGCTGAAGTTGTTCACTCAACAAGTTGGACGTTAGCACAACGTCTGAAGTTATTCAAATTTAACAAAAATGGATGTATGACATTAACAAATGTCAAAGTTGTTTCATAAACAACTCCAATGTCCTTGTTAACAAATACGTAACGTTAACTTATTAAGACTAATATCGAAGTTGTTGACTCAACAAGTTGGACATTAATACAATGCCTGAAATTGTTCAAATTTAACAAAAATGGACGTATGATATCAGCAAATATTGAAGTTCTTCCATAAACGACTCCAACGCCCATGTTAACAAGTACATAACATCAACTTGTTAAGACCAATATTGAAATTGTTCACCTACTAAGTTGGACATTAGCACAATGTCTAAAGTTGTTCAAATTTAACAAAAATGTCCAGCATCCATGTTAACTAGTACGTAACGTCAACTTGTTAAGACCAACATTGAAGTTGTTCACTAAACAAGTTAGACGTTAGCACAACGTTTGAAGTTGTTCAAATTTAACAAAAATGGATGAATGACATCAGCAAACATCAAAGTTGTTCCATGAACAACTCGAACATCCATGTTAATAAGTATGTAACATCAACTTGTTAAGACCAACATTGAAGTTGTTCATTAAACAAGTTGGACATTAGGACAACATCTAAAATTGTCCAAATTTAACAAAAATGGACGTATGACATCAACAAACATTGAAGTTGTTCCATGAACAACTCCAACGTCCATGTTAATAAGCACATAATGTCAACTTTTTAAGAACAAAGTCGAAATTGTTCACTCAACAAGTTCGACATTGGCACAATGTCTTAAATTGTTCAAATTTAACAAAAATGGACATATATCATTAACAAACATCGAAGTTGTTCTATGAACAACTCCAACGTCCATGTTTACAAGTACGTAACATCAACTTGTTGAGACCAACGTTGAAATTGTTCACCGACCAAGTTGGACATTAGCACAAGATCTAAAGTTGTTCAAATTTAACAAAAATAGACGTATGACATCAGCAACTCCAACGTCCATATTAATAAGTATGTAATATCAACTTGTTGAGACCAACGTTGAAGTAATTCACAAACCAAGTTGGACATTAGCACAACGTCTAAAGTTGTTCAAATTTAACAAAAATGGACATATGACATCAGCAAATGTCAAAGTTGTTCCATGAACAACTCCAGCATCCATGTTAACAAGTATGTAATGTCAACTTGTTGAGACCAACATTGAAGTTGTTCACTAAACAAGTTAGACGTTAGCACAACATTTGAAGTTGTTCAAATTTAACAAAAATGGATGAATGACATCAGCAAACATCGAAGTTGTTCCATGAACAACTCGAACATCCATGTTAATAAGTATGTAACGTCAATTTGTTAAGACCAACGTTGAAGTTGTTTATTGAACAAGTTGGACATTAGGACAACATCTAAAATTATCCAAATTTAACAAAAATGGATGTATGACATCAACAAACATTGAAGTTGTTCCATGAACAACTCCAATGTCCATGTTAATAAGCACATAATGTCAACTTGTTGAGAACAAAGTCGAAATTGTTCACTCAACAAGTTTGACGTTGGCACAATGTCTTAAATTATTTAAATTTAACAAAAATGGACATATATCATTAACAAACATCGAAGTTGTTCCATGAACAACTCCAACGTCTATGTTTACAAGTACATAACATCAACTTGTTGAGACCAACGTCAAAGTTGTTCACTCAACGAGTTGGACGTTAACACAACGTCTGAAGTTGTTCAAATTTAACAAAATGAACGTATGCCATCAACAAACGTCGAAATTGTTGCCTTAACAACTCCAATGTCATTTTTAATGAAAACGCACAAGTGTGGCGGGAGAGCCTTTTATCACACCTAAGCATGACAAAAAACTCTCCCATCATGCTCAAGTGTGACGCTTGCTTGGGTGTGACGGGAGGCTCTTCTATCACAGCCAAGCATGATGGGAGGCTCTCCCGTCACTACCAGAGCAGTAAATGACTATTTTGCCCTTAAAATAAAATGATTTAAACTTAATTTAAATAAGATTGAAAAATCAAAATTAAAAAATGGTAAAATTATTTAAAAACAAAAAACAAAAAATCACATTCTCTCTCTCTTTATCTAGATCATTTCTCCTCTCTCTTATTCTTCTTCTTCTTCATCATATGTGTTCTCATTCTTCTTTTTCTTATTCCTCTTTTTCTTCTTCAAACCTAAATTCATTTGATCTTGACCTTCTTCTCTACCTCCACCTTCCGCTCCTCCTCCAACTCCTTCATTGAAACTGTCATTTTTACCAGCCATATGGTCGCCAACCTCTTCTCCCTCTTTATGTCTTCTTCTTCTTCAACCTCTATTAAATCCCATCACCACCCTCCTCTCTTCCCTTCACCGCCTCTCCTCTTCCATGGCCGCCTACACCCTTTATCCTCTCCCTTTTAATCAAACCACTACGAGGACGACACCGTCATAAGAGGGACGTGAGATTTCATTCATGGTAGAGAAAGAAGATTTAGGTTTGTTGTGGTTGGGTTTCAAACAATTAATCTAAGTTTTGTGTAATATGGATTTTCTTTTCATTTCATTTTAATGTGGGGTTTTTGAATGTGTGAACTATGATTGTTGGTGGAATTACAATGTTTGTTTTGATTGTGTTGGTCATGAAAATTGTATGTGATTGTAGTTGGTTATGTTTATGTTAGGATTATTGGAGATTGGTTCAAAGTATGTAAACCGAACCCAGATTTTTTAGTTGTTATGTTGTGTTGAGTTTGTGTTTGATTATTTTGAGTGAGTGATGTGAGAGAGAGGAGCGATTGTATTTTCAGTTTTGGTGGAAGAAGAGTTGAGGTTTTGGTGGAGAAACAAAGTGAGTTTGAGTAGAGGAACATGAAGTTCTAGGTTAGATCTAACCTAGAACTTCATGTTCTGTTTTTTTTTTCCCATTAATTGGTCATTATTTTTTTTTAAGTTGTCTATAATTCTAAGTGAGTTTTGGTTTTATTTTGATGTGGTAGTGTTTAAGTTTAATGTGGGCTTCTTACTTCTAAGTTCTTTTATGTTCTGTTTGTATTTTTTTTTTTTTTAAATGGAGGTGGATTAATTGAAGATTTGGGTTTCTGGGATGAATCATTTTTAATTTTTAATTTTTTTCAACAAAATTTTTTATTTTTTTTGCTTATTTGTTTAATTTTGATTAAGGGTAGTTTAGTCTTTATATAGTTTTTATCACGTTTGAACGTGATTAAATGATCAGAATGACTAAATTGATGAATTTTTAAAATTTTAAAGATTATGGATATTTAAAACACATAAATTTAATATTAAACGTTACCGACTAAAATGAAATTTCCTCTTAATCTTTTTATATTTAATAATTTTAGTTTGACACATCCAATCAATTATAATGATAAAATGTCAAATTTTTATAAATTTTAAAGCATAAGACTTCCACTGGTCATGGGTGTGCGATCGTGCTCACATCATGGCATAGTCATTTACTTATTCCCATTTTGGTGCATGGCTACACAACCGTTTTAGCACGATTGCACTCACATACCAATGCAAGCCTTTCATTGATGATAGGTGCGTGACTACATTCACATCCTGGTGCAACCGCATACTTATTCTAGTATTGGTGTACGACTACACCACTGTTTTAGCGTAGTCGCACAACTATACCAATTCAAGCCTTTTATTAATCATAGGTGCGCGGCTGCAGTCACATCCTAATGTAGCCGCATACTTACTCCAGTATTGGTGTGTGGGAACAACACTATTTTAGCACGGCCGCACACCCATACTAGTACAAGTCTTTCATTGATCATGGCTATGCGACTACACTCACATCCTAGTGCAACCATGTACTTACTCCAGAGTTGGTGCGTTGTCGCACCTATTTTGGCATGGCAGCACACACATACCAATGTAATTCAATTTAATTTTTAATTTTAAAATGTAAAAAAATATAATAACTTAAATTGAATTATGTTTAAAATATAATAACTTAAATTGAATTATTTTGTAACATCCCGAATTTTCTCTATTTAAGAGAAATAAAAAGAATAGTGATTTTGGGATGAACAGTATTTTCGGACGGAATAGTATCCGTGTGAATAGTGAATTTTTCAGAAAAGCGGACCTCAAAGTTGAAAAGCTCCGGAATAAGTAATGGAGTCTAAGGAAACTTAAACGGATTAAAAATGAGTTTGTTTGAGGCAAAACGGAGCGGTTTTCGAATCCAATCAAGAACTCGAAAAGATTTTCAGAAAAATTCAAAAATTTAGGAAAGTGTCGGAATAAGTATTAAAATGCTCATGAAGCATTTTAGAAACTCAAAGGACATTTTCCAAGGTAATTCAAATGGATATAGAATCAATTTAAAAATCACTGGAGACGATTTAGTGAATTTTTGGAGAGCTCAAAAAGAGCATGGAATGACTTTTAAGAGTAACTGAGATTATCAGGAGTATGTAGGCAGTCCGAATATAGGCCCCGGAGAATTTTGAAAGGATTTCGAGAAACTTCCAGAAAAGCTGAATCCGAGTATACTAGAAAAGTCAAATAAAAAGAGATAAGAAATTATAAATATGTGGCATAAGGGAATTATAAATTGAGTATAAATTAAAAAGATAGTGTGATAAATTTTTAGATTTAAATTGTGACTTTTAAGTGATTAAAAAAAAATATATATATATAAATAAATAGGAATGGAGTGTTAAAAACGACATGATTATATTTAATTGTAAAATATATGTACAATGACATTTCTGTAACTCCCCCATCTAATTGGACCTAAGCGATTAATTGAGATTTAATTTATTGTTATTAATTTGGTTTAGTTTTAATTTTAGAAGTATAAAAGTGTGTGTATAAATATCATTTTGGAGGATATTTTTGAAAGAAATTAAGAAAATTGTACTCAAAGAATAAAAATCATAGGGGCAAGAATGTAAATTTCCTATGTTCAAGAAAAGTCAATAATGGTGGCGTGATTTTTTTTTAAATAATAATAATATAATTATAATAATAAATTATGTGGGCCCCATATAATAAATATATATATATATATAAAAGCTGTGGCTGTTAATTGATAGAAAAAAAAAAAAAAAAAAAAAAGGCAGCAAAGGCTGCCGTGTGACAAATATATATATATATATATGTGTCGGTTGAGAAAAGAAAGAAAGAATTAATAATAATAAAATAAAAGAAAAAAAATAATAAATGAATTAGAGTGAATGAGGCGGTGAGGGGTGAGTGTATATATATATATAGCTTGTCGCAAACAAAACAAACGCAGAGGCCATTCGGCCAGAGAAGAAGAAAAAAAAAAAAAAAAAAAAAAAAGAAAAACAGAAAGAGAAGCAGCCGAGAAGAAGAAAGGGGAGAAGAGAGAAATGAAAAATATTTTGGGTGTCCAACTATCCAGAGAAGTAAGTTTATACTATTAGGATTTAAAGTTCAGAAAATTTATTTATTTTTCTATAAATCTATATTAAGTTTTGTGTGATTTTAGGATGAATTTAGGATGATAAGAAAATCAAAGGGGTTTATATGAGTGGATAAGCTGTAGAAAACGTCCAAAAAGGTTGGTGTACACTAATCTTAAAAACTCATTTTTATTGATAGAAGTTTTAGTTTAATTTAGTATATGAGTTTATTATATTTTAATTGAGTTTATTATGTTTTAATTAAATAGATTTGATGAAAATGTGTGATTTATGTTATGAATGATTTTGTATAGTATTTGATAATTAAATTTTGAAAAGTTTGGAAAAAAAAAATATGTGTTTTGATTCAATTTTTAATTAAATTGATTTCGTGACGGTGTGTGAATTTTAGTATGAATGATTTTGTGGCATTTTATATGTAAGTGATATTATGATTACTTTTGTGGCATTAAATAATGAAAAATTTTGTGGAAAATATATATATATATTGACCAAATGTGAAATTTAAAGGATTTGTGAAATTATTTTGATAATTTATTATCAAATGGTATTGGATTATGATTTTTAATAACTTTCGAATGAAAACGAAAAAGAAACGGAAAGAAACGAACATGTTAGTGCCTTGACCGAATGTATATCGGAAGAAGGGCACAACGATTTTGATGAGATTGATGAGTCACTTTTGAATGAGAAATGAGGTGTTATGATGCTTTGAATAAATGAGAAATATATATTTTTGATTGAAAAAGTGTTTAAAGTTTTTCCGAATGAGAATTTTTGTTGAGAAATGAAAGTTGTGAAAATATGAAATTTTTGATAATAAATGAAATTATAAGGGCCCGAGTAAACCTGAACATTGGTAGGTGGGGATTGGTAGTTGGCATGCCAATAGGGTGATTATAGCAGTACTGCACCGATTTGCTTATATATGTTGATATGAAATTCATGGACTTTGCGAGGCACCGAGTGTCCGGTCCTAGAATTTATGTGATATGTGAAACGTGCTCCGGCGGGTAGTCACCGAGTGTCCGATGCCGGGGGATACGTGAAACCCGTTTCCAGTCCATGGTATCGTGTTAGAGTTTACGAAGGGCATTGAGAAAAATATTAAATGAAAAACGTACAACTATGTTCGAAAATGATTTTTATGTGCATATAGATATGTATTTGTTAATAACGTGCTGTCGTTGAGATTTGTTATAGATATTGAAAGAATTATATTGATATGTTTGAGAACGTCTTATATATATATGTGTGTGTTTTTATTAATAAAATAAATTCCTTACGTATTATTTTAATATTTTGAGAAAAAACATTAAAAGGTGATGTTACGCCATGATATTTTTATGAAAGGAGGATTTAAAATATTTGTCTTATATGTGCAATTGTTGATAAAATGACTTATTTGTGAATTCTAATAAAAGTTTGAGCATTTTAAAAGTTTGATTCTTGATATGCGTGAAAACAAATTTCATGTGTTTTATACGTGCAAATATTAATAAATTAAGTTATTCATGACTTTTGATAAAAGTTTGAAAATCATTAAATTTTGTGTTACGATAACATAATTTTGATGAAATGATAAAAGTTTGAGATTTGGAGAATTTTGTTTGATAACACGATAAAATTTTCGGGATGAGATTTAATTCTTAGTTCATTTTCTGACGAATATGTGAAAATAGTGAAATTGTGGTTTTGCAAGGTTATATTTGAAAAAGGACTTTTGGGCATTTCATATGTATGTGTTTATTAGTAAATTGATCTCTTTATGATTTATTGTGAAAAATTGATTATTGTGAAATATTGTTTTACAAATCTTGTATCTTTGAAATTGATGAAATTTACATTTAGTGTACATCCACTAAGTAGAAATACTTAGCGCGTTGGATTTTCCACGCGTAGGTTAAATTTGGACGCTATAAATAAGGATAGACGAGAAGATGGTTGCCGCGCTTTCTGCAAGTCACATCCCTCAATCCTTGATAGTTTTAATTTTAGTATTGTACAGTGATGTTTAAATATATAGAAATGTATGTACATGCCTATGGATTTATAAGGTTTTATACATGAGAATGTATATCAATGGTAGAAAAAGGTTTTTGGTTTGTGAAGTAATTTTGTAAAGAAAATTTTTATTTATTATTTGGTTTGTTTTTAATTTTGATGAATATGATTTTTATTAAATATTGTGGTTATAAATGTTTGTGTGGTGAAGTGATTTTGGAGTCGAACGGAGAGTCCGAAATTGGAAGTTGAGAAAATGAATGTATTTTAGAAGTGTTTGCTTTTGAAAGATGCAGGTTTTTATAATTTTGGGTTTTTCAGAAAAACAGAGGAAACTCTGCCGGATTTTCAAGAAAAAAAAAAAATTTTATAGGACATATATGTAAATTAATAACGAATAAACCGATAAACGTAGCATCCTCCGACTCGGGTTTTCATCCGAATGGGAATCGGGTGGAGGATGTTACATATTTTATATAAAATAACTTAAATTGGATTAAAATATTATTTAAACATATTTTTTATAAAATAATTTTATTAAATTTATTTCTTAAAAATATATAAAAGTATTTTTATTCTATTTTTTATATATTATTGAAAATACAAAAAAAATAAAATAAAATTATAATGAACTTTAATAAAATTTAAAAGATTTTCGTACTTAACAAAATATAAAAAGTTACCCTTACAATTTAATTTTTGAACATAGTGTATGATGAGACTAAAATATAGTAATTTTTATTTTGTTAAATTAAAATTTTTGCTTGTAATTGAATTGTAAATTAATTTAGAATTGTTTTTGGATACAAATTTGAAATGCAATTTAATTATAATTTATATTTTTAAAAAATAAAAATTTTTAGAGTAAAATTTTAAAAATACCGTGATGGAAGATTGTCTCGGCATACTTGCCTCCTATCACACACAAGTGTGACAGGACAATCTTTCGTCATGCCTAAGCGTGATGGCAGTCTTCCGTCACGCTTGCCTTGAGCATGATGAGAGGCTCTTTCATCATGCCAAATATGATGGGAGGCTTTCACATCCCGTCATGGCTAAGGCTTGCACTTATCATGGGTGTGTGGCCACACCACTGTTTTAACGTGGCCACACAACTATACCAATGTAATCCAATTTAATTTTTAATTTTTTGTTTTAAAATATAGTAAAATATAATAACTTAAATTGGATTATTTTTAAAAAAAATAATTAAATTGGATTAAAATATTATTGAATTATATTTTTGAAGAAAATAAATTTATTAAATTTATATCTTAAAAATACACAAGCATGACAGAACAACCTTCATAATTAGAAGGCAAGCATGATTAAAAGCCTTTTGTCATGCTTGAGCATGACGGGAAAGCCTTTCGTCACGCTCAAGCGTGACGGAAGTTGAGCATGACGGAAGACTTTCCTGTCACACTCAAGCGTGACAAAAGGCTTTCTAATCACGCTTGCCTTATGTCACACACAAACGTGACAAGACAGCCTTCTATCACACTTAAGCATGACAGGAGAGTATCTTATCACACCTAAGCATGGCAGAAGGCTCTCCCATCACGATTGTCTTGGACATGATAGAAGGTTCTTCAATGTTAATGTGTAGCTACACCATCGTTTTAACATGGTTACGCACCCATAATAATGCAAGCCTTGCATTAATCATAGATGTACAATCATGCTCCAACAAAGGTGTGGCCACGCAACAACGCTAGTGTAAGTACACAGCCACACTCATATCCTAGTGTGGCCACGTACTAACTCCAGTGTTAATGCACAACCACATCACTGTTTTAGTGTGGTCACGCACCAATACTAGTGTAACTCAATTTAATTTTTAATTTTCAATTTTAAAATTTAGTCAAATATAATAACTTAAATTGGATTTTTTTTTTTTAAAGAATAATTAAGTTAGATTAAAATATTATTTAATTATAGTTTTGAAGAAAATAAGTTTATTAAATTTATATCTTAAAAATACATAAAAATATTTGCACCTAATTTTAATATAATTTCAATGATTATTTTCTATTAGGATTTAATTTAGTATTTACATTTGTACCCTTATGATGTAATAAATACATAAAACTATTAGTTTGTTGAACACTACAAAAAGGATTAAGTTCCTTTTGAATCAGCTTTCACTTTTCCAACCATTTTTGTGAGGTTATGATACTATACACGTGTGAAAAATATAGTGAGTTTATTTCTTTATTTAGTTTTTAAGCAAGCTTCAAATGTATTTAAAATTAAAACATGAAACTTGAGTAGACTTTATTGGGTTCTATGAAACAAGTTCGATGTACATTATTAATCAAAAAGATTTTTGATGCTACGAAGGATTTTGAAGAATAATGAAAGTGTGAGAGAATATTTTGACCATTTATGAAACTAAGAAAAGATATTTACCCTTATGAAAATGATGTGGTGAAAATTTTTGAGAGTAGCCTTTCGTAAATGTGTTTCAACTTATGTCTTCACATATAAATCACCAATAAATTCAAGATTGGGCAATGCATGTTGTAGGTCTTGATGGATGACACTACTATTATATCAAGTCAATTTACATTAGCCACTGTTTATATGGAGAACATTATAAATTACTCCAAATGTGGACATTTTTCATTGGTTAATGAATTGGCAAGTCATTATAATTACTTGTAAACATAGCTTAGTGTAGCCAACCACCCAATTCTTTTATGTATATATATATATATATATATACACACAAAAAACTTTAACACTTAATCATCCACATTCTCATGATAGTTTCTTCCGCATTATCACATCAACCAACTAAACAAACAAAAAACACAATACAAAGAAACTGAACAACTTATCAACTTACTTAAGCCAACTTGAGATCTAGTTCACAAAGATTTAACAGATAAACAAGAGATTTACTGTAACGTCCCGAATTCTCATTTCAATTGGATTAGTGTTTTTTAACTTAAAATTATTCAGCAAAAGGTGGATTAAATTTGGAATTTATGTATTTAAGGTGGGATATATATTTTTTTATTTATTTAGGGGATTTATTAATTTTGGGGACATAAGTTATAAGTGAGGATTTATTTTAGGAATTTAACGGGGACATTGGAATATTAGAAAAATGTGATTGGTCAAGAAAGGGAATGAAATTAGAAGGCATTGCATGTGATTAATTCTTGGTCCAATAAAAGTTTGACAACATAAAAGCAAAAAGGTAAATGAATTTACTTGAAATTGGACTAGAATGATGATTAGTTTAGTTACTGAGATGAATAGTGAGAGATTTAACCAATCAAATGAAAGCTTTTATAACTAAGGTCAATGTTGTAATTATAGCAATAGTTAGGGGTTAAAAGTCAATTGGATAAAAGTGAGTATAAAAGGGGTATGGTTGCAAGAGAGCATTTCATTTCTTCTTCCTTCTCCTTTGCTGTCACTTTCCTCTCATTTCCCTCTCAATTTTTCTTCAACTTTAAGCCTACAAATCACTCCTAAACCTTATTCTACACCTTATCTATCCCTCCAAAGCTTCAATTTCATTCAAACCCCTCTAGAGTTACAAGTGGATCTCAATTAGAAAGGGTTCAAATAAGGTAAGTTGGTGTGGGTTTTGATTTTTGTGATGGGTTTTGGTTAGAGATGATGTAGAAGCATGCAAGAGCATGTAGATGTGGTTATTTATGCATTTAAATTTGTTAAGTTGGTTTTTATGATGAAAAATACTCTCTTGAAAAACCCTAGGAGACCAATTGGAAAGGGGTGAGCCAAGCAAGGGTAAAGAGAAGCTTTGAGTTTCATTTGGGAGTGCAAGAAAGCTAGTAGCAAGCCCTAAAAGATTGGTGTACACAAATTTTCAAAATTTGATTTTATTAGTAAGCATAACAATGAAAATTTCATTTGAAATTTAGTGATTTTGTTTTCTTGATGTGGTGATTTGATATAAATGATATTTATGTATCATTTGGGTATTGATGGAATGAATTTTGTGATGAAAAACAAAGTAGAACAAAAATTTACAAAAATTTTGACCCTAGGCTGAACCTACTCTAAAGAGGATTCTAGGAGTATTTTTATCATTTCAAGCTTATTTATGTGTTAAATGAATGATAATGGAATGATTTATATGATGAGTTATTGAGTTGAAAGCAAATTTTGAAAATTTATACCCTTGGCCGAATGTAAGCTAGAGAAGAACCAAGGGGTATTTTTGTCAATTCACACCCATTTATGTGTTAATGATATGATGATTTGATGATATGTATGATAAATTAAGGATTGAAAAATAAAAATTTGAAAATTTCCTTTTTTTGGCCGAATGAGAACTAGAGAAGGAGGGGTGTTGTTTTGTTAAATTTTGACATTAAAAGTAGGGGTGAAATGGTCAATTAAAAATGGCCAAGAGTGAAGCTTTGAAAGATTTCGAAAAATAGATATAAAGGATGAGATTAAATATTTACACGATTAAAAGTTTGTTTGAATTGATAATTTTGTAATTATTGAAAAATATCAAGAGCCCGAGTAAACCTAAACATTAGTAAGTGAGGATTGGTAGTTGGCATGCTAATAGGGTAATTATTAGCAGTATTGCACCGTTATGATTGCACATTGAGTTGGATTTACGGATCTTGAGAGGCACTGAATGTCTGGTTCAGAAATTAAAAAAGTTTGTAATTGAGGTCCAGCGGGTAGGTATCGAATGTCCGATGTCAGGGAAACCTATTACTGATTCAAGGTATCGTGTCAGAATTTACAAAGGGCTCTGACATATTATTAGGGGTAATAACGTAATTATGATTGATATGTAGTTTTGAATGGTTAAATTATATAAATTCCAACTTGTTTAAATTTTTACATGTTTATGATGACAATTTGAAAATTGAGTAATTCATTATATTTTAATGTTATGTTCATGAAAATAGTTACGATTTCAATATTATATGTGTATACCCGCAAAATAAAAATACTTAGCACGTTGGATTTCTCACGCGCAGGTAGTTAAGTGGAGCAATGTAGATAGAGAGACAAACAAGAAGACATTTCCCGTGCGTCACGTGAGTCACATTGATCTCCATTTTTGGGTAGACATCCTTTTGGCATGTACCTATTTTTGTTAAAATGCAACTATATGAACTTATGCATGTACATTTAGATGTATGTATGAAAATTTGTAAATTTTAATGTATATAACTTTGTAGAAAAGTTTTTGAAATGTGATAAAGTGAGTTGGTAAAACCTAGTATTACTGTTTTTTTTTTTTTTTTTTAAGTTTTGTGTATATTTCCCTCTGATGGAATTTTTTTTTTTTGTAAATGTATGATTTTTTCAAAGTTTGTGTGGTCAAGTGTTTTGAGTCGGACGGAGGGTTTGAAGTTGGGAGTAGAGGAAACAAATATGTTTTAGAAGTGTTCGCTTTTGAATATTACAGGTGTTTAAATTTTTGGGTTTGTAATAAAACAGGGGAAATTCTGCCGAATTTTATATAAATTAAAATAAACGAATAAATGAAATTTCATAAGCAAGGTAATATCCTTCGCCTCAATTCCCATACCACTAGGGATTGAAGGAAGAGTGTTACATTTACTATAAGCCAACTAATCTAACAAGCTCACTAGCAGATCTAAACCAAACCCAGAAAATGAAAATAGTGAAAAATCAAAAGCATTTCAAATTACAAAATGAGAAAAAAACATAAAAATGGATTAAAAAAAAAAGCAAAAGAAAGAAAATAGAAAAAATTAAAAGTATCATTTTTGACTTCCAAACCCTTCAATCTGTTTGTCATATGCATCTTCTCTCGCCCCTTACCTAATATTGCATATATGTTGGACATAGTGACATCAATAATTTATCACATCAAATAACTAAATAAACAATTAAATAGAAACCATTCATATCTAGATAAAAGAGAACATCATAAATTGAATATCAAAATAGAACAAAAATAACCCATTTTGCTCAAGCAAAACTAGAACCAATAATGGCCAAAAAGAATTTTAAAACAAAACACCAAAACAAAAACCCCACACCCATAAAGTTAAATCGAAAAAGCACTTGGAGGACCACACGTACCAAGAAAAAGAAGATGAGGAAAAGGCACAAAAAAGTTGTGTTGGAGAGAAATAACCCACCATAACCGGACGCCCATTAGAATTGAACACCCACCACACCCGCCGACACTACCTTGAACACCTAGAAACCACCTACCAACCACTACCAAAATCATCAAACGTCACCAAACCTAGATGAAAATCATCAAAAATCACCAAAATCTATACAAAACACAAACTCATCTATCAAACTAGAGAAAATAAAAAAAATCCATCCGGGTTCAGAATCAAACCCACTTTTTTAGTTTCAATTCGAGCCCAAAACGATTCAAGAATCGAACCTAGTTTCTAGATTCGATTTTTGAATCGAACCCAGAGATTCGATTTTATACCTAGTTTTCTAGGTTCGACATTCTAATCAAACCTAGGAATTTGGGTTCGGATACATGAAGAATGAGAGAAGAAAAAGAAGAAAAGAAGAAGATGAGGAAACCACCCATGGATGGCAACCATGGACGTCAACCACCATCAAACACCCATCCACAGCCACCCATCAAATGCATCCACCACACCCAAAAACCACCCACCACCACCACCACCACCACCATTAACATCAAACACACACCACACTCATCCATCAAACACATTCGGACGACCACCTACATCAACCCAGAAACCATTGATCCACCACCACTAACAAAATCCAGATAGGTTCCACTGATGAAGCCGAAGATAGGGAGAGAGATTTGGTCGAAAGAGAAAGCAGATGGAAGAAAGAGAAAGATAATTGAATGTTTTTTTTTTAATTCACTTTCTCTCTCTTCTGTACACATTTAGCCGGTAGCACATTCCTATCCTTTATTATTATTATTATTTGCAACATTCCTAACCGTTGGATGTAATTTTTTATCATCTAACGGTTGGATGATCTCCTTTTGGGTTCTACGTATGATACGAACACCTTTTGTTATTTGTGTCATAGCTAGTCACTAGATTGAAACCCTTGAATGGGAAAAGAGTAAGAGCCCTTCTATCATACACATTACTATGAGAATTTGTATCTTATTTTAAATATTTGTTATATATTTACCTGATAAACTAGTTATATAAAAAGGAAATTTGTGAATTTATAAAATTTGAGGCATTGAATCCAAAGCTGTCGTACCTTCTGTACGTGCTCAGAGCCAGCTATGTACGTAACAGAAAGCTATATTTGTTTTTGTACTTTATTTTGCTAACTAATATTTTTAAGTAGGTACTTGTATATTTCATAAAAAGAGAAAATGTAATTACGTGTAGATTGCACTTCCCCTATGTGCTCAAGCCAACTCGGTACCAACAGTGAGCTATACATGGAAGTTATGTTTCCTTTTGTTAACATATTATTAAGTAGGTCCGTGTAGATATTTATATGCATCTACGGTCAGATCGGTCTGCCCACTGTGGGCCTTGATATGGTGAAGTGACGTATCATCCTTTGTGAATTCATAATAAATGAAGACAATTAATTTATGGCTATAATTAATTACATATTTTACGTTTTGCAGTTGAAGAAGTCATGTAATAAGAAAGGCAGCTTTACGTTGGACACATAAACAATTAAATCGACAGCGTAAGACATGTGAGGAATGAAATACAGTCTCATGTGGCATAAGTGAAAGTCATTTTTAAATATATTTAAATTTTATTATATTTTATATAAATTTAAATTAAATATATCTCTATTTTAATATATATTTATACAGATTCAAAATTTTAAATATTTTAAATAAATTCAACTTTAAATACAAACCCATTATATTCTAATAAAATCTTTTATACAATGTTTAATTGACATACTATACTGATAATTATATGATTTTTTAATAATAACATAATATATTATGTTTCTTTTTCATAAAAAATTAATATTGGTATAATATTCTATTAATAATGTGGCACATAATATAGTTTTTGAACAATTTTTTTTTTGTATATAAGTAAATATATTATCATTGATTTTGTATAAAAAAAATTAGGTATCATAATGTTATTGGAATATCTCGCTATTTTGGATACAATGTGCCAACTAATCGCCTCATCACGAAAGATTATATCTTCAACAGTATAAAATGTGTGATTGGAAGCCAGCCTCATCTGCCACTTACTAGTAACAGAGGCAAGTAGAGTGGGATAAGAGAGAGTAGCAAAATGGAGAAGCTAAGGCCAAACCCTGCTAACTCATCACCCCAAACCCCACTTTCATTTTTAGAAAAAGCAGCAACTGTGTTCGGTGATTGTCCTTCTATAATCTACAACAACACCACGTACACTTGGTCCCAAACCTACCGGCGATGTCTCCGACTAGCTTCTTCCCTTGCTTCATCTGGCATCTCGAGAGGCGACGTCGTCTCCATAGTCGCTCCCAATATCCCCGCCATGTACGAGGTCCATTTTGCTGTGCCCTTCACTGGTGCCATCCTCAACAACGTCAACACTCGCCTCGACGGCCGCACTGTCTCTGTTCTCCTCCAGCACTGCGAATCCAAGCTCGTTCTCGTTGACTATCTCTCACGCTCTCTTGTTCTCGAAGCCATCTCTCTCTTCCCACCCAACACCAAACGCCCTCGTCTCGTCCTCATTACTGATGATGATGATGATGATCATCATCATGCCGTGGACTCTGATTTTTGTTGCACGTACGAGAGTCTTGTGAAAAACGGTGATGCAGGGTTCAAGTGGGTCAGGCCTAAAAGCGCGTGGGACCCGATCGTATTAAACTACACGTCAGGTACAACATCTTCTCCAAAAGGTGTAGTTCATTGCCACCGTGGGATATACAGCAGTGTGGTTGACACTTTGATCGATTGGTCTATACCCAAACAGCCTGTTTTCTTATGGACCCTCCCTATGTTTCACTCCAACGGATGGTGTTTACCCTGGGGCATGGCTGCTGTCGGTGGCATCAACATCTGTCTCCGTAGGTTTGATGCTTCTATTATCTACTCTTTGATTCGACAACATGGTGTCACTCACATGTGTGGTGCTCCTGTGGTTCTCAACATGCTCTCCAACTCTCCTGACAACAAACCCCTCAAAAACGAGGTCCGCATTTTGACTGCCGGAGCTCCGCCACCGGCAACCGTACTCTTAAGGACGGAAGCGATGGGTTTTATTGTCAGTCACGGATATGGGTTGACTGAAACTGCAGGAGTGATGGTGTCATGTGCGTGGAAACCGGAGTGGAACTTGTTGCCAGCGACTGAGAGAGCTAGGCTCAAAGCCAGACAAGGAGTGAAAGTTGGTGCGTCGACACAAGTGGATGTGGTGGATCCCGTGACTGGAGTCAGTGTGAAACGAGATGGGTCATCATTGGGTGAGATTGTCTTGAGTGGTGGCTCCATAATGCTTGGATATCTCAATGACCCAGTTGGGACTCGCAAATGCTTGACGGAGGAGGGGTGGTTCTACACAGGAGACGTGGGTGTGATGCACCCAGATGGTTATTTAGAGATCAAGGATCGGTCCAAGGATGTTATAATCAGCGGTGGAGAGAACTTGAGCAGCGTGGAGGTGGAGTCAGTGCTGTATACGAATCCGGCCATAAACGAGGCGGCTGTGGTGGCTCGTCCGGATGAGTATTGGGGTGAGACACCTTGTGCTTTTGTCAGCTTGAAACCTGGTTTGACCACCAAACCAAGTGAGAAGGAAATTATAGAGTATTGCAGAGCCAAGTTGCCACACTACATGGTCCCCAAAACTGTGGTGTTTCGGGACCAACTTCCCAAGACTTCAACTGGCAAAATTCAGAAGTTTCTGCTCAGACAAATTGCCAAGTCCATGGGCTCCTCCTCTCGGGTCAGTCGATTGTAGACTCGGCTGCAACCTACTTAGCTCATCATCATGTATCTTTTTTTTGTTTTTTTGTTTTTTTCTTTTTTTTTTTTCGGAGTAATAATCATCATTGTGTGTGTTGATTGTTGAATGATATTGAAATAATAAAATAATACCCATCTTATTTTGAAATAAGAATTTTTTGTCATTATTGATATAGTGTGTCGACGTGTAAATTTAATTGATCAAATTTCTTGATCCAATATTATAAATAGAGCAAAACAAAGACAAAAACAAAAGAAAGAAAAGAAGAAAAACAGTGAATGCAAAAGGATCTTTTATGTGGTCTGGTCCAAAAAGATACCTACGTTGAATGCTATTGAAATAATAAAATAATATGCATCTTATTTTGAAATAAGAATTTTTTGTCATTATTGATATAGTGTGTCGACGTGTAAATTCAATCGACCCAAATTTTTGATTCAATACTGCAAACAGAGCAAAACAAAGACAAAAACAAAAGAAAAAGAAGAACAGCAAATGCAAGGGGATCTTTTTATGTGGTTCGATCCAAAAAGATGCCTACGTCTACAACTATTTCTCTGGTTGTTTTTGCAAAGTCATAATATATTATTGATTGTTGTTATTACAATGAGTTTTCAACCCGTATTTATAATGTGAGGTGTTACAATTTGAGTACAACAAGAACAGGAAGGAATTCTACATTAATTATACTTTCAAAACCGGTGTCATTAATTTAGGGATAGATTCCACTGAAATAGAAATTTGATTTTATTTTCAATTCTGATAGTTGACTTTTCCTCAATTTAGACTATTATCTTTTCGAAAAAATTATTTTAATGAGCACTTCGAACTACGAGCTGGATCTCGCTCTGGGGGATTTAAAGCTGAGCATAAGACAACCTTAATCATTGTTGACCGACGACCTAAGAACTACAACAGCGAATTAAGAGCTCGTTTCTGTGAGCTGGACGTTGACGAACTGAGCTTTTGTCTATTGGGTCAATCTATTATTGGGCTTTTATCAGTCCACTTATGTAGACCTAAATATACCCATAATATGGTGTTAATTTTTTTATGAGAAAAATTTAAATTTAAATGATGTATAAAAGAGAAAAAAATATCTAACAATTACAATCATCTTTTTTTTTTAAATATCAATATATCATTAAATTATGAAAAAATAAAAAAAATAATAAAAAAAAAGTAGAGATTCTTACTCTTTATTTTGTTGTCAACTTGTCATTACCAATTTACCTCTTCGTTACTATGTTAAAGGTATCATCAGCCTTTCATTTCCAAATGCCTTCTAATTCCAAATTTTGACATGCGAAAGATGTTCAATTTCTTAGTCCTTGATCAATGCAAAACGATAATAATGGTTTTAATTTAGTTTAGTGACAATATATCAGGTGATATAGTAAATGGTGTAATTTTAACGGGTGTCGATCTCATCTGATGGTGTCTGTGAGTCATTAGGTGCTGTTAATTTGCAGATTTTTATTCTTGAACTTTAGTATTTGAAGCGTTTTCACAGTTTTGAAAATTATACATCACAAGATTTTTCCAGATGATGGTGACGAAAAATCAATCTTCACAAAAATCCCCTAAAACACAAAAAAGAAGATCAACAATCAGATCAACGCGAAATGAAAACCAGATGATGGAGATTTCTCCAGTAGATCCAATGCTACTTGCCCCCTCCAATGCCGGTCCATCATAGCTCCGGCCACCACGAAACGAGAAGTTGAGCTTCAGCAACAGTTCAGGTGAAATCCGTCACAAGTCAACATGATTCTCCGTGAACTCTCACGGCATCACTCAGGTGAAATCCGTCACTGGCGACAAAATTTTGCGGATTCTGAGAGCTCATGGCTTGGCTCCTAAGATTCATGAGGATCCTTACCATTTGATAAAGAAGGCTATCGTTGTTCGCAAGCATTTGGAGAGGAATAGGAAGGATAAAGATTCTACGTTCAGGTTGATTCTTGTTGAGAGCAGGATTCATGCCAGATTTTGGGTCTCCATCACGGAGATGGAGACCTAAATCGGGATCTCTAGGGCATTGGCGATCCACCCGATTTATGTCCTCATCGCCTAATGGAGACCCAAAATCTGGGTCCACCAGATTGAGTCAGTTGTGTGCGTATGGGTAGTATGCGAATAGGAGATGATGATGACGGGAGATCATATTGAATCCGTTGTGTGTGTGCTGTGCAAATGGAAGATGATGATGATGGACACCAGATTGAATCAATGTGTGCAGTTTGTGTGCATGAACAATGAAATGATGAAAAGGTTTTTTTTTGTCACTTTATGGGAAAACTTCATTTAAAATTGTTTAGAAGATAGCAAACCCACATGTTGAAAATATGAGTTCAAACCCGGATTTCAATTTGTCTTTTTAATTCATTCCTTTAGAAAAAATTCGTTTTGAAGGTCTAGGTAATACCAGCTTGTCATGTCAAGACACCGTTCTAATATCACCCAAATCTTAAATACCTGGGTTTGCGATCCGGATCTTCAATATCTAAGAGAACTTAAACGTTGAAGATATGGGTTTAAACCTAGATCTTCATATCTAGGTTCGAATTCATATTTCAATTTTTTTTTTAGAAAATGTTTTGAAGATTTGGATGAGGATGATCTTATCTCACACAAATCTTGAAGAATTTAGTATTTTATTTTTTTTAGAAATTTGTTTTGATGATTAATTTAATCTCCACCATCCATCTTAAAGATGGACGATGAAAATCTTTCATATATATATTTTTAATTTTAATTAATTAATTACTTATTTTTTAATTTTATTTTGATGAATATATATTTATATTTTCATTTTAATCTTAGCCTTAAGCATGTCGTAATCCCAACTCTCTTTTGGAAAACATCAATAATACCCTTTCTATCTAAATTTTTTGTCTTCTTTGACCGTCAGTTAATTAATTATTTGGATTTTTTAAAGAGTTTTTAAAACTTTAAAGATGAAAGAACTTGTAAATATGTCACACCCTAACCCGAAGGTCAAGACATGAACAAACATGCTATCAAATAACTTCTAAAAATCTAATAAAATGTATTTATAAATAAATAAGTTTTTAAGAATATTCAAATAAAATATAGTCCTATTTCCTTAGAAACCAAAAAACATCATTAAAATGCCAATCTATCTTATGTGCAATAAGAATCTCTATCATCTGAAATTATAACATACTAAGTGAGTTTAAAAGCTAGGTAAGCATACTAAATATTATTGATTTTCTTTTCAACATAACATAAATATAACAAATATACAATTCACAAAAATCAAAATATATCAAATAAGAACTTATAAGATGTCAAAATATTTTTCTAACACATAATAAAGCCAAAGTCGCCTGTTGGCAACTAATGTATAGAGGGCAAGCACAAAAAGGATTTAATTTAAAAAATAGAACACTCGTGTCCGAAGGTAAGAGCCAGACCATTATTGTGATCATCAACGAATCCTCTTACATACACCAATTAATCTACACATGAATGTGAAGACTCATTAGCCGGTACCTTGGACACACTTGTGATGTACTCATATACACATAAAGCTCTCCACATAAATATCACAATGGTATCTACTAGTAGTAAAAAATAAAAGTTTGTGTAGACAAAACATTATTTTATGGTACTATTTCATCACATATTTTTATAGCATAATAATCGTCTAAACACAATTTCAAAAACATACATAATGTTGTGTTTCCAGTTTAGAAATAGTTTAGTATTCTTACCTTCCAACAATCTAAGATAAACAAACTCTTCACGAATTAAACAATTCAACCCTTAGTCTAAATTAACACAATCACACATAAATCAAACTCAAAATGATGCCTTAGGACTGAAAATAAGGTTATCGAACATTTCGCTAACCGAAAACCTAAACTTAGGGCTAATCAATATTGTTTTGAAATCAATGTAGTGATTGTTTATGATTTTTAATAAATTGTGGACAAACTGAAAAATTATGAAAATTTTTCAAAAACATGATACACATAAATATCTTACGCCATAAACATTTTCAAAATTTAATAAAACTTGGAAATGCCCTAAAGAAATTTATGTTATAGAGTATTTTGCTTTATCTTCTAATGGATTGCTCAAAATATGTTACAATTTCATAATTTTATTTTTCAATACTCTACTGACTTTCGTTTCACTTGTTGACGTAAAGCGCACTTAGTCAGGATTTCAAAATATAACTTTGGTAGGAAAAGAACTCAAATAAGTATTTTCAACATATTTCCATATTTGCACTTATGCAATCCAGTGCTAAATAGATTTAGCACTTCACCTAAGAAAAACTAATGGTGCGTTTACTTCATTTGGAGGAATCGGAATGATCTGGAATCGGAATGATGTATCAAAATCAGAATAAGTTGTTTACTTCAACTGTAGGAATTGGAATCGGAATCAACAGTATTCCCATTAAACTGTTTACTTTGCCTTGGAATCGGAATGAATTAATTATAAATTATAAAAATGTCCTTAATTAAAATTATGGATTAATTATAATAGTATAAAGTTTTTTATTATAATATGCATTTTTTAATATCAAATAAAAAATTATATATTATAATTAAAAAAACTATATATTATTTTAATAGTTCACTAACTTAGTGTGCAATTTTTTATTATAATATGCAGTTTTTTTTTAATATCAAATAAAAAACTGTATATTATAATTAAAAAAAAAACAACATATTATTTTAATAGTCTACTATGATAATTAAAAAATTGGTGATGAAAAACCAATGGTATGCGGTTTTTTATTATAATATGCAGTTTTTTTTTTTTTTAATATCAAATAAAATATGTTTTTTTTATATATTTTTTAAAAAAAGTATAAAAGACATTTTAGTTTGATGAAGAAAATGAAAATGAGATTCCCAAGTGGGTTGGGGGGAATGGGATTCCCATTCCATAACTCCAAATTGATGTGGGGCCCACACTTTCATTCCCATTACGGAATGAATTTTAAGCAAGTAAATACAATCAATCAATCTCATTCCCCATTCTCATTCCATAATCTATGAAGTAAACATATCATAAGACTTTTAAAATATGATTTAAAAAATTCTAAAAATTTTCAGGGTGATGCCTAATATATTTATAGACAAGCAACTGTATAAAATTTGAGAATTTCAGAGATGTAAAACTTAATTTAATCATTTTAATAATTTACACAAACAATGTGTAAATGACACTATTCAAGACTATTATATATACATATATACATATATATATATAGTGATTTTACTATTAGTACCTTCTAACTTTAAAACATTGGAACGAATTAATCAAATTTACTCATTGTATTTAAATTAAATAAAAGAGAAAATTTATTTTAAGAGAGAGAATGTAATAGAAGAATTTAATTAGTTCGTCCTTATTTTTTAAAATTAAAACACATTAATTGTAAAATCATTATATATATACCTATATATATACAACAATTTCCACATTGTTTAATTTAAACCTTTATGTTTATCAAATATAATTTTTAATCCAATAGCCTTCAAGCTCCTCGAAGCGAAATACTTTCCCAGAAATGACCTTTTGCAGGCTGTTTTAAAGCAGTTCCCATCTATGGTGTAGTTTTCTCTGGGGCAGAGATCTCTTACTTATGGGGCTAAGGTGGCAGGTGGGGAATGAAGCTCTCTCAGACCTTTCTTCCCGTTGATCTTGAGGTGATTCTTTCCATTCCACTCAGTCTGAAGGATACAAAGGATTCTTGGAGGTGGCATTTCGATAAAAGAGGTTGCTACACTGTGAAAAGTGGATATAGGGTGGCGTTAGACTCGTCCACATCATCTCCCTCCTCCTCAAATTCAGCTTCTCAGTTCTGGTGGAAGACTCTATGGAACCTCTCCATTCCTCCAAAGATCAAAATCTTTATTTGGAGAGCTTGCTATGGTGCCCCCGCTGTCAAACTCGAACTGCAGCGTAGGAAAGTGGTGCATGATGACTGCTGTCCGATTTGCAATCTCATGGTGGAAACCTTCGACCACGCGCTTCTCTGGTGCCCTCATCTTCAAGCAGTTTGGAGCCATTTTGAGGACGGTCAGGTACTTTCTAAATTCTGGAATTTGTGAGTTCAGGAAACACTCATGGGAATGTGGTGCATTTCAGGCCGCGAGTCCATTGCCAAACTCTGTGTTTTTCTTTGGGCCATCTGGAATTTCAGGAATGCTAAAATTTACTCGTTACGCACTAAAGACTCAAAAACTGTTGCGACCAGCACTTTAAATTTCCTCTCTGAATTTCAATCCTCCAGGTCAGTATTACATGTTCCTTCCCTCTCACTTCCCTCTTGCATTGTTTCTTCATGGATTTCTCCTCCTCCAAGCTGTCTTAAATTAAACTCAGATGCAGCTGTACACCCTGATCTTAATGTAATTGGCATTGGAGCTGCAAAAAGGAATCAGGTTGGGCTGGTTATAGCAGCTATGTCTAAGCCTTTCTTGGGCTCCTTTTCACCTGAAATTGCAGTTAATTGCACTCAGAGAAGGCTTGAAGATGGCATATGTCATGAATATTCAAGTTCAACTTATTGAAGCCTCTTCTGTTAGTGATGGTAAGACAGGTATGTTATTGCAAGATATTAAGGCCCTTCGTAAAGATCCAAATTCTTGCAAGTGCCTAGCCGGTATTAGAAAGACAAACTCCTTGACTCATAATTGGACATCTCTAACCTTATCCTCTAGGATGGACCTTAGATGGCAGAATGTTTCTGCCTCTTGTATTTTCCCCTGTTCCTCTGAAACATGAATAGAAGCCTTGAATTGTTTTTTGAAAAAAAAAAAAAAATTATTAAAAGAAATTGGAATCTACACTAGGCAAAGAAAGGCAGCGAAGGTAAAAAGGTAATTGTGAGTGAAAAAGGGTAACAAGAGTGGGAAGCCTCCGAGTCATGGTCGGTTACTAGGTTTTGACGTTCGTTCCAAGTATGTGTCCTTGGCCGTGTCGGACTGGAGGAACATAACTGCAGTGACTTTAAGGTATATATGGCTTAATTGATCTCTTGGATAATATAAACTAGTGTTTATTATTTTCTTATATTTATTTGAATAGAGTCCACTGGCGAAGTTATTTATTCAAAATCTATCAGAAACTGGAAAATATGGGGATTGGAAGCTCACATTACATATTGGGATGGTGGCATTGCAGTAAAGGTATTTGTGAGCGTAAACTTACACAAAAATTATCTGCAAATTCGTTCCAATAGTCTATTCATCAGTAGTGTGTGTGGTTTATGCAGAGATTTTTCTAGCAGCCGTTTCTAACTATTAAATCAACTTAATTTGCTCGTATCATGACTTGTGAAGTGCTGATGACGATTATTGTGTGTAGGAAATTGCCGAATATTGGGAGCCATTATTTTTGTAGCGTACGTGTTTGCGACAAGTCTTGTGCATTGGTTATTTAAATTGTAATTTGTAATATCTATTCATTTTGTTGACAGAATGCAGAATTTGTGTTCGATCAGCATGTAGAATATGTATTGAAGCATTTGGTTGGGGAGGCCAGTAAACTCAGGCCAAAGGCAATTACTAGTAAGTGTTATGTTGTTCGTGTACTGCAGGTAATATCTTTTCATTCTTTGTGAATAATTTAAGTAATTTATTCTAAGATTATAGTTTGTAGGGAAAATCCTAAAACCATATAACTTTCAATAGATTATCAATTTTTTTCGTATAATTTTATTTTTATCCAAAATCTCTAATCTATTACAAAATTAACAGAAAAATTGAACAAACAAGTAAAAAGATATTTTTAACCCTCAAAATTTTATTTAAAATATAATACAATTAGAAAATAATATTTTAAAATAAAAAATTATAAACTAATAAAAATTAAAAATTTTTAAAAATAAAAAAAAGTGAATATTCAAATTGGATCTCAATTTGGATGGATGGTGGAAGATCTCCACTAGCCATTACATCATCATCATTAACCTTTAGACCCATCAATGAACAATACTTACATCACAAATAAACATACCAACAACACAATCAACATATTAAAGATAAATAACAATAAATCAATAAACTCACATTGAATAACAATCAATCAATCAACCTATAAAAACTAAAAAAAAAATCATCAAACACCATCAAGCGTCAAATCTTCAATTGAGTTCAAACTCAATTGAAGGTTCAACTATGCTTGGATTCATCAAGGTTCGAACCTAAATGCATCTTCATTTGGGTTGGAACCTAGTTGTGGGACCCAGATGAGGGTCTCATCTAAGTTCGAACCCAAATCAAACCTCATTTAGGTTCGAACCTAGTTAAAAGATCTAGCTGAGGGTTTAAATGAACATTTAACTAGGCTTGAATCTAGATGAGGTTTCATTTGGGTTCAAACCCAGATGAGACCCTCTTCTAGGTTCGAACCCAGATAAGGGTCAATTGAGTTCGAACCTAAATGAGACCCTTATATGGATTCAAACTTAGATGATGAAAAAAGGGATAAGAGGAAGGAGAGGAGACAACATCAACGTTGGAGAGAGATAGAGATGAAAAGGAGTAGGTATGAGATGGGGTAGTAGTAGCAGATGTCTGATAAAGGCAATGGCGAGCGACGGAGCTAAATAAGAAAAAGATAAGGTAAGAGAGACAGAGAGGGAGACTGGTGAAGTTAGAGAGAGTGAGAGATCGATAAGGCTAGAGAGAGAAAGTTGAGTGAAAGGAAATTTTTTTTTTCATTTTTATTCAATATTTTTTATTATTGGTAAGTTTTTAAATAAAATATCTTTATATTTTTATATTTTTATATTTAATATTATTTATTTACTTTACTTTTTCATATTTTAATTAATATATATTTTTTATTTTTCTTCATATTTCCGCTTTTAACTTTAAAGTCAAACAGTCAACCTTATTCATCAACGAAATTTGCTACCGTTAAGGGTATTATCATTTTTTCATCCTCCTCCAGGGGGTATGTTGGATATTTATTTATAAATCAGGCAATATTTTGGATAAAAACAAAATTATATAAGAGAAAATAGATAATCTATCAGAGTCAGAGAATTTTTTGAGATTATCCCTAATTTATATTACCATATATTGTCGAAGACTATTATTGATGGTCTTTGGCAGCTAACGCCATTGGCTAGCTACCCCCATACCTTAATGGCATGGGTTCGACACCCAAGTAGCCCAAAATAAAAAGCCCTCCCACCATTATGTGTAAGTTACTCTCTCACCATTATATGGGTCTTTCCCCCACCTCCGGGTGGGTGGATCTATCCCATTTAGGAGTAGGTCTCTAGGCCATGCTATAGTGTTTTTATCTCGGTTGGTCTCGATAGTTCTCTAAGTCAGTCTTAGTCCTTAAAAAAAAAAAAAAAAAAACAATAATTGATGTGTATAGTTGTTTGTTCATGCGCAACCGGTTTGCTTATTTTTGTGAAAATTTTAATTATTTTATTTTAAATCAATAGTTTGTATTTCAATATTTTAAATCAATTTAAATTTCTCTTGTTGGCATAGAAGGAGATTCATCATTTACCCGTTATTGATATTTCGATTGAACCCAATGAATTTTTGTATTTTTTAACATTTTATTTGAACAGTCTTTAATATTAGAATTTGGAGTTGCTTTGAAATTTGGCCAATGGTACTTGGATGCTACAAACAAGTTGTTAACAGAGGATTGCATCTGAACTTGGATATTGCACAAACCCATCTTCATGGTCGCAGCCTCATTTGACCTCATTTGAATCTTCAAATCGTTTCAGGGAGACCTATTCTATTTGTAATCATCTTTTCGATGTCATTGAATCTAAATATTCAATTAGTAACAAGATATGTTTTAGAGTTGATTGATTTAGATACTGTTAGTGTACTTTATTATTGGTATTTTTATTTTTCTGTTATCGTAGTTAATAACATTATCATTATTCTCTCCCGTTTTATTAGTTAATATTATTAGGGTTTGTGCCCTAGGAGCTTGTAATTTATAAATGTTTAAATAAATAATAAATAAAGTATGTTTATTAAATTTTATGAGCATTTATGAAATGTTTGTTTCATACAAATATCATGTAATATCCATGATTACTTATGTAGTCTCAAACTAAGTATATAAGTGATATATATAAGAAGATTTAGTTTGAGATCAGTAATCTAAAGAGTCCGTAGAAAGCAAACAAAGATGGGTACTTTGTTTGTGATAAATCTACAACTACGGTTCATTTTGTATTTGATACAATGATCTTATCTGAGATCGTTCATGTAGCGACATGAAAATTGAGACACCTTATATAATAGAGATTATATAGGATTGGACCAAGATAAAATAAATTTCTTATTAATATCCATTAAATAAAGAAATTCATATTTATCAACTAGATGACCATATATGGATTGATCTTAATCCTAAGTGTTTTATGGACTCCTATTTGTTGAATCATATTTTTTTATTTATATGGGTGAGACTGTTATAGATTTATGGTCAATAAGTTTCATATTTAGAGATATGATTTAATAAATGGCTAGGAACATTCTACACAATAGTGGAATCTACTCATTTTTGCGAGAAGTAGATGAGCAGTTCCCTTAAAGTGTTGATTCGGGTCTTGAATAATAAGAGCGTTTAACTTTCTGTTTATGACTAAACGAAAAGATAAATTTATAAGTTGTTATGGATATATTGTTCATTAGAGAATCCATGATACTTATTGGAATAAAATATAATTAGAGAGGTATAACAGACTTTAATGACCTAGCTCTAATTATGAACTACTTGTAGAGGATCAAATCATATGAAATGATTAAATCGATGGATACTGAAAATTCAAATTGTGTAAAACATCTACAATCTTAAGAGTACAACTTTGGGTTTTTAGTGGAGTAACTCTGAGATTAATAATAGTGAATTATTTAATTAAAGAGTTTAATTAATAATTTCGATATTATTGGAGTTCAAATTGTAGGTCTATTTGGTCCCCTTTCTAGTTCACAACCACATAAAGAAACAAATGAAAGAATATAATTGGATTGTCCAATTATTAATATCACATATAAATTTTATGGACATATTCATGAATTATTTAATTAAGTGTTATTTATTTAATTATCTGTAGAGGTTATGGGTTGAATTTTAAATGGTGTCATTAAATTATTTATGATTTAGAATTATTTAATTTAATGAAAAATATTTTAATTAATATAAATGGTAATTTAATTTAATTGGAATTAGATTCCATATTAAATTAAATAAAAGAATTTTTAATAGAAATAAGATTTCATATTAAATTAAAAGTAAAGAGTTCTAGACCAATAAAGAATTTGATTTCATATTGGATATGAACTATGTTTTCCAATTTAAATAGGAAATTGTATTCCTTGTTAAATTGAAAAACTCTAACTTATCATTATAAAAAGGGTGTTTTATGTTGGTAACAAGAGAGAGAATTTTTCGCTACTTGAACCAAAAAAATTAATTAATTAAAAACACCATATTATCCCATCTCAAAAGAAATAAAAAAAAAAAAATGTTTTTTTTTTTTTAAAAATTTTTACGTAATAATCTTTTATAAAAAGATTTCATGATTTGATTCTTTAAGATTATGCCCACACACAGTTTCTTTTGTGAAGAGTCATAGTAAGGAAGATCGGGTGGTGAAGAATCTGCAAATCAAAAGAGATCAATTCAATTATCATGCAAGGTAAGATTTAATCTTATTAATTTATTATTAAATTGTTATTACTAGCATCGATCGGATACGTTTTTATTTGATTTTTTTTTTAAATCCATGTTTCCGCATTAAATTCAAAATCAATTTTTTCCTTCAATTAGTATTAGAGCCCGGTTTCGCTAGTTTAATAATTGATTTAATAATTAGTGAATTTCCTTTTGATTATGATTCGTTGCATGTCATTGAGTAGACACTATTATTTTTTATTTGATTATGATGTGATGTATTTTAATTCTTGTTTGATGAATGGAAATTGAATGGTATGATCGTTAATTGTGTGGTTTTTTGGTTAATTTAATTTAAGTAAAGTTGTAAGCCGTATGTGGTGTTTAATTTCTGTTGTAATTCATAGTTTTAGGGTTATTTAATTTTAATCAAGATTGCAACGTGAAGAATGATGCAAAAGGGCTGATATATTGGGTTGCGGAATGTGCAAAACGGGGCTGTCAATGGCTACTAGCACGGCTGTTTTCAACAGCCTAACATGGCTATCTGCAGAGAGCTGTTTTGAACAGCTCAACTAGTTTTGAATCATTTTCTTTTTCTCTGGATAGCGTGAAGACTGGTTTTGAACCAGTCGAACACAAGGTCTGATGTATCAGTTGAACACGACTGGTTGTCCATTTAGTAGCTCGCAGTTGCTGCGGTTAATACGCTGATACGGTGCGTTTGAGAAGGACTGGTGCGACTGGTTATGAACCAGTGTAACACTACTCTGCTGGAGGTCTGGTTCAGGTTGCTGAGTAAGGATTCTTTACCATTCTTTTTTTTGTTAATCTTTTGATAATCTAGTGACACCTCAGCATTTAAAAAAATGAATGATTAAGATTGATAGATTTTTTCTCTCTCATACATCATTAAAATTTAAATTATTCTTATAAAAAGATTAATACCGTATCAACATTAACAGAGAATCCTCATCCTAGGTTGCTTGCGTCCAAGTTGATTGAGCGGGCCGGTGCAGAAAACGGCAGAATTATTATTGAACTAGTTGGGTAAGCGACTGTTCGACTGTGAGACAAAAAAACAGTGCGCTGACAGTGCATGTGATGCACACACTGTCGATTGCACGGCATGTGTGCTTAGTGCACTTATTTGGGTGTACAAAACAGTGCAAGTTTTTTAAATAAAAACAAATAGTGCAATTGTTGCACTAACACACAAAAGACAAAATTGCAATTATTTTGTGTGTTATGAACAAAAGACAAAACATGGTGCAATTGTTACACAGGTTTGTGTGTCATGCACAAAAGATAAAACAATGAAATTGTTGCATCAGTTTGTGCATGAATGTTTGTTGCACAATTGTGTGTGTGATACGTGCACCTAGTGCACTTGATTGCTGCAGCACAAAATACACTTGAAACGTGGATGAATCCTGACTTCCATTTTTCCGTTTCAGTTCATATTTTTTTATCGGAAAAAAATCATTTTAGTCTCTAACTTTTGGAAAATGGTCAAATTTTTAACTATGTTTCAAAAAATGACAAAATAGATCCTAACATTTCGGAAAAGTGTCAAATTAATTATTCTCGTTAGTCAATTAATGGTCAAACTTAATGGATGACATGATGCGCAAAGGTAATTTTATCATTTTAGGGATTAAAATGATCTAAAAAAGTAAAAAAAAATTATTTTAGTCGCTAACTTTTAGGAAATGATCAAATTTTTAACTATGTTTCAAAAAATGACAAAATAGACCCTAATGTTTGGAAAAAGTGTCAAATTAGTCTCCCTCATTAGTCAACTAACGATCGAACCTAACGAAAAATATGAAAAGAGTCATTTACCCTTGAACTATGTTAAAATGGATAAAAAGACCGTTATACCCCTATAATTACAATAATATTTCGAAATGTTACTTAAGCACTAATAAAATTAAGCACAACAAAATTAAAAAAAAAACTTTAAAAAAAAAATTAAAATTAAAAATTAAATTAAATTAAATTAAACAATGAAAAAATCAATAATATCCACTAAATTTTCTTTTAGAAAATTAAAATCAAAGCCTAAAATAAAACAAATTAAAAAAAAAAAAATCATCTTCATCCTTTAACCTAGTCTTCATCTTCAACCTTATTCCACATCAATATTCATCTTCAATTAAGCAAACAACATCTATAAAATCAACCTAAATGTCTCATCCATCAGTAATTCAATGAAAATCAATTCAAAACAAAATAATGTCTAAAAAACCCACAAATAAAATTTATTTTTTGTTTTTAAACTTTTTCTTAATTGTTTTTTTTTTAAATTTTTTTAGATAATTTTAATCCTTAAAAATAACAAAATTACCCTTACACATCATGTTATCCGTTAAGTTTAACCGTTAGTTGACTAACGAGAATGACTAATTTGACACTTTTCCGAAATGTTAGGGTCCATTTTGTCATTTTCTGAAACATAGTTAAAAATTTGATCATTTCTCAAAAGTTTGAAACTAAAATGATTTTTCCCCTTTTTTATTAAAATTGTCCACTAGTTTTGGATAATTTTTCTTGGGTCCAAAATCAAGAAATATGTTTAAAACCCAATCCATTTTATGGAGGTTCTTGATAATTAAATCGGATTTAATTTTGAGCCCAAAAGAGCCCATGAAAACCTTTGAAGCCCATGAAGACCTTAAAGACCATGAAGACTATAAGTGAAGGCCAAGGAATGCTTTGGTTAATTTATGTAATCTTGAAATTAAATTTAGGTTGTTAAAGCCAAAAAACTCAATCATACACATGTTATTTATTTAATTATTTATCATATGATGATTAAATAATTTGTTGATAACATGATCATGCATCAAATATATCATATAGAATAGAAAGTGCTTACTCGTTACATTATAGCATGACATACATACATGTATTATTATTTATTTTTCCTAGTAAATAGTTTATTAGTTAAAATAGAGATAATAATACATAGAGTACCAATTTCATAATTTGTTAGGATTTTAGTTGAAAATCCTAGGGTCACAAATTAGAAATATATGATTAGTTTTAATGTGATTAAAATAAATATATATATTTCAAATAATTGGTATTCATAATTTGATTAGATTTTAAAAGTTAAAATTGGGTAATTCACATTGTTTCTAATCTAATCTTCATAATTAAAGAGTCTAATTTATTTAGATTAGCAAACCAATTAGAAATATAGTTTTAATGTAACACCCTCCACCCGACTCCCATTCGGATGGGAACCCGAATTGGAGGATATTACTTTAATCGGGTTATTCGTTATTATTTTATATATATGAACTAAATTTTATTTTTTTTCGAAAATCTAGTAGAGTTTCCTCTATTTTTCTGATAAAGCTAAAATTATAAAAACTTGCAAATTTCAAAAGAAACACTTCTAAAATACATTCATTCTCTCAACTTCCATTTTGGATTCTCCATCCGACTCCAAAATCACTTCGCCACACAAACATTTATAAACAGAACATTTAATAAAAATCATACTAATCGAAATTAAACACTAATTAAATGGTAAATAAGAACTTCTTTACAAAATTATTTTACAAACCAAAAACTTTTTCTACAATTGATATACATCTTCATTTATAAAATCTCGTAAATCCATATACATGTACATGCATTCTCATATACATTTACACTACTATACAATACTAAAAGTAGAACTACCAAATATGGAGAGATGTGACTCGCAAAAAGCGTGGCAGCTGTTTTCTCGTCTACCTCTATCTATAATGTTCAAAATTTCAACTTAGGCATGGAAAATTCAATGCGTTAAGTATTTCTACTTAATATGTGTATACAAACTTTACATTTATTATATCATTAAGAAATTTATATTATAAAATAAAATTTCCAAAATTCTCAAACCTTTATCAAAATTCATAAATAAATCCATTTATTAATAATTGCACATATAAAACACATGAATTTTGTTTTCAAGCATATAAAAAATCTAACTTCCAAAATGCTCGAACTCTTATCAGAATTCACAAAGAAATCGATTTACTAATAATTGCACATATAAAACTAATAATTTTAACTTCCTCATTTCATAAAAATATCATGAGGTAAAATAACATTTTACGCTTTTTTCAAAATACTATAATAATTCGTAAGAAAATCACTTAATTAATAAAAACACATATACATAAAAAATGTTTCCAAACATATCAACACGATTTCTTCCAATTTCTATAATAATTCACAACGAAAGCACATTACTAACAATTACGTATATAAAACCCATAAAAATCATTTTCAAACATAGTTATACGATTTTCATTTAATTTTTTTTTTTCAGTGTCTTTCGTAAATTATGATACGATATGATGGACTAGAAAACAGGTTCTCCGGCATTGGATACTTGGTGACTACCCACCGGATCTCATTTCACATATCACATAAATTCTGAGACTGGACACTCAGTGCCTCGCAAGGTCCACAAATCTAGTACCAATGCATATAACGAATCAGTGCAATACTGCTAATATCACCCTATTGGCATGCCAATTACCAATCCCCACCTACCAATGTACATGTTTACTCAGACCCTTATAATTTTCATAAATCACCAAAAATTTAACAAAGTAACCATTTTCGTTTTCGAATAAAATTTTCGTTAAAAACATAACATACAAATTTTCAATCACATTGTTCCACGTTACATCAAAATATTAAATGTATATTATAAAACATCGTTTTATATTTAATTATTCATTAACATTTAACAAATATCACATTGTCCTTCACATTTATAGTACACAATCAAGTCACTAACTTGTCAGTTTCTTTATTATTCTTTTCCGTTTTCATTCGATAGTCATTAAAATCATATTAAAAAAAAATCTTTTATTACAATTTTTCCAAAAATAATTTCACAATACACTAAATTTCCATTTTTAGCCAAGCATGCATATCTCACAAACTTTTCACATTTTTCATTTCAAAATGTCATAAAATCTTTAATACTAAGATTTACACATAATCATAAAATCAATTCAGTTAAATAGGAACGAAATCACACATTTTCATTAACCACACCTTTATTAGTAAAAGTGAAAAATTAAAAGGGAGTGTAAACCAACCTTTTGGGCAATGTTTTTAGTTCTACCATACCTCTAAATGGAGCTCAGAACTCCTCTTTATCTTCCTATTGATTTTCCTTGAACTAATTTCCACACCTAGATTTCAAGAATGCAAAATTCACCCATTTCTTTAATTCTTTTTCCATCAATTAACTTAATTTCAATTAATTCTCATACAATTACATCAAACTAAAAAAAATTCACCACATTCCCTTATCTTCTTCTTTAGCCGTCCACCCCCTTAATTTACTCAACTTTATTTTCTTCATTTCCTTGATTTATTTTCACTCAAATTCATCCAAAAACATTCCATACCCACATCAAACATCAACAATTCAACTCAACACACAATTACACCCTATTCTAGCAAAAACCCATTTTCATAAACCACACCCGAATTCTTCATTTTCTTTACATCATTTAACTCAAAATCCATCCAACACTCATGCCAAATTCATCAAACACAAAATCAACCATAAAAAATCCATTCAATACACAATTGAACCTATTCTAACCGAATTTGAATCTCACGCATAACCACTCAATCTTCTCAACTTCTTTCTATCAATGTACTCCAACACATCCTAAACATCACTAAAAACACATCAAAAGGATAGGATACCAAATTTACACCTATTCTTGGACTTAACAAATTTTATATCCAACTTTCCATTTTAAATTTTTCTTCCATTCTTTTAACTCCAACAACCTCAAATTCATTTCAAAATATCATATCAACTATCCATACATTAAAATCAACTTAAACACATGCAAAAATATAAATGATCCATATACCAACATAATGCTAGTCATTGCATTTACTTTAAATTTTCTTCCACAATTTATTTCAATCAACATAAACTCTCATAATAATTTATCCATACATCAAAATAATTCCATTTAATCCATTTTTCAAATTTGACCACTTACTAGTAAAAACACAACTAAGCCATTCACTTCCTTTCAAGCTTAATAATGATACCCAAAAGCATCAACTACTCACAAATTGATCAACTAAAACCTTAAACTAATAATCAATCAAATTTCCATGAAATTTTACCATCAAACTCTAACCTTACCTTACTAATTTCCTTGACCCAAAGCTCCTTGATGATTTCTTTCCTTTCCAAGCTTGATTTGATGATTATTAACCTTTAATCAACCCATAAAATTCATCAAAAATCCATTTAACCCAATATTAAAAAAATACACATCAAACTAGTTCAAGGAATTTACACTAACCTTTAACTTTCTTCATCCTTTTCTTGAGATATTCTTGATGGATTAGAGAGATTATGGATGTTGCTTCTTCTTCTTCTTCTTCTTCTTCTTCTTCTTCTTATGTCTTCTTCTTCTTCTTCTTCTTCCTTATATACTAACCCTCCAAATATCTTTTTCTCTCTTCCTCTCGACTTTTCTTCCTCTCACGGCTGCACTCTCTCTTTTCACTTTCTCCTCTCTTTTTGCCGACCTACACATCATCTCTCATCATCTCATGCATTCAACTTTATATACTAACCCTCCAACTTCTTCCTTATATACTAACCCTCCAAATATCTTTTTCTCTCTTCCTCTCGACTTTTCTTCCTCTCACGGCTGCACTCTCTCTTTTCACTTTCTCCTCTCTTTTTGTCGACCTACACATCCTCTCTCATCATCTCATGTATTCAACTTTATATACTAAACCTCCAATTTATCATTTTGCCCTCAAAATATCTCCAAAATAAAAAAAAAAAAAAAATGTCATCCATAGAATCTTGATAAGTGTCCTCATCCTTATCCACAATGCCACGTGTCGCATTCTTATGGTGGCTTGCCCCACAAGCTTATCTTTTCCTATTTTCTTTGATTTGATTTTTTCGAGAAGCCCGGATTCGATTTTTTCAAGACTTTTTTGAAATCCTTTAAAAATTCATTGGGACCTATATTCGAATTGCCTACAAACTCCCGGTAACTTTAGTGACTCTTAAAAGTTATTCCATGTCTCTTTTCGGCTCTCCGCTACATTCACTAAATCGCCTTCCTCGATTTCTAGATTGATTCTATTTCCATCTAAATCTCCTCCGGAAGTGTCGTTTGAGTTTCTAAAATACTTCTTGAGCATTTTAACACTCATTTTGACACTTCTCTAAATTTTTGAATTTTTCTGGAAATCCTTCCGAATTTTCGGTCGGATCTAAAAACTACTCTGTTTTACCTCAAACGAACTCATTTTTGATCTATTTTAGTTTCCTTAGATTCCATTACTTATTCCAAAACTTTTCTACTTCACGCCTGCTTTATGAAAAATTTACTATTCATACGGATACTATTTATTCGAAAATCACTATTCATCCTGAAAATATTATTTATTCCGATATATTTTTTCTTAAATAGAGAAAATTCGAGGTGTTACATTTAATGTGATTAAAAAGATATATTTCACATAATTGGCTCATAATGTGGATTAAAGTTTAAAAATTAAAATTGAATAATTCACATCATTACTAATCTAGTTTATTTAAAGAGTTTAATATATTAGATTAGTAAAGCCTTTTGGAAGATTTTTTTATATGATTAAAAATAAATAAATAATATACTTCATAATTGGCTTATATTGTGGATTAGATTTTAAGAGTTAAAATTGGGTAATCTTTCATTAAATCTAATCTTCATAATTAAAGAGTTTAGATTATCTAGATTAAATCTTTTATAATAAATTAGATTTTTAAGAGTTAAAAATCTAGTAATTTATTAGGTGTTAACAGGATGATGATTCTAGTAACATACAAATTCCTAGTAACTTAGAATTATCTTCTTAGCCGTTAATAATCTAAGACGATGACTAGGAATATTAAATAGAAAACCCTTATCCTAAAATAGTGAGTGGGAGAGGGATATATGACAATATATCCTATGGTCTCCATCATTAGTTCAACATCGTGAGATTTGAATAGCACTTCAAGACAGCTTTGGTTTCGTCCCCCTAAGGATGGTATCCATTTGGGTTAATATCAAGGTTAACTTCCCAAAAGATAGGATTTCTGGATGTATTTTGGGATTGACCTACCCTAAGGCTGGCAATTCTCAAGTGTAGTTCGAGAGATCTAAAATGATGGGTTACACTTATAAAGAAATTAATTAATTGGTAATTTAATTCTTTGACCGAAATAAGCGGTAGTCAAATTATATAAAAATAAGAGTTATTCTGTTATATTATTTGACTGAGATTTTCTCAATCTAACATACAAATATTTGACCTACCCTAAGGTGACATATATTTGTGGCATGTTAAATTATCATGGCATAGTAATTATTTTCTAAGGTATTTTCTAATTCATTATTCATGTATCATGTATCACGTTTAATTTTATGTCAAATTTATGATATTGTATGAATGCAATTTGAATAAAACATTTTATTATTATTTAATTCAGTAATGTTGTCTCCTTTTATGTTTATACTTGTTAATGATAAATTAAACGGGGATAACTATGTTAAATAACTTGAATGCCATTTTGGTCTATTAGGACCTAAATTTTGTCCTGATGGAAGAGTGTCTTCTTGAGTTTGGCCAAGTAAGCATGATACTGGAGACTTTTCTGAAGAGTTTCATACAGTTCAAAGTAACTATGTTATGAACAAGTTCATCATGCATGTTGGCACCTAGGATATCGTGTCAGCTAGAGCAGTGGGAGAAGTTTGACTTCTATTTTCTAATAGTTGTTATATTATTTTGAACAACGTTTAAGTGGAAATATAATTACTGTTTCTAACCTCATAGAACAATTATATTCAATTCTTTTAATAATAAATCACTTATTATTTCTAGAAATTATTTGAATAGTTGTTCATGAATATTAGAAAACAACTTATACGAGTTAAGATCGTTAACTCATAGTTGCTCAAAGCTGAAATTTTTAAGGTTGAAGAGCCTAAAACAAAACGATAATAGATTTCTCCCAATGATAATACTTATTTTTGGCATCTAAGTTTTGGACATTGTAACCTTGACAGAATAGACAGACTTGTAAAGAACAGTCTTTTAAGTGAGTTAAAGATTGACTCTTTACCTATTTGTCAGTCATGTCTAGAAGGTAAAATGACCAAAAAACCTTTTATTGAAAAGGGCTTAGAGCTAAGGAACCACTAGAGCTTATACATTCGGACATCTATGGTCCTATGAATGTTAAAGCAAAAGGCAATTATGAATATTTTGTCACCTTTTTTGACATTTATTCTTAATATGGGTATGTTTATCTAATGCAATGGAAGCTTGAAACTTTTGAAGAGCTTAAATAGTCATAAGCTGAAGTTGAAAACCAATTAGGTAAATGGTTGAAAGTTCTACGATCGGATCGTGGAGATGAGCACCTCAAAACGTACTTTGGGGATTACTTGATTAAAAATAAGATTCTATATCAACTCACAACTCATAAAACACCTCAACAAAATGTTGTAGAGAGGAGAAATCGAACCTTATAGGACATAATGAGATCTACAATTAGTTTCTCATTATTATCTAGTTTCTTCAAAAGAAATACACTACAAACTGCGGTGTATATGCTGAACGTAGTAGCTTCCAAGTCTGTTCTTAAGACATCTTTAGAGTTGTGGAATGGTCACAAAACTAGTTTGTGACATTTTCACATATGGGATGTCCAGCACATGTACTGAAGAATGAGACTAGAAAGAACCGGAATCATGTTCATAGGTGCCTCTTTGTAGGTTACACTAGAGAAACTAGAGGCAGATTCTTTTATAATCCTCAAGAAGATAAAGTGCTTGTATTAACAAATGATACATTTCTTGAAGATATTTATATAAAAGATCACAAAACTCGATGTTATACTCGAGGAGTTATTGTCTGGTTCGACCAATACTCATTCAATAATAATTGTTGATAACATCATAGTTAAGACCACTCTAAATGTCAAACATATTCTCATTAGAGTTATCTATCACCTCATCATAGTGGGAGAGTTGTGAGACAACCTATTTACTACACAATTTTAGAGAGGCACAAGTTGTCATATCTAATGACATAGTAAATGATCTATTGACATAAAGAGATGCAATGGATGACTCTAATAAGGAGAAAAGACTTAAAGTTTTGAATCTTGAGATGGAATCAAATAGGGTAAAACCCATATGTTGTAAATGGATAAGAAAGTGGTTTTCCTCGTGCTTTATGTCGACAATATCCTACTCATTGGGAATGATATAAGAGCATTATCTGACGTAAAGAGTTGGCTCGTTAGCCAATTCCAAATGAAAGATTTGGAGAGACTATTTATGTCCTTAAGATCCAAATCATATGAGATCATAAGAACAAATTGTTAGCACTATCTCAAGCATTATACGTTGATAAGATCATTGTACGGTTTGGAATGCAAGAATTCCAACAAAGATAATTTACTTTTCTTATCATGGAATTCATTTGTCTAAGGAATAGTGTCCTGAGACACCTCAAGAAATTAAAGATATGAGACGGATTCCCTATGTTTTCACAGTAGGCAGTCTTAGATATGCTATGTATGAGACTGGATATATGATATTTAGTGACAGTAGTCAGTCGTTATCAATCCAACCCAGGATTTAATCACTAGATGACTGTAAAACATATTCTTAAGTATCTTTAGAGAATGAGAAACTATATGATTGTGTATTTTGGAGAGGATTTAATCTAATTAGGATACACAAATTCTGATTTTTAGTCGGACAAGGATTTTAAGAAATCCACGTTTGAATCAGTATTCACTCTTGGACATAGAGCGATTGTATGGAGGACTGTTAAGTGATCTTGCATTGTTGACTCCACCATAAAAGCCGAATATGTGAAGTGGCTAAGGAAGCAGTTTGGCTCCATAAATTCTTGATTGATTTGGAAGTTGTTCTAGATATGGATAAACCATTCACCATTTATTATGATAATAGTGGTGCAGTGGCCAATTCTAAAGAACCAAGAAACCACAAATAAGAGAAGCATATAGAGAAAAAGTAACATCTCAATAGGGAGATTGTACATAAAAAGACGTGTCAATGATGATCATAGCTTCACTAGACAATCATGTTGATAAGTTTACAAAGACCTTAACAGCTAAAGTGTTTGAAGGTCACCTAAAGGTTTAGGATTACAAGATATATCTCATCTACTCTAAGGCAAGTGGGAGATTGTTAGGGTTTGTGCCTTAGGAGCTTGTAATTCGTAAACGTTTAAATAAATAATAAATAAAGTATGTTTATTAAATTTTATGTGCATTTATGAAATATTTGTTTCATACAAATATCATGTAACATCCATGATTACTTATGTAGTCTCAAACTAAGTATATAAGTGTTATGTACAAGAGGATTTAGTTTGAGATCAGTAATCTAAAGAGCCCGTAGAAAGCAAACAAAGATGGGTACTTTACTTGTGGTAAATCTACAACTGCGGTTCATTTTATATTTGATGCAATGATCTTATCTGGGATCATTCATGTGGCGACATAAAAATGTAGACACCTTATATAATCGAGATTATATATGACTGGGTCACGATAGAATGAATTTCTTATTAATATTCGTTAAATAAAGAAATTCATATTTATCAACTAGATGATCATATATGGATTGATCTTAATCTTGAGTGTTTTATAAACTCCTATTTGTTAAGTCATATCTTTTGATTTACATGAATGTGATTGTTATAGATTTATGGTCAATAAGCTTCGTCCGTTGGAGATGTGATTTAATAAAAGACAGAGAACATTCTACACAATAGTAAAATCCACTTCTTCTTGCAAGAAGTAGATGAGTAGTTCCCTTAAAGTGTTGATTCGTGTCTTAAACAATAAGAACGCTTAACTTTCTATTTATGAGTAAACGGAAAGATAAGTTCATAAATTGTTATGGATATATTATTCATTAGAGAATCAATGGTACTTATAGCGACATAAAAATGTAGGCACCTTATATAATCGAGATTATATAGGACTGGATCACGATAGAATGAATTTCTTATTAATATCCGTTAAATAAAGAAATTCATATTTATCAACTAGATGATCATATATGGATTGATCTTAATCTTGAGTGTTTTATGAACTTCTATTTGTTAAGTCATATCTTTTGATTTACATGAATGTGATTGTTATGGATTTACGGTCAATAAGCTTCGTCCGTTGGAGATGTGATTTAATAAAAGACTGGGAACATTCTACACAATAGTAAAATCCACTTCTTCTTGCAAGAAGTAGATGAGCAGTTCCCTTAAAGTATTGATTCGGGTCTTAAACAATAAGAGCGCTTAACTTTCTATTTATGAGTAAACGGAGAGATAAGTTCATAAATTGTTATGGATATATTATTCATTAGAGAATCAATGGTACTTATTGCGACATAAAAATGTAGACACCTTATATAATCGAGATTATATAGGACTGGGTCACGATAGAATAAATTTCTTATTAATATCCATTAAATAAAGAAATTCATATTTATCAACTAGATGATCATATATAGATTGATCTTAATCTTGAGTGTTTTATGAACTCCTATTTGTTAAGTCATATCTTTTGATTTACATGAATGTGATTGTTATAGATTTACGATCAATAAGCTTCATCCGTTAGAGATGTGATTTAATAAAAGACTGGGAACATTCTACACAATAGTAAAATCCACTCTTCTTGCAAGAAGTAGATGAGTAGTTCCTTTAAAATGTTGATTCGGGTCTTAAACAATAAAGAGCGCTTAACTTTCTATTTATGAGTAAACGGAAAGATAAATTCATAAATTGTTATGGATATATTATTCATTAGAGAATCAATGGTACTTATTAGAATAAGATATAATTAGAGAGGTATAACGGACTTTAATGACCTAGCTCTAATTATGAACTACTTGTGGAGGATCGAACCATATGAAATGATTAAATCATGGATACTGAAAATTCAGATTGTATAAAATATCTATAATCTTGAGAGTGCAACCTTAGGTTTTTAGTGGAGTAACTCTGAAGTTAATAATAGTGAATTATTTAATTAAAGAGTTTAATTAATAATTCCAATATTATTGGAGCTCAAATTGTAGGTCCATTTGGTCCCCTTGCTAGCTCACAACCACCTAAAGAAACAAATGAAAGAATATAATTGGATTGTCCAATTATTAATGTCACATATAAATTTTATGAACATGTTCACGAATTATTTAAATAATTTGATTATTTAAATATATGTAATTATTTAATTAAGTGTTAATTATTTAATTATCTATAGAGGTTATGGGTTGAATTTTAAATGGTGTCATTAAATTATTTATGATTTAGAATCATTTAATTTAATGAAAAAAAATTTAATTAATGGAAATGGTAATTTAATTTAATTGGAATTAGATTCCATATTAAATTAAATTAAAGAAGTTTTAATAGGAATAAGATTCCATATTAAATTAAAGTAAAGAGTTCTAGACCAATAAAGAATTTGATTTCATATTGGATATGAACTATGTTTTTCAATTTAAATAAAAAATTATATTCCTTGTTAAATTGAAAAACTCTAACTTACCATTATAAAAAGGGTGTTTTATGTTGGTAACAAGAGAGAGAATTTTTGGCTACTTGAACCAAAAACATTCATTAATTAAAAACACCATATTATCCCATCTCAAAAAAAAATAAAAAAAAAATTTTTGATTTCTACATAATAATCTTTTATAAAAGATTTCGTGATTTGATTCTTCAAGATTGTGGCCACACATAGTTTCTTTTATGAAGAGTCATAGCAAGGAAGATCGGATGGTGAAGAATCTGTAAATCAAAATTGATCAATTCAATTATCATGTAAGGTAAAATTTGATCTTATTAATTTAATTATTAAATTGTTATTACTAGCATTGATTGGATATGTTTTTTTTTTTTTTTTTTTTTTTTTAAATTCATGTTTCCGCATTAAATTCAAAATCGATTTTTTCCTTCAAATGTAACAACCACTGGAGTTTAGGGTGGACAATCTGTGGTTTCGTTCGATTTTGACCAAAACAAAACTTAACCAAATCGAAAACAGTTCGATTTCGAAGAATTGGAACCGAACATAACCCTTTTTAGTGGTATAAATTGATCTAAACATGATGAACTTCAATTTGAAGTAGTTCTTTGGTTTTGGTATTTGCACGGTTGGAAATATAAGTAATTAAGAAAGCGAACAGGAATTTGGAAGTGGAAACTTTAGAAATGGAAAGAAAATTTGAGATGATGACCCAATTATATAAATTTGAAAATAATTTTAATTCAATTTTGATTTAAATCTATTAAACGGAACTCAAATGTATCAAAATTTTCAACAGTGTAATCAGTCCTTAATAACCCTATTAAATATAACCATATATATCTTCGAAAATGTTTTCTGTTTTGTTCACCAATAAAGTGGACTTGATGCATGGTCTAAACATGACGCAGTGAGATGCAAGGCATTTCCTTTGACGCTAGTGGTAGATGCAAGGCATTTCCTTTGACGCTAGTGGTAGATGTAAGAGTTTGGTAGATTGGGTTGAAGAGACAAAGTATTAGATCATATTCATAAGCAACTTTGCAGGAAGTAGATAGATAAGAAGGCATATGCTTCAACAACAAAGTGAAATGTTTGGTTTACAATTTTTAATAAATTGTAGAAAAACTGAAAAATTACAAAAATTTTCAGAAACATGATGCACATAAATATCTCACACCATAAGCATTTTCAGAATTCAATAAAATTTGGAAGTGCCCTAACGAAATTTATGTTGTACTAATTTTGGTCTTTCTTCCAATGGATAGCTTAGAATATGCTACAATTTCATAAATTTTTTAATACTGTACATAACCTTCATTTCACTTGCAGAAGTAAAGGACACTTAGTTAGGAGTTCAAAATAAAGTGTTGATAGAAAAATAACTCAAATAAGTATTTTCAACATATTTTTTTATATTCAGATTTATATATGCAGTCTGGTACTAAACAAATTTAGCACTTCAACTAGGAAAAATCATAACTTTTAAAACACAACTTCAAAAATTCTAAAATTTTTCAAGGTATTGCCTAATATATTTAAGGGTGGACATTTTCGGGTTCGAGTTGGATTGGGATGGAAATCTCCCAACCCAACATAGATTGGGTTGAAAATTTTATAACCCAATCAAATCTAATAAATTCTTTAACCCAACCCAATAATAATCATGTTGGATTGGGTTAGGTTGATCGAGTTAGATTTAATTCACCATAAAAATACAAAAGGTTTAATTGATAATTCTCATAGTCTTTGTAATTTGATTACAAATAAAATGAGTACAGATAAAAATTCAATTATTATAAATAAAAATTCAATTCGGCATACAGATTGTCTTTAATCTTCATTCCAAGCAAATGTTCTTCTAGAGAGATGAGAAAATCTTGGATTTAAAATTAAGGATAGGTGTTTGTTGGGCTCGGGTTAGGTTGAAAATTTTTCAACCCAACCCAACCTAACCCATCCATTTTTTTTTTATTTTTTAAAGATTTAACCCAACCCAACCCAATAAAACATGGTTGGATTTATTGAGTTGGGTTGGAGATGCCCACCCCTAAATATATTTATACACAACTGTATAAATTTTGAGAACTTTGGAGAAATAAAACTTAATTTAATCATTTTTAATAATTTACAGAAATAATGTGTCAAGACTATTATATATTTATATATGGCATAGTTTTCTTAATTACAAATTTTTCATATCACACTTTCATTAATTGATAATTATATATATATGTATATATTACAATTTACACCTCGTTTAATTTAAACCTTTATGTTTATCAAATATAATTTTTAAAACACTTTCATTTTTAATAATTTACAGAAATAATGTGACTATTGTTGTTGTTGGTAAGTGTTTTCTTCGTTTCCATTTGATTGCAGATCTCTAAATATGATATAGTAGGTTTCATTTTTGGCTCTCCTTATATGCAAAGTCTGGACAATAATCCCTTTGTGAGTAGTAGTCTTCCATGTCGTCAAAGATTTTCAAGATTATACTTCATTTGCTCTCTACCTGATTATATTTTCTTATTTTCATTTGAATAGAGTCCACACGCCAAGTCATTTATTCAAAATCTATCGGAAACAAGAAAATTTGGGGATTTGAAGTTTACGTTTTGGGATAGTGGCATTACAACAAGGGTTTGTGTGTTTGTAAACTTATACTAAAATGATCTGCAAATTCGATGTTTATGCAGAGATTTGTCTAGTAGATGTTTCTAACTATTAAATAAGCTTAATTTGCTTGAATCATTACTTATGGTTGTGACTTGTGGCAAGTGCTGATGACAATTGTTGTGCGTAGGAAATTTGCTCGAATCAGTAACCATTATTTTTCTAGTGTGCGTGTTTGTAACAGGTCTTTTGCTTAGTTATTTAGAGATCTGCAATTCTAAGATTATAGTTTGTATTGCCATATATTATCAAAAACAATAATGATGTGTACAGTTGTTTGTTCATGTGCGACTGGTTGTCTTTTCATTGTTTTATTTTACTTTGAAATTTGGCCAGGGGTACCTAGATGCTACAAACAAGTTGTTAACAGAGGATTGCATCTGAACTTGGATGCTGCACAAACCCATCTTCATGGTCGCAGCCTCATTTGACCTCATTTAAATCTTCAAATCGTTTTGGGGAGTCTCATCCTATTCGTAATCACCTTTAAGATACTGTTGAATCTGAATATTCAATTAGAAACAAGATATGTTTTGAAGTTTATTGAATTAGATACTGCTAGTGTACTGTTCGATTTTGACCAAAATATGTGGTTCTGTTCGACTTTGATCAGAACAGAACTTAACCAAATCGAAAATAATTCAGTTTTGAAGAAATAGAAATCGAACATAACCCTTTTGCTAGTTAGTCCTCGAGCAAAACAAAATAAAAACTGAAAACAAAGAAAAACCTAAACCTAACTAAATCACTTTGTAGATTGTTATGAATATCCTTAAGTGTCTCTAACTGATGGAGTTGTTTTTTCAGGGTTCACAGTGATGATACCCACAAACATCAAAACTGTTTTGCCCAAAATCTCGCTTAACAAGTTATCTTAGTGTAAAGTCATAGAGAGCCAATGTAATTGAGACTAAAATAAGTCAGTAATCATGAAGTACACAACCTTCCGTAGTCTCCTAGCAATCATTAAGCATCAAGCTTTAAATACATCACATATGCATGTCATGAACTTAGTTCACCTCGACTTTACTCGTCACAAGGTATCTCTCAATGCACTTAAAGTCCTAAAGCTAACACTTTTACAAAATACAAGCAATTGGAAGTTATGTATAAAGATAAATCAAAAATATATTTTGCTTTGTACCAGTTGCATAGAACAATAATTTAAAAGCACAACATCGGATCTCATGAGCGAACGAGATATTTAAGAACATTGTGAACACACAATAAATTGAATTTTAAAAACTTAAGATCGCCTATCAATCAATAGGGTCTTTTCACATGGTGTAATTGGGCTATGGGTAATTTGCTAACAAAAGAATTGGGAAAGGAATTTAATTTGTTTAAAAAACAATAATCACAAGGGTAGTCATTTTAGGTATCCAACTAAAATGAGTAGCAAATGAGTCTTTTTTATTTTCTATTTAGTTTGACTATTAATTGATATTAATTAAATTATATACCATTTTTCTAATATCAAATGTAGTTTTATTCCTTTTCATTCACTATCCATTAGTGTTAAGTTGTCATTTTAAATTCGTTTTAATGAATGTATCTAATATAATTGGCTCTTCTCTCCTTCCCATGTAAAGATCTAGTTCGTTCAACAATTAGGTTGTCAAAAAAAATTATTAATTTAATTTATTTTTTTAATATGTTTCATAATTTGAGGATAAAATTATAATTTTATTGATTCAATTATAGTTTTAGGGAAATTTTAATTTTTGTTGATTTTACGGTATTTTAAAATTTAAAATTTAGTCAAAAATCTAATTGAATTATTATTTTTTATAATTTAATGATCCATTAACAAAAACAATGATTTTAGTTAAATGATAATATTTCTTAAAAATTCAGTAATTAAATATAAAATTCTTCCTTTATTTACCTATGGCAATACACACAAAAAAAAAAAAAAAAAAAAAAAAAAAGGCCATCCACAGTTTAAGTTATAATGTTGACTTTCCAACAAATGTTACTGGTTAACAAAATACAAAAGTTATAATATGATCGATATTTATGCCTCTCTAAAATTGTATATGCACCTCTCTAATAAGTTCATTCCATTAAATAGTTTTTTAATGCATAAATTAAAAAAATAATAATAATGTTTTTTAAATTTTAAATTATAATTTTTAAAAATAATTATTTAAATGAGGAAACGCAAAGTCCACGTGTCATGAGCAGAGGATTTATAAATGACCACCGATCGAGAAAAGAGTCTCAGTTGTAGTGAGTGAAGAGAACAGAGAAGAAGATGGAGACGAAGCCAATAGAAATCAGCAGCTCAAAAATGTTCGGAGGTTACAACAAGAGATACAAGCATTTCAGTCCGACACTCGGCTGCTCCATGACGTTCCACATCTATTTCCCACCTTCTCCTTCTTCCCAGAAGTTCCCTGTATGTTGTGTCGGCCTCCTAGGGTTTGGGTATTGTTTGTTGTATGATTTGTTATAAGTTGTGATATGTGATGTGGTCAGGTGCTTTACTGGCTGTCTGGGCTGACCTGCACGGATGAAAACTTCATAATTAAATCAGGAGCACAGCGTGTTGCTTCAGCTGAGGGTGTTGCTCTAATTGCTCCTGATACTTCTCCAAGTCAGTCTTCTCAATCCCTTCCCACTCATCACGTAGTGAATGTGCACAGATACTCACTTTCTTCCTTATGATTTGATTGCAGGGGGCCTCAATGTCGAGGGAGAGGCTGATAGTTGGGATTTTGGTGTTGGTATGCCTTTTTATTCTTAATTTTGAACTAGGGCTTGGCTACCTTACTGGATAAGATTACCTAATAAGAATCTTCAATAACCTTCCTTGGATTGGTTGTAAGATTCTTTAATAACCACTCATATAATCAATCTAAGGGTCTTTATTGAAGAAACTGGTTTCGATAACTTACCCAGACTAGTAAGTTACCAAAACCCTTTGAACTGATTATATGTGGCCTTATAAAAATTCAAAGAAAAGAAAACCACTAAGGTTTATTGAATTTTGTATAAATGGTTAAATTTCCTCCGATGGGTTTGGCCATTTTATTGGTTTGGGTAAGGTTGCGTAATAAGAATTTTCAGTAACCACCATTGGATTGGTTGTAAGATTCTTCAATAACCATCGTTTACAACCGATTTAAGGGTTGTTATTAAAGAAACTTATTTGTGTAATCTTATCCAAACTAGTAAATTAGCAAAACCTCCCCTCGAATAAACTCACATTATTGTTGATCAATTATAATGCACATCAATAGTTTCAACCATGCCCAAACTAGGATTAATTTTGCAGTCTTGCTATCTTTCAAATAGGTGCTGGATTTTATGTTAATGCTACACAGGAGAAGTGGAAGAACTGGCGTATGTATGACTATGTTGTGAAGGAATTGCCAACACTTCTGAGAGAAAATTTTCGACAGCTTGATACATCCCGTGCATCTATCTCTGGTCATTCTATGGGTGGCCATGGTGCCTTGACAATCTATCTCAAGAACCTTGACAAGTATAAGGTAATTGATTCTAATATTTATGTCCTTTAAACATGAAGCTTTATGTGGCATTGCTGCACTTGACAGCTATTCATCTGCATATATATTATATACTTCTGATTACTTCCATTCTCATTAGTTGTTTCTTTAATTCTTTTGCAGTCAGTATCTGCATTTGCACCAATCACCAACCCTGTAAACTGTCCCTGGGGACAGAAGGCCTTCTCAAATTATCTAGGTACCAACAAAGCTGACTGGGAGGTAAGATTATAACTCATCTAATAATTTTACTTTTTGCTCTACATGTTTTGTTCTGGATTTGATGAATGAAATTTGCAAAAGCAGGAGTATGATGCAACTTCCCTTGTTTCCAAGTGCAACGATGTATCTGCTACCATTTTGATTGATCAGGTAAAACTTCATTCTCTTTGATTTTCAAGTTGACTAAATATTGGCATTTTTGCAATGTGGAATTATGACTTGTAGACTATTCTTTCCTTTCTTTGTGGATGTTCTTCTTCTTTTGGTATTTGAAGGTGCAGTGTTATGTTGACAACCTGTGTAACATAGTTAATACTTCAACTGATAACTAATATTTGTTTTTAAGTAATGATTGATATACTTGCATCATTAGTCATTTGGTTTTACTTATTACAGAAGGATCTTTTGCAGTATATTCTCTAATTCTGAGGGATTGTCTTTCTGTAAAGAGGTTAAATGTTGTTAACTCTAGAATTCTCCATTTGAATTATTTCTAGTAGTCCAGGCGATTGATACTTATGCAGCACTTATAGATGATTGATACTTGGCTGTAGAATTTGTGTAGCATGTGATATACAGACCCAGGTAATATCTAAAATGATTCCCCTAAGTAAATTACTGTTTATATACCATCCTATGTTAAATTGGGTGCCAAGGAGGGAGTGTGCTGGGGGAAATGTTCGGAAAAGTCCTGCCGCTTCAGTTTTACACCTTTGCTTCCGTAGATCAATGCTCTCTTAATCTGGTGCCATGACTGCAGGGGGAGGATGACAAATTCTTGCATGATCAGCTGCTGCCACACAAATTCGAGGAGGCATGCAGGAATGTTAATGTGCCACTTTTGTTGCGTTTGCAGACTGGTTATGATCACTCCTACTACTTCATTGCCACCTTCATTGATGATCACATCCGACACCATGCTCAAGCTCTTAACCTCTAATTGCTTGAGATTTTTTTGTTTGAGAATCTGGAGTCCTGGAAGCTGTTTCTGTTCAACTATGTCCTTGTTCATCCACCTTATTATGTGTGCTGCTTTCTTGAAACTATTATGAGAATATGAACCAATAAAAGTAAGGGCACTTGAGACGATGCAATCATCAGATGCACTTGTTTGCTCGTGCTTTTTCAATGGTATTGCAGATATGTTATCAGAAGATGGTTTTCTAAATATTTTGAGTTGAACCAGCTACCTTGAAAGTCTACTGTGTAATGCTCATTGTGAAAGAAAATGAAAAATTGAACTCCTTTTACTAAGGATTCAGAGTTTCAAAGAACAACCTGTAGTAAACTCTAAATCAATCGTGTAAACTACAAGCTTAGGTGACGAGGTGCTTTTTATTGAACCTTCTGTGATCCTGAATTCAATTTGCTCGCTAGAGTGAAGTGTAGAGAGGGATTTGGAATTATATATATATTTTTTGTGCTAAGTAAAGAAAAAAGGTTGTTTGAACTGAATCCATCATCTCTCATCTGACTTCCCTCTCAAAGAGAGAACCCATCCATTAATTTCATATTATGTATCTTAGCGATTATGACTTGTTTGTATATCCAATCCCAGAAGCAAACAGGAGGGATGCTACAAAATAATCTGCTCGTTAATCTTTCTGGGGAAATGTTCTCCAACCCACAGCATCTTGTATAGTCTGTGAGTTAGAAGGGCACATCCATATTACAAGATCTAGGATTGATAAAATATAACACATCCAAGAAAGGGAACAATGGCCACCTATACATAACCCGTTTAACTTTCTAAGAGCCATATTGATGACCAATACCCACAGAATAGTATATATATTTACAGAATAATATACAACTTGGCCTGCTTATTCCCTCAATTCTGCTCCAGCAATCTCAGTTCAGAACAGAAGCAAGATAGATGCTTACTTTTCTGCTAACGACAGGGTGGAACTTGTGCCCAACTGATCCAACAAATGCCGGCAGCTTTAATCAATAAGATTGAACCCCCACCGGCTTTTGATATTAAATAGTGAAAATGTTGCCATGCATTGAGGTATTTTGTTCTCTTCATCCACCAGAGCCAAACTCATGCATAGGTTGATACTGGGTCTGCTCTGAAACTAACGAGGGTGTGGCTGTGAAGGCTGGTTCAAGATTATCATTCACGCTCTTCTTGGGCCTCTTTACCCTCTTAGATGATCTCTGTGACTGTGCCTCTGTATTCTGAAGGAGATCATCCAACTCGTAGTCCATTATAGATGAGTTAGGCTCATTTGTCTTTTGAGTATTTCTTGGCTTTGGAGCCGTCTGCTTGTCAGAAGCAGTTTTCCGCTGAAAACACAAACAATTTGGTTTTGTTTTAGGAAAAAAAAAAATTAAAAAACAGCTTATGCCCAATTCCTATACATATTTTCATATAGATAGACATTTATTATTCAAGCTACTAACAGAAAATATAAGTAACAACATAAGAACTGGAGGTGCAAAAGTCAACTTGAATCTCTAGCCAAGGTTTTGCAAGAAATTCAACAATCATAGTCTGCTCATAGGTGCTGAACAAGTAGCCAGGTATATGTGGTCATCACCTCACGATTTTTTTTTTTTTTTCCCCTAGAGGAAAATCTAAACACAGTTGCCCAAGAAAAATAGTCAACAAAGAGAAGTAGCAGGGAAGTTATAGCGCTGTAAGTAACCAGATGTGGCATCATCGCTCTCAGAATATATAAAACACATATCTGCAAGCAATTCTCATAGGCCTCATCATCGCTCTTATACAAAACACTGCCACCATATATTTTATTCAAGGTTCTAACTTTTCTGAATCTCAGAATCGATGTTTCTCATCCGTTATTGCTGTGCTTCTGATTTAAGTTGGACACAATTTTTGCGGTCTCAATTCTACATTTAGCAACAGAAATTACTACAGCCATTTAATATTTAAATATAAAGTGATTTTCTGAATGCAAACATCCACAGCCCTTTAAAGCACCATCAAGTGATGACACCAATAGTAATTTTAACAATTTCAAGTTTGAAAACTCAAGATACCTTCTTATTACTGGATGTTGCTTTCTCAGGATCCGGAGACGGCTCTTGTCCTGCACCCTGAGCTCCAGCATTTGTTAAATCTTCCAAGTATGCATCACCTTCGGCATCTATGCGTATGCCCTTTGTAGGCTGTTTTTTCTTTTGTCTATCCTTTACCTGTAAGGAGTAAAAATGACAGGAAAAAAAAATCAATCTTTAATTTTTGAGGAAAGAAAGAAAACTGTTATACGTAATATATACATTGATTCAACAACAATTCAGCACTTTTATTTTATTTCTTTATCCCAATATCATACTTTCCTTTTTTCCCTTTCTTTTTGCTTGGAAGAGGGGATTGAGGGTGGAAGAGAAGAAAGGGGTATAACAGAATGTAAAAAGGTCATGTGCAAATTGAAGTGGACAGAATAATAATTAAAAACCTCACCTGAGCTGGAAACTCTTTCAATTTCTGCTCCAATTGGGCATCATCAAGAAGTATAGACACAACATCTTCAGGAGCCAAGATATCTCCCTGGACATGGCCACCTGTCATGACAAGCTGCTGCACCGTATTCTTCTGGCTGGCTCTTTGCATAATCTTTTCTTCAACTGTCTCTTTACAAATAAGACGGTAAACAGTAACCTACACAAATTATAAAACTTCAAAAATTGAGAAATCCAATGATATCTAATTAAAACTAAACCTTTTTTTTTTTTTTTGGTAAAAAAAAAAGTATGCCACCCTAAGAGGCCTAGGGCGAGACCTAAAAATCATATCCTACTTGCAAAGGAGAATGAGAATTTTTTGAGATGGCAGACCTGCCTCCATTTGTAAATTATGCACCCAATGAGCCTAGATTTACACAGAAATTAAAGCAGAGAACTACATATATATCACAAATTTCTTAACAACTAAACTCCTCTGCAGTTGGCTCAAGAGCCCACACATGAAAGAGGGTAAAATATAAGAAATGCTCCATAAGGAAACTAATGGTTATCCTCGGATGCTCATCGGACCATTCACAAATGTCAAAAAAGAGATCAGGCAGGAACTAACATCCTTTGTCTGACCCAATCGATGAGCTCTGTCCATTGCCTGTAAATCCAAGGTTGGATTCCAATCACTTTCATAGAAAATGACAGTGTCAGCAGCTGTCAAGTTAATGCCCAGTCCACCAGCTCTGGTACTCAGCAAGAAAACAAAGATATCACTCCTGCAACCAAAATTCAAAAAAGAAAAAAAGAATAATAAAAAATAAAAAAGATTATCTCCAGGAAGTCACGTGGTTCTCTAAATAATGGCCTCAGATTTATTTAAAAAAAAAAAAAAAAAAAACTTCAAATATCACATGCATACCTATGCTGGAAATCTCTGACCATGTCTCGGCGATCCATAATGGTGGAGGATCCATCAAGTCTAAGATACCTATATTTTCTGTAGTTCATATAATCCTGCAGATATACACAAGTCAACACCAGAACAAATTTTCCACAGAAAAGGACAGATTCTCCTATTAAAAAGACTGACAAAGTTTCTAGGGACTAGTGCTTTTAGCTCTACCAACCAGCTGCAACCATGCAAGACAGTCCTATTGTATATTGGAAAACTATGCTTGACCCATCAGGCTGTACTCAGCCAACTAAACAATTCTTTTGAACAGAAATTAAACATAGCACTACAGATAAATCCTGAGCTTAGTATTAATCTAAACATGCCAGTTCTTGAAACAGCTGTGCTCATTTGCAACCTTCTGTGCAGCATCGCATTGCAAGATCTTCTTAACCTCTAAAGCTCATAACTTAATTTACCATCAATTTTTTTTTTTTCCTTTTTTTTTTTTTTTTTTTTTTGGTTAATGATTAACATTTGCAAAACTCAGTTAGAAGCTACTTAAAGTTTTTTCATTTTTCAGGGGTCACAAGATGACTAGAAGATAAAGACCTATTATAGCATTATTCGCATAAAAACCAGTAGTTTCACAGCATTTAAAGTAGTAAATACCTCAAGAATATTAAGCATTTTCGTCATTTGTGCAAATAGAAGGACACGGTGATTTTCTGCTCGCAAGCGTTTCAACAATATATCTAGAGTTTGAAGCTTCCCAGAGTCCTGTACAGAAAAAAAAAAAAAAAAAAAAAAAAAAAAAGGTGTAATTTAAAGTCACATAACAAGACTACTACATCGCAAGGGAGAGAGGGAGAGAAAGACGAAGCAAATGGAAGATATATCCTTACAGTAAGCAACTTTGCAGGGTCAAAGCTCTGCATGGGTGGACAAGATCCAAATATCTCGTATGTTAATTGAAGAGCAGGTTGTGCAACAGGTAGATCAGAATCAATTTCTTGAATTAAATGGTAAGGTAAACCTGGCTTCCTCGGCCCATTATACTCGGATGTTCGTGCAAAACCAAGCAACAGCCTCTTGACCCAGGGATCATGTCGCTCTTCATTCATTTTGTATGCAAAATTCCTATTCGAGCATTGGACATTTATCTATCAAGTAAAAAATGATAACAGTAAATCAGATAAGTTCTTAATTTTCACTAACATGTCCTATTGACAAAAAAGAAAGAAAGAAAGAAAAAAGCAATATTTGTGAACGAACCGGGGGGGCCCTGGCTCGTGGGATGAATGTGTAAGTTGCATGAAGAAGCTTAATATCTGATAGAAGCCTGTCCTGATGAGAGACAACCAGATCCTCAAATGGAGAATATCCAGGAACCACAGCATATTTCCTTCTAAGTAAATTGATCTCTGATCTTGATGGAATCAACAACAATCGCGTAACAGCTCGTACTTTTCCACTGTCAGGAAGATTGTCACCCAGCTCATTATCCACAGATTCCATGAGCAAGTCTAATATTCCATCTAAAAACTGGCGGTCCCATCTCAAAATAGAAAACAATAATCTCTCCATAAAAGAGCCAGTTGACAGAAATGCAACCTCTTCAGGGGATAAATCAATCAAACGAGCAAAACCAAATGTCTGACTTTTGACAGACGACCGATCTGAGCTATTCTCATTTGAAAACATAGATCTATGAACATTTTCTGCAGTAAATACATTAAAACGTTTCTGAAACAGTTCTCTGGAGATTCCACACCCAACAGCGGAGCGAAGAGTCTCAGAACTTTGAAGAATCTCTTCGTGGACTATTTTTGGTATCTGGAGGTACAGAAAAGAGTAATAAGTAATAATATAATAGGACTTCCCAAATTGATGGAGGTCGACATGAAGAACTAAGGCTATTACTATCACCACTTCCTGCACACGCACAAACTTTCTCATGCTAACACAATGTTGTTTGAAAAGATATAACAATGCCAAAGGTACCTTATATGCAATAGGATTCTGACCCCCAGAATAGTGTACATTTTCCAACTCCCCAAAAGCAGGAGGCAGAAGAGAATTTGGAATCTCCCCAAAATAGAGATATGAACTTCCCTCATTTCTTTCAAACAACTCTGGATGATTGCAAACCTGCCAGCACACAACAATAGTTGAAACAATACAAACCACTGATATGAATTATAACACTTCTAATCATGTTAGTTGTACTTTATATATGAGATGAAGTGGTGAAGACGGGAAAGCCCAACAAAATTGAAAACCTACCTTTCTCAACTGAATGACAATATTCATTAAATTCATAATTTTCTTCTCATTAAGATGACCACGATTGCCATCAAACAACCCAGCAAGAGATATCTTGTTCTTAATGGCTTGATAAAAAGCTTGCTGCCGAGAACTTAACTTGCAGTGTACTGCAACCTCAGTTTTCCTAGTCAGCTCAGAAATAACATCTTTCTTAACCCGTCGCAGCATAAAGGGTTTTAATATCGCATGCTGTCACAGAGAAAAAACACAAAAATAGCATAATTCAGAAACATCATGGTTTCAAATATAAACACTATTCAAAAGAAAATGGCACAAATGCATTTATCTTCAGTGGCAAGAGTGAATATTATTAGATCAAAACTAACGCTACACTTAATGATAGAAATAGATTATTATATAGAGTCAAAGGGAGAACACAGGTAGCATATATCAAGGTAAAAGATGGTAGCAGACAAAGCCTCATTAATAACGACAGTGTTTTTATAATAAATGCTCTGGCTTATAACTAATCATGCTTGCAGTGAAAGTATCAAGACAAAAGTACTCACCAATCGATTCAGCTGGTGTTCATTTAGAGTACCCCCATGCTCAGCATGACTCTCAATTCTGATAAACAACTCAAATAGTGTTGAGTATTTCCAGTATAATTTATTCAAAATCAATATCTGGGGCAAGGTAAACTTACCCTTTAGAAAACCACTCATTGAATTGTTCATGGCTGTCGAACAAAGTTGGCATGATGAAATGCAAAAGGGCCCACAACTCTGCCATGTTATTTTGGATAGGTGTGCCAGTCAAGAGCAAGCGGTTCCGGCAATTAAAACTCAGCAGTGTCTTCCACCTTATACTGTCAAATTAACATAGCTTTTTAGGTAAGAAACAAATCTGGCCTTAATAATAAGATTTAAAAAATTAACAAGTTTTTCACAAAAATAAAACAAAATAAAACACCAATTAAGGAACAACTCAAAGTAGTACTACTAGTAGTAGTAGTAATAATAATAATAATAATACATCTAACAGTGTACAACACTAATCAGTTACAAATGACTATAATAAGAGATTAAAAGATAAACATAAGCATAACAAATATTTGAGCAGAATGATAGGTGCACATGCCGTAAAATTTTTCAAATAACAATGTTCAAGTTCAGAGATTATGAACAGAACATTATATGCAAATACATTATAAGTAAAGATATAACATAATCTTCGACCAACCAATTACAATGCAACTAAAGAGGAGATAGAAATAAATAAAATATAATGAAAAGGTATCAGTACAGAGACAGAACAGAATTACGGAAAAAGAGATAGAAAAAGAAAAAAAAAATGTACTCATACTGAGAGAGAGTGAGATTGGAGAAGTGACCAATTGGATAGATTGATAGAAACACCAAAATATCCACAACTCAAGCCACTTAAAAATCTGGAAAAAAGTTACTACCTGTTAGAACTTTTAATGGCCTGAGCTTCATCTAATACCATATATTGCCACTTCACACGCCGAAAATACTTCTCATCTGAAACTAGCAATTGATAGCTGGTAATGAGAATGTGAAATCCAGCATCCCTGCATGAGAAAAATATATTATATAATTACACGTCAAGCATGACATTAACTAAATGATGTTTGTTTTAGACTAAAGAGAAAACCAAGTATTTTATCAAGCCAACTTGACGAATCAGGACAATCATGGAAGGTGTGAACTCAAAAGTCCTATAGCAATACTGAACTTAAGCTGGAGGAAGTTAGTCAAAAACCTGGGCACTTAGGCAACATTAAAGTAGATTTTAAATGGCACTAATATGTCTTTCTATCTGATCATACAAAATACACACACATAGTTTTTATCACTAGAAAGCACAAACCCGTGATTAGCCTGTGGTAGCCAATTTACATTTCAAAATTGCTGAAAGACAAATGAAAAAATGCCAGCATTCTTTGAGACAGTAATACTTCCTTACATTTAATATATTTGATATGTGACAACTGTCTTATGTTTCCACACTTCCCTCTGGTCAAACATACCAGAGGATAATTATTTCAGACACCAACGTTCAAATCATCCTAATATTCACTGTAAGGTGGTCATGTCAGATGCAGAATAGGTTATGCCGGCTTCAAAGACCAGTATTATCTTTCTTTTTTTTTCTACAGAATAACAAACTGTCAATGAGTATGCTACCTTCTATAAAGACGCTTGGGGTTGAGGTTCTTTCTGAGTACTGTCCGCTCTTGAAGCCCACCCCAATATGGAAGAGTTTTCAAGTCGGGGCAGAAACGACTAATTTCATCTGCCCAGTTATTCAAGACAGAAGCGGGTGCAACAACCAAAAAAGGACCCCATATATTTTTTTCCTGTGTATGACAACAAAACAAATTACTACAAAGAACACTGTTTACATATATAAGAACATAAAAGTGAGAATAATTACCTCAGCCAAATGAGCCAAGAATGCCATAGCTTGAATTGTCTTTCCAAGGCCCATCTCATCAGCAAGTATACCATTTAAACCCTGAAAGTTAACAATGCACCTTCTACATTAACCAATCATAGGAAAAGAAGATCACAAAAAAATATATCCAGGGACTGCCTCACAACCTGCTCATAACAATTAACCAGCCACTGAAGGCCCTTTAATTGGTATTCTTTAAGGGAACCTTTGAACAACTCTGGTGTTTGAACCGTTGATGTTGCAGGCATGGTTGAGCTGCATGTATTGATAAATAAATTCAATAAATTTGCTATGAAGATGCATTGATAAATAAATTCAATAAACTTGCTATGAAGAAAAAGTAACAATGAAAATACTAATTGTGGACGAATATATAAACAAAAGTACAGACTTACGGATTATGGAGATCAATGTTACTAGATCCTGCAACTGAGGCATCTTGTGAAGAAAGCTCAGATTCAGCAACTTCGCGTAATTTTGAACATTCAGTATCAAAAACACTTGTTAACATTTTCTGCTTAGAGACAGCATTTTGAGCAGCTCTCATTGCCTCCCTTTTCAGTTCAGCATCCTCAGGATCCTCTTCCTCGCCATGGCCAACATCTGAGGAACTCATTAGCATTTCCTCATCAGTTGATTTTTCATCTCCCACAGGCAAAGTTCCTGAGGGCTGTGAAGTTGACTTGTTTTGCATAAAGTGACTGTAAAGTTCTGTCTGCTGAATAAGAAAATTAAGCCTTTGCTGCTGTCGCTTAGCTTCGCGAAGCTCCTGTTCACGCCTCAAAGCTTCTGCAGCCTCTCTTTCCTCCCTTTTCCTAACTTCTGCCTGCAAAGGAAGGGATTAACAGAACTTTATACAATACACAGAACAAAGTACTAAACCATTCTACTTACCATCCATCCAATCAGTAAAAACTATCTAACAGGTGGTTGTACTTTTAACATACTCTTTTAATCCCTGAATTTATACCTAGATCCTAACAAACAAACAGAACCGTACTTTTACTCGTAATGAAATAAATTACAAATGTCATAGTAAGTAATCTTCATATATGAGCAATGCAGTTTCCAGATTACTAATTTGGCAGAACATTTTACAAGATGCATGATGTGATTACACATTAAAAATTATTTCAGGCAATGGAGATAACTCTAAGAATAATAGAATTATGGCTCGTCAAGGTACTATTCGTAAGAGCATACATGCATAAGCATGATACAGCATTTTAAACAGACACACAGAATGTACAGGGAGCATGCAAGCAATGGAGTGAGAAAAACTGCATGTGAACATCCACAACAATCAACAAATCTTTTTTGGCTTGCATCAAAATGAAATATAAAATGCTTGAAAGATGAAACTAATTCGTACACCATTAAGTAAAGGTGAACACACCAAAAACTTTAGAGAGTAAATAGAAAAATACCATCTCCTTATCAACTCGCTTCCAAAACAACAGCATGTCTCTAGCCAATTTCCTTGTGCGAATTGCAGCACCCCTCATCAATTTAAGTGACCTACTCACTTTCATTTTCACCTATTATAAGAATAAACCATCTTCAAAGCATCAGAATACAAAACTACAGATGTTTAATGATCTCATCAACAAGTAGATGTGAAAAAACTGCAAGTAAAACTATAACTACTACATCACATTATACATGCCTCTCTTTGGCAATTCTCTGAGAACCTCTTGGCATCAATCATTTGCTTCCGGTGAAAAGTAGTAAAAATCCTATGATGTTTTGGTATATCCCTTCTAACAATGTTAACCCAAACTTTCCCAAGTTTCTCCATTTCCTCCTTCTCAATGACCGAAGGGTCTTTCTTCACCTTTGGCTTCTTGGGAAGAGCCCGTTCAATTATCTGCAGCCAAGAGAAACTGATCTAAGATTTAAATAGACAAATATTAAATATGTCATCACTAGTTCAACTTATAAAACTTAAAGAAGGGTAATTTTGATCAGATAATTGTAATTCAAATAGAACAAAGACCTCGTATGTGTCTCCTTTCTCCAAAACCTTCACATAGTAAACCTGCAATACACCACCCTCTGACAGTATAGATCGTTGGATATTTCCAGCAGCCCCTTCAGGGATGGAAGAAATCCCAACATCAGAAACCTTGAGACTGAACTTCTGGGCTGAGTTAGAAGCTACCAATGCCTTTAATCTGGCCTGCAGTGACTCATATTGAGGCCGAGACTCCCCCATTCCGACTCGATTTCTTGGCCCAAACCTTTTATCATTGGCCATCATTTCTGCTAAGGATCCCAAATCTAAGGTACCCTTCAAATAAAACTCCTCCACTTGAATATCTGAAAAGCTTGGCAAGTTCAAAGATGGTGCCAGCTTATCATAAGCTGGAGGGATCCTGTAAGTGATACCCTCCCCAATGTCCAAATAAGCAGGTTCATACATTATTCTGCAAAGCACGCATAAACACATTATATTTATGTACAGTAACAAATCGTATCACATAAAATATTTTAAGAAAAAAGAATATACATTCTAAATCGGATTCCATATATTGGCACTACTTATATATTACTGGAGCACGCAAACATATCAGCAACATACTTGGGTATAAATTCCGCCTCTTGAGAGTGCAGTGGCCTCTGAGGACTAATATCATTGAGCCATTCAGATGTAGTTTCCATCTCATATAACCCTCCCCTCTGCTCACTCCCCAACTTCCTAGTTTTTGAACCAGCCAAATTAGATTTTGCAGCAGGGATCCCCATCCGAGGTGGCATCGGAGCTGCTGGGGTATCCTTGTACCTCCTCTTGTACTTTTGGATGTGTTCTCCGAGCATCGATCGATACCTTTCTTCTGTCATGTGTGATCCATAATATCCATCTTCATCCTCCTCATCACTGTTGTGAGATCGCCTCTTTATCTTTCCCAAGTCAGACATAGTCCCATTACTGTAATTCACCCTTGCTCCACCTATTTCGTACGCCCAATTATCATTCACAAACACAACACATACACACATAAGCAAATGCATAAACACTACCATCAAATTACGTATCACCAGAATGAATTAACAACAAAAAGAAAAATGAAAAAAACTACCACCATTATAACACAAGTTTAGTAACATACATGGAATTTCAAAATTCCTTTCTTTTTCCAAAAAAAAATTGAAATTACAAGCAGAAACAGGTCCTCATACATTTAAACAAAAAATGAAATTGAAAACAATGTGTACCTTGGCTACCTCTGCTCTCATCCTGACTACTATTCCCATAATAATCAAAATCATCATCTTGTTGTGGAAGTTTGAAGTTCATCAAAGACTACAATACAACCCACAAAAACAAAACAAAAAACACAACAATAACAATTCACAATCCATTCGAAAGATAACAAACAAAACAACTCAACTAAATTTCACAACTTTGCAAAAATTCCACAGACACTTCCAAATTGAAGCAAAACCCAATTGAGAAGAGCAAAAACCCATGTCACGAACCTCAAGATTGAAGAGATTCGACAAGGAGGAGTCCCTGGATTGCTGCTGCCTCCTCTTGTCCATGAACAGCAGACCGCCAAGGCAAAAACCCTAACGCTAAGTTTTCGAGGAGCATAGAGAAAGAGATTGATAGGGCTTCCTGAGAGAACAATACACAAAACCCTAAACGTAGAAAAGCGGATACGACGATAATAATATTGAGAGAGAGAAGAGAAGGAGGGGTGCGTAGGATAAGATGGGTAGAGGGACAGCGAGGACGAGACGAGACCGTAGTTGACACACAGACGGTGTAGGATGCGCCCCCTCTTGCTAACGTGAGCCGTTTATGTGCCATTTGTTAACGTGCACTCCTCCCTTTATTTTTTTTTTTTTTTTTTTTTTTTTCTCTTTTCGGATTTTTGTTTAGCCACAGAGATGGGAGTCTTGAATCGTGCAGCGAAATGTTTTGGGAGAGAATGGGGGATATGTTAGGGTAAGGCAGGTTGTAGGATATGAGATTGGTGTTCTGTCTACACGTGGCTTATTTTTCGGAAATGAAGGAAACTGAGCCGCTGATCATCGAGGGTACTTGGTGAAGGTGGTGGATTGATTTAATTGCAACCCTTGGATGGCTTGATAGCATTTTTTTGTTTTTTTACGGGAAGTGAAGTCTCTGACTGTCGATGGTAAGCTGGGGAGGTTGATGGTACGATTACATTATTTGGACTTTGAAGTTTCAGCAGCCAATAAGCTGCTGTTGTTTCAGTACCGGCATTTAAATTCTTGACTAACTCACAATTAGAAAAACAAATTTGGTAATCCCCATTTTTTATATGCAATTATTTGGTTGACATGTAAGATTCACATTAGCATGTGAATTGGCTGGGCAACGAACCGGCTCAAACCAACCTGGGTTTATTATTACAAAAGAGAGGCAATGTTTCAATCCCTTAAATATAGTATGTACACCCATTTTATACACGCAGCCTATTAAAGGTTGTTTTAAAGATTATTAATTATGGGATTAATTGTATTAATATTTCCCAAATGTCTCAAAATTTCGTTCAATAACAACTTTAATATTTATTGCACTAATATATCCTTAAAAATGTTAACTACCATTAAAACCCACTATTAACTCATCATTTATTGTGAAAAGTCAAAAATGTCCTTAGTATATATTTTATTATTTTATTTTTAATTATTATTTATATTTTTTGAAAATTTTGTTATATGTATAATAGAAAATATATCACAATTATAATTTATGAGCAAAAATTCCTTTGTGGAGTCATATATATGCTTTTTTTTTTTTTTTTTTTGTCTAGGAAAATATTTGGACAAACCAACAAATCATAACTATTTCAAAGGATCTATTCAGTCATAATGGCAAAAAGATCACAAAGATGTCCCATGCGATATGAGAAAAATTAGTTAGACTGTATGTAGGGATTGATAAGTACGTTTGATTTTTATTATGGTTGATCTACATGAAAATTGATTCCATATAGAAGACATGCAGATGGTAAGAACTCTTGAGATATGAACTCACAGAATTCTCTCTATAACACAGACAAACTTTCTACTTTGTTATTGATTAATTACCTTTTAATTGAAATCAATTTTAGAAGCAATTATGTTTATGTTTGAATATGTATGTTTGGGCTTTTATGATAGGTAAGGTAGTCTAGTTAGATATGCTGATCTAGAATGGGAAAAGATCATTTTAATCCCTAACTTTTGAGAAAATATCAAATTTTTAACTATGTTTCAAAAAAGACAAAATGGACCCTAACTTTTCAAAAAAGTGTCAAATTAGTCCTCCTCGTTAGTCAACTAACGGTCAAACTTAACTAATGATATAATATACAAGAGTAATTTTGTCATTTTAGGGATTAAAATGATCTAAAAAAAATTTAAAAAAAAAGTTTAAGGGATCAGATTATTTTAATCCCTAAAATGATAAAATTACCCTTGTATATCATGTCATCCGTTAAGTTTGACCGTTAGTTGACTAACGAGAATGACTAATTTGACACTTTTCGAAAAGTTAGGGTCCATTTTGTCATTTTTTTAAACATAGTTAAAAATTTGATCATTTCCCAAAAGTTAGGGACTAAAATGATCTTTTCTCATCTAGAATTTGTATTCAGTTCTCTTATTTGTTGATTTTTATTTATTATTATTATTTTTTTTTTTTTTTGTCCTATGTAGATGCTAAAAATCAAAAGAATAAGCCTAAACTGTTAACGTTCAATAAGAATTCTCAACAAGTAGTGTTAGTTTACATAAATTCTTTCGTCTTTTTGTTCCTCTTATATTTTGGACTTTTAGGCATTATTATCCAAATTATAATTATGATATGAATATTTTTATTAATTTTTTATTATATAAATATATATAACAATTTTTTTCAAAAATATATAATAATTAAAAATAAAATAATAAAATATATACTAGGGGCATTTTTGACTTGTCACAATAAATGGTTAGTCAAGGGTTAGTTTTAATGGTGATCAACATTTTTTAATGTATGTAGTGCAATAAATATTAAAGTTACCATTGAGTATAATTTTGAGATACTTGGAAAATATTAGTACAATTAGCCCTATAATTAATAAAATTTTAAAATAATTTCTAATGGAGTATGTGCACAAAATGGGTGTACATACCATATCTAAAAGGTGGAAACATTGCTACTCCTTATAAAATCTTATGTCCCGGTCCTGTTTATGGTCTAAGTTCATTAAAGTCCAAATCAAACAACAAACCAAGTAGCTTAAAGACACATTATATGTACTACAAGTTATTATCGTTTCTCACTCTAACGATTGATAAATTATCATTTTCCTCTTAATGATTTTAAAAAGATCCAAAAAAACCACCTAAATAATATTAATTCAAGTCAAAAAAATGGGTAAAATGATGTTTCTTAAATCCATAGGAGAAATGACCATTCATTAATCATCAAGATAAAAATAATAATAACTCTATGTATTACATGTTACACCCAATATTTTAATTTAAAATAGTAAATATGATATAAATTGTAGTTAATTCTTAATAGACCTGACATATTCATTTAAATAAGCCCAATATTTTATATAAATTCTAAATTACGAAATCATAATTACTAAATCCAAATTTATTAGATTTAACCAAGCTGCACCAATTTAATTTGGTTTGGTTTGGGCCAAAATAAAATGTCTAATTTGGTCCTATATTTTTTAGACTGAAACTTTTGGTTTGATCTAGTTCTAGTTAAACCTAAACCAAACTAGATTATGCCCAGCCTTAAAACTGCATAGTAAAATGATGTTTTAGCAAATTTCACTTTAATCTCTAAGTTTTGGCGAAATATTAATTTTTTCTTATAAATGCATTTTAAGCCTCATCATTTTTAAAGTTAAAGAAATTCATTAAATTGGTCCATCTAACAAAAAACTATCAATCAATTATCACAGAATACATACAAAGACCAAAATACCCAAAATCATTTAATTTTTATTTTAATTAAATGAAAAAAAAATGGAAAAAAAATCCAAATTAAAAATAAAAAAAGTCAATTGTTCTTAAATTTGGTGTCCAATTGATTGAAGAACCCATTGATCTAGTTCAAACTATATCGAAGAACCTAAATGGTTCTTGGATTTCGTTTTGACTATGTTGAAAAAATAAATAAATAAATAAACCATAAATGCTGAAAACAATCTTCATCATACACAAGCACATAAACCTAAATGTAAACACACAAACCAAACGCAAAAAACCATCATCCGGGTTCATCGAACCTAGAGGGTACCAAACATGAACATGAAAACCAAACATAGAAAACCATTTTTTTCATCTGAGTTTGTCAAACCCAAATAAACATTTTCATCATCTGGGTTTGTCGATCCCACATGAACCATCTTCATCATCTAGGTTCATTCAACCCAGATGAACATTGCCAATCTCTTAAGCTAGAGTGCTTTTTGGACAACCATTAAACATACTATAAATTTAGTTTTCATAATGGATAGCAATAGATGACTGCTTCTTGTTACTTCAAGAGATAACACCTTAGCTAAACAAAAATGTGTAACCCAATGTAGATTTTCGCTCATCCAAATCATCTCTCCAATAAGCATCTATATACCCAATTAGACGTATGTTGTCAGCTTGATAACATAAGGAGTAATTTGAAGTCCCTGTAAGATATGCTAATATTATTTTCATAACAACAAAATGTTTCTGTCCAAGATTGAATTGATATTTACTTATTAGTCCAAATACATAGCAGATATCAGGTCTCATGCACATCATAATGTATATAAGACTCTCTGATGACACTTGAATGAGAAACTCTTTGCATTTTTTCTCACTCTTATGGAGTTTTGGGGCATATTTCAAGACTAGAAGTTTGACCAAGATGGGAGTATTCATAGGCTGACAATCAATCATGTGGAATCATTTAAAAATCTTTTTAATGTAAGACTCTTGTGACAAAGCTAAAATTCTTTTTCAATGATTTCTAACAATTTTAACTCCTAAAAATGTAAGTGGCTTCTTTCATATCTTTTATTTTGAAAGTTGAGGATAATCATTTTTTTATGATTATCATGAAGTTATTTTCGACTAATAGAATATTGTCCACATATATTGATAGCATTTATGAACTTATCTTTTACCCACTTAACAAATATACAATGGTCCTTTTCGATCATCTGAAATCTATAACACATGACTACCTTATGGAAACGAAGGTGTCATTATTTAGATGATTATTTCAAACCATAGATAGATCTTATGAACTTACGAACTTTTTGCTTATGGCTTTTTCAAATGAAATTCTCTGGTGGTTCAATGTAAGTTTTATCCTTCAGTTCTTCATTAATAAATGTCGTCTTTACATCCATATGATATTCAAGTCTATATGTATGATGATAGCTAATATAAGGTGAATGGAAGCAAACCTTACCATAGAGGAGAAGGTTTTTTCATAGTCTACACCTACTATTAAGTATATCCTTTCATTACTAACATCGTTTTATATCTCTCTTTTGAGCCATCTATCTTATGTTTAATATAGAGAACTCACTTATTTCCAATGACTTTCCAACCAGATGGTAAGTCACCAAGTTCCAAGTATGGTTTCTTTTCATGGACTCAATTTTTTTTTTTTTTTTTATATGGCTATAATCTAAAATTCTCTAGCAAGTAAGTTGAGAGCATCATTCATTATTTAGCTTGTCATTATCTTGTGAAGCAAACATAAAAGATTTCACTTAATTCAAATCGACAACGAGAAATAGTTTCATGATTGCTTTTGCGAGTTGATAATTTTAAGGGTACAAATTCATTAGTCTCTTTTCTGCTACTAGGAATAGGATGAAGAAGCCATTTCAATAATTTTATCACTACCATTAGGGATTGAGTGTTCATGTAACTCTATATCTACTTCTAGTTGAGTGTTCAGATGTTAAACATTGTCTGAACAATTCAACTCATAAAATTGAAATTCCTTTTCAACCTCGCCTCTACTTGGAAATTTATTCTCTAAAACATTCACATTATGTTATTCTAATTTAGTTATGCTTCCATTTAAGTTTTCTCCTATGAGTACATTTCCTGTTGAGTGTTCAGAGTATCTAATAAAGATACACTTCTTTCCTCTAGCACCTAACTTTTCATATTTACTAAAAAGATCATGTACATAGCTTGCACATCCAAGGTTGCATATAAGTGAGATTAGATTTCTTACATGTTCATAATTCATGAGATATGAAAGATACCAATTTAGTAGGGACCTTGTTTAGAATATAAGCAGTTGTCAATAGTACATCTCCTTAATAAGCTACTAAAAGGTTCGTTTGTGCCATCATAGATCTTACCATTTGCAGTAATGTTCTATTCCTCTTTTCTACTACACCATTTTATTATGGAATCCTTAGAAAAGTCAACCATCTATCACTACCTTTCTCATAACATAATATTTCAAACTGTTTAGAAAGATATTCTTATCCTCAATTAGTTCATAAAATCTTAACAGTTTTATCTAACTGATTCCCCATTAAATTTAAATACAATTTAAAACAATCCATTGTTTTAGATTTATGGGAGATGAGATAAATATGACCAAAATGAGTATCATCATTTATGACTGTTATAGAATATGAGACAACATTTCTCGCTCTTATATTTATTGGTCCACAAATGTGAAAAATGAATTAATTGTAACAAATTTTCAACTCTAATTCCTTTTTCAAACGATTTCTTATAGTTGTTTTTCCTGCTAAACAAATTTCAGGCAAATCAATCTTATTAAGAAACCTAAAAATCCTTCTTCAACCAATTTATTCATTCAATCTTGCCTAATATAGCCTAGATTAGCATGTCAAGTATTAACATTGATTTGGCAACATCATTGGAAGTAATTAAAGAAAAACAACAATCATTATCAATAATATCGCCAAATTCGATATTTAATGCAATAACATCATCAATTAGATATCTAATACCTAAACACACTGAATCTAAATAAGAAAAACTCATATTTAAGTACTTTATGGTTGTAGCTTAAAGAAAATGGAGTTGAACCTAGTGCAATTGCATGCTTTAAAAAGTTCAACATGCCAAATCCAAAGGGTGGTGGAGAAAAGTACTGGACTAGTGAGAAAGCAAAAGAATTGCATGTATGTATAATGTTACACATGTAATATTTTTTAAAATTTTATTGTATAAGTGTACACATAGTTATATGGTTGTCACAAATTATAATGCAGGAAAAAATGGAAACTAAGAAGAAATCAATTACTACAAATCAAGATTCTGAAATAGACGAGTGGGGTATGTATCGCGAAGTAGTTGGAGAAGCATCTCATGGTCACATTCCTGGTATTAGACTTGAGGGTGTGTATGGTCCACAAGAAAGTTGTAAGCGTGCTAGAGTTGATAGAACAGCAACATTAGAAATGAAGATTAGAAGTATGGAAGAAGAAATGAAGCAAATGCGTGAGCTGATAAATGCATAGTCATGGTCATGATGTTTTCCAATTTTAAGCTATAGTTTGAACTCCATGAAGGGGTTTTGGACTTGAATTACAATTTCAAACAGTTATTTTCACGTAGCAAGGACAATTATTTTGTGGATTTTATATTTAGTTTCTAAGGTAACTTTAGAGAGTCTATCTTAATGTTGCTTGATTTTTATTTTCCCTTGCAGTAACTTCTAAAAAATGTTAAAAATATTACAAAGCAATGAAGAAATATTAGATACTTAATTGTAATTATTTAATATATATATAAAGGACAGGATCGGGAGACACAAGTTTTGACACAAATTTTAATATAATTTGTTGATTATTGGATTATGAAGATTTCAATGGTTTAGATCTACTCACATATTTATACACAACTTAATTTCACACTCTATATAAATGTGTTTTATCATCTCTCTCTTCATCATTAATTATATTATGTCTCATCTCTCCTCTCTCTTATTAATTACGACTTAATTTTACAACTCTATATTAATATATTCCTCTCCTCTCTCTTCATTATTATATTATTTTTCTCATCTCTCTAATTAATATTATTTATATATTTATTAAAACTTCTCCAACTAATATTAGAATTATTCGCATCTTTATTTTTTTTATTTGTTTTTAAATTATGTTATTTTCAAACATATATACATTTAATAGTATCTCAAAAAAAAAAAAAAAAAAAAAACTCACATATATATAATTTCTTTTCCGCATAGTCCATAAAATATCCAAAAAAATTATTATTTTTTCTCCTCTTCATTGTTCATAAATGCGTAAAGAAAGAAAAAAAAAAAGAAAAACATTTTATATATATATATCTTTCCTATCCTTATCATCTATCAAACAAAATAAAAATGTTATAAATTAAATTTTCTTTTAATCTTTTCTTTCCAGTTAATTAATCAAATTATATAAATAATATATGGATTTTAAGTTCTCAATATAAACTTTTAAACAAGATTCATATTATATATGTTTAAACAAACATACCGATTATAATAATTCAAAATAAAAAATCAATTAAAAAAAAAACTTATTTTTGGTACAAACATGATATCTAATAAAAAAGATAAAAATAATATAATTTAAAAATATACTTCAAAAATATATATAATTTAAAAATCAATAAAAGAAAAGATACAAAATCATTGATTGGGTGAGAAGAATATTAATTGATGACTTATTAATTTATTACTATAGGAGAGAAGAAATATGATGTAGTTAATGATGAAGAGAGAGATGAAAAAACACATTTATGTAGAATATAAAATTAAGTTGTGTATAAATGTGTGAGTAGATCTAAACCATTGAAATCTTTATAATTCAATGGTTAATAAATTGTGTCAAAATTTGTGTTCCTAGATCTTGCCCTATATAGGTTATGCATGCATGTTAAAATTATAAGTACTTGAAAACAGGCTTTGGGAACGTGTGTCAGTGGCATATGTAGCTGCAAAGAATATGTGTGAAACTGGTTAATATTTTAAATTATAATTTAACGTCACCCATATAGAGGCTATGCGAGTTAAAAGAATATGTGTAAAACTAGTTAATTTTTTAAAATTATAATTTAATGCCACATATATGGAAGCTGTGCATGTTAAAATTACAACTACTTTAGCATACTTGCAACATGTGTCAAAAAGATATAAATCATCAAAGATATACTTAAAAATTAAGAGAAGATCCAACTTCTCAACCAAAGAAGGGAAGAAGTTTCAATGTGCCTAATGTACATGTCTTTTATCATATAAGATCATGATATATAAGATAGGGTTTTGTTGAAATTTAACCTTTTTTTATTAACCCTCTTGAAAAATAACCTTTCAGTTGTGAGGTTATTCAGATGGGTATAATTTTGGACAAAAATGCCCTTAACAGTGCAACTAATTACACTGACCCACCCCTTTCACTAACTCTCTCCCTTTCAAACTTTTCCCTCTCATTCTCTCACTAAAATTCCCTAACCCATTTGAAATCCCGCCTCCCTCTCTTCTTCTTCTTCTTCTTTCCTTTTTTTTTTTGCTGAGTTGGATCTGGGTCGCGAACCCAGAAGATCTGGTTCTGGGTCGCGAACCCAAAACCAGATCTGGTTCTGGGTTCGACCCAGAACCAGATGGCTCTAGTCGGCAACGAACCGGGGTTCGCCCGGTTCGTCGCCAACCAGAGCTGTCTGGTTCTGGGCTCGTTCTGGTTCTGGGTCGCGAACCCAGAACCAGATTTCTTTTTTCTTTTTTTTTTTTTTTTTTTTTGTTTGTTTGTTTATTAATGTTGATGTTGATGAATTGTATTGATGATGTTGATGAATTGTGGATGTTGATGAATTGTGGTTGATGATGTTGATGAATTGTGGGAGATTATGGATTTTGATATTGAAGGAATGAGAGGGGTAATTTTGTTTAAAAAATAATAATAATGTCAGTTTTGATAATTGAGAAAATTAAGGTGTAATTCTGTAATTTTAGAAAATATCTTTAATTACAAAACAACCCCAAAAATTACAAAACAACCCAAGAAACGCCCTTTATGTTAAATATTATAATTATAAAATAACCGCAAAACTTTATTTAATTACGAAATATATGTAATTAAACATTCAGGTTGGAATCAAAACCTTGAGGTAGGGATCCCAACTTCGAGGTTGAGATTAAACCTCAAGATGGATCCCAACATCAAGGGATGATCCCAACCTTAAAGTAAGGATCTTAACCTCTAAGTTGTGATCCAAACCTAGAGGTAGGGATCCCAACCTCAAGGTTGGGATCAAACTTGGACGGATCCCAACCTTAAAGTGGGGATCCCAACCTCCAGATTGGGATCAAAACCTGGAGGTGGAGATCCCAACTTTCAGGTTGGGATCAAACTGGAGGTATGGATCCCAACATCAAAGGATGATCCCAACCTTAAAGTAGGGATATCAACCTCCAGGTTGGGATCCAAACTTGGAGATAGAGATCTCAATCTCTAAGTTGGGATCAAATCTGGACGGATCCCAACCTAAAAATAGGGATCCCAACCTCCAAGTTGGGAAACCTGGACGGATCCCAACCTGAAAATAGGGATCCCAACCTCCAGGTTGGGATCAAACTGACGCCCTTTGTTACCATTAAGGGTATTTTTGTCCATTTGAGATTTTTTTTAAGAATAAAAAATTAAAAGGTTAGTTTTGAGGTTGACCATTTCAAATAGGCTATTTCATACATTTTCTCTATAAGATAAGTGTCTTATAATTAAATGGGTTTTTCATGTAATAAATCCGCTGTCCCATGAGAGAATGCCAAAGTTCACCAACTGAGAGTTGATTTCTTTTTGGAGGGGTGTAAAATATCCAAACAATACCTCTTCATGATAATGAAAGTAACTAAATTAGAAACCAATGTGTTGCTCGTGACAGGATATGCTTTCTTCATGATAGGGAGAAATTAATATTCTAATAACTTTTCCTTTTTTATTCTTTTTTTTTTTTTCTATTTTTTTCTCTTAAAAGAATTATGTTTTTGGCCAAGGATAACTCAAGTAACTAAATTAGAAACCAATGTGTGTGTGTGTCCCATCTTTATTCTTTAAAATGAATGCGTGGATGTTTTGCTCTTCTTGGCAAGCCTTCACTTTCATTGTCATGTTATTAAACACATCATTTTAAAACTCCATTAAAATTCAATCAGAAATTTTAAAAGCTTGTAGAAAACTAACCCATCTTTATTCTTTTAAATGAATGTGTGTGTGTGTCCCATCTTTATTCTTTAAAATGAATGCGTGGATGTTTTGCTCGTCTGGGCAGAACCTTCACTTTCATTGTCCTGTTATCAAACACAGTATTGTAAAACTCCATTGAAATTCAATCAAAAACCTAAAAAGCTTGTAGAAAACTAGCCCAACAGTAGCCAATGCTTCGTACGTTACAATATCCTCCTCCTCCTTCTCCATTGTAATTGAACAAACACTTTTGATGCTATGCTTTCTCATAAGTACACTACTCAGTTTTGATGCTCTGCTTTTTGTGTGTGTATTTATCCCTTAACTTAGAGTCCTCAATTTATTGTGTATTTGTATTATAATATAATTATTTTACAATGTAATAGATTCGTCCCTTATGTGTTTAGAATTTGGTGTTTAAAAAAGACGTTTACAAAATTAATCCAAAATATATTATTAAAAAAATTGACTTAAAATATTTTATATATTATAATATGAAAGATTATGTCATGATTTTTTTAAGGAATAAGTACAATTTCTAAGAAAGAAAAATTATAGAAACAATTTTCATAATTATTTTACTAATGAAAAATGATCAAATTTACTTTTTTTTTTGGGTATGGAAGAAGGAAATTTGAACTCAAAATCAAAGTTTAATTTTGCTGTTTGCTTGTCATTGTTTCTACATTCCTTAAAAGAGCGGTAGATAATTTTTTCCACCCCCTAAACAGTGTTAAACAAAATTAAGTATACATAATATCATATAACTCCATATTTAATATGCTAATTAACACCATAGTATCTGGTATCATAACATCATCAAGTCTCATGAAGTAGTAGCATAAACATGTAGAGATATTAATTAATAAATGTAATGTGCTAGGATTATTTTACTTGCCTAGAGCCAATTTAATTTCCAATGCTAAATGAATTGGACATAATCTCAATATGTACCTTAAATCACTGCAATTGTTTTTACATTTGACAAGCTACGCCTGAAATTGAATATAGTTTAGAAGAAGGAGATCTTTAGCTAAAGTGGTGTTTCTTGATTCTAGTTGTTCTCCACACAAATTACCCTTAGTAGTTGTCACAAAGATCATTTTTATTATATTGAATATCTTTTCTTGACAATATTCAATAGCAGCTTGCATTATGTTTCATTTAGGTGTTTATGTCGAAGTAAATAAGATCTGGAAAATGATTTAAAAGGGTCTTTGCAATCTCTTCAATTGCGTTTGCAATGGCAGAATTCAAGATTAGTTGCATTAGATTTTCAAGAAATTCAATGATTTGCTGAAAGCTCATGCTAGAAAGTTGTGTGCAAACGTGATGCACTAATTCAACGGCACATTCATGTGTGAACTCGGCATTTTGAACCTTTTTTATAAAGGATGCTGCAAGTGAATACCCGAAATGCTTGTCAATCAATCGAAGATAAAAATTTTGAGTAAAGTTTGATGAATAGAAGTATATCTATGTATCTGGTGTATGGTTACTTACCCAGTTGTGTAATAGGTTTCCAAAGTAATCCCTTAAAATGTCAAAACACTATTATTCATAAGAACAAGAAATGGTTACTAATTAATTTCGCTAATGTGAAAATCCGTTGATTTAAAGAATAAAAAGAGTCACATTGAATTGGTACCTTGAGTTGTAGAACTTCCTTGTACTAAGGTGACCAGTGTTGGATACCCTTCCACATGGGCAACTAGTTGAATCAATACTAAGAAAACCATGAAAAAAAATTTCTAATAAAAAATATAGACATTTTAGTACAAAGTTGTTGATGAACAAGATACTTACATTTGTAGATACATCTTTCATAGAATCCAAGATTACTAAACTGGAAAAATATGAAGGACATTTTACCAAATGATAGACTAAAGAACACCTAAATTTATCATTGGCAAAAGCCAAGTTAGGATATGTTTGGACAAAGTATAATGCTACATCTATTGAAGTTGGAACACAAAAACAGTTAATTTTAGAATTACGTTTGTTGAAGTTGGAACAGTAAAATGACTATGACTTGTTGGAGTTGTACTTGCTTTTATTATGATCAGTTCTTACCATGATAACTTGATTGAATTAAATTATGAATGATATCAAGTAATGAAGGAGAGAAGAATGGAAAGTTTGGACACTCAATTTTAGTTATCAAACTAAGGTACCACAACGTCTTCTTAGTTCTACCAGAGGTAGAAGCAAAAAGCGGCAGATCTCCTTGATTGTTGACCATTTGTGGTAAATTGGGGTTCTTTTGAACCAATGCCTTAGCAGTCTTTAAGCTTCCACCTAGTGTAAAATAGTGAATGACTGTGTTTCCATTTTCATCTTGTGCTAAAAAATTGGTTCTAGAGATGATATAAGTTCCAAAAGCTTTGGGATGAATCCCCATTGGCAACATACTGCTGTAACATGCAATACTGTCCGCATATTGTAGGTGATACAGCAGTCAATGCATTTGGATCATTGTTAACGAAATGTTTAGTAGTTTTCCAATCACCTCTCCGTGCATCATTGTATAATGTTCGATAATAATTGTGACGCTCTCCTGTCCCTTTGCAATCAATATATTATATTAATTTTAGACTAATCTATCTGCAAACTAATGTATATGTTCTTATATTTAATGTCTAGTACAAATATTTATATAAATTCACTTATCTACATTTATATTATTTCCATTACTGACTTAAGCATCGTAGTGTCTTTAGTTGACACCCCATCTATGTCAAGATCACTCATGCTTTCATCGTTTGATTTGTGCAGGACACAGATTGTTAGGTTTTAAAGAAGTTGACAAATGAAGCCCACTTAAAGTTGGTATATTAGTTAGATCTCACTATAGTTACTGATTAAGAGCATCTTCAATGTAATTATCTATTTGATCCCATTTAGTATGCGAGATTAGATAAAATGGGATGTGATAGAATTGGATTAAATGGGATGAGGTGGGATGAAATAGAATTGGATGAGATTAAATTAGTACTCTAACACGTTTGGTATAGTTGGGATTGAATTTAGCTAAATTAATTTAATATTTGTGTAAATTGAAGTTTAAATAACAATATAATAAATTAATCTTTAAATATATTTAACATAAATAAAAAATAAAAAAGTTAAAAGTTAAATAAATAAAAATAAAAAATAATTATTTTTTAATAAATTTTAAATGTATAAATTTCATAAAACTATGAAATAAATTTAATAATTATTAATATTTTTAATATTATAATAAATTATTTTATTTTTTACAAATAAAATTAAAAAATTTAATTAAAAAAATTGAAATCCCTCATCAACGAGATTGAAATACCCACTCACAATAGTAGGATTTGAAGTCCCACTGATATGAGACTTTTTAGGTGAGACCTATCATAGGTGGATGAAATTTTTTTTTTATCTAAAATTGGCTCCAAACACAAGCATTTAAGGTAGGGGTGGGCAACATGATGAGAATAAAGAAGCATAACCAAAGGATCCATTGCATGTTCCGGTTGGGCCAATTACAAAGGCAAGGGCTAAGTGGTTCAAAAAAGCATTTAATAGATTGATTCAAGAGATTTAAGCTGATTTTATAATGGTGAATTCTAAGATAGGCCCAAAAAAAAAGTCAAGGTTTAATCAATTTAATTAAAGCAATTGGTGGGACTAATTCTAGCTAATTTCTTGCTAATAAAAGACTTTCCAATATGGAGCATATTCTTGGTTATCAAGACTTTCCAATATGGAACTGATTCTTGGCCATCAAGACTTTCCAATATAGGGTTGATTTCTTACCAATTTTTTCAAGACAATTAGTATTCAATTTTAGTAATTTATTTTGCTGATTGTAAGGGCTTAATTGCCTAATTATTTATTTCCTTTTATGCTACTTAGTATTTTGAGCTATATAAACCAATATAACCCTAAAGGGGAATTCAGTTGATGATTAATAATATTAATGAGAGTATTCTCTTTGGTTATTCGTAGAACTTTTCAAACTTATCAGGATTTTCCTGTGGCGTTCGTCATAGACTTATCAATCAATTCTTCCATCATTGATTGTGGCATCTTCACCTTACCAAGGTTCTTACTTCCATATAAGCAACGGGTCGAGGTTTTCCATACAAATCTGATTCTAGACGATCTTGGATCCTTACTTGATTCACAGGTTTCGTCAATTCTTGGCGTGGTTCGTATCACAACACCATGTTCGGATCAATTCCAACTGGATCCGATCCGAACATGGTAAATTTACGGATCGTCATTTTTAGATTCGAACATAATCTATCAAGGGGAAAAAATCGATTCAATTCGAACACCTAGTTTGCGGATTGGATCAGATCAGTTCCATATTTGAATACATGTTTTCAATTTCAATAATACATCGAGACCTTCTTTTGCTCTCATTAGTTTCGAATAACTCAAAATGCTCTCAATAATCTAACTTAAGCTTACGATTACTTTCATTCTTCATCTTTTTCTCTATTTTTTTTGTCACCCTAAGATTTTGACTTTTTCCAATCAAATTGACATCATCAATATCAAATTCAGACTTCTCACAACTCTCTATACTTTTCCCGTTCTATTCACAACAACAATAACATACATATATATAAAATCAACAAGTGAAATATGTAACTCAATAATAGAAAACAACAAATAGGCATAGAAATCACCAAAATACTAACACCAAATCATATAAATATCAAGCTAAAGCTACAAATAGACTCACCAAGTTATTAAGATAAGAGCTGTTAGTGTTAACGATAAAGAAGAAATAGGTGGGGCTGTCGAGCTAAGAGTGAGAGATGAGAGCTGAAAGGCACGAGTTGAGAGTGAGAGATGAGAGTTAAGATGTACGAGTTGAGAGTTGACGACGAATCAACGATGAAGAAGAAATCGAGCTATGGGGTTATTGTGATAAGAGCTATCAGTGTTAGCGATGAAGAAGAAATGGGTAGAGGTGGGGCTGTCGAGCAGAGAGTGAGAGATGAAAGTAGAGAGGCACGAGCTGAGTGCTAAGATGAGAGCTGGGAGGCACAAGCTCAAAGCTGTCAGTATTGGCAATGAAGAAGAAATCGAGCTCTTAGTAGCTGAGTAAGAGCTGTTGGTGTTGATGATGAAGCAAAAAATGGGTGAGGGTAGGGGTAGAGTTGCTGAGTATGAGCTGAGAGTGAAAGAGAGTAAGAGATGGATGTTAAGGTTAGCTTAAGTGGACTTTATATAGGGCCATGTGAAATTACGTATGTACCATTGTTCACAGGTTTATGGATCGGATCGGTTTTGGATATCTCGATCTAATCCGTGAAACATGATGTTTTCACAGGTGAGGATTCGAACACCTTACCTTTGAACATGTAATCTAATCCAAACACCCACTGATCGGATTGGATCAGGTTATTCGAACCAGATCCATGTTTTTGTGCCCACCCCTAATTTAAGGTTTAGATTTTTTTTCCCCTTCCAAACACAATGCATTTCCCATATGCCAAACACGGAGTTAAATTTCGTGCCAAATAGGATTAGAGATGGCAATTCGAATTGACGGGTTGGGTTAGACATGACCCAAACCCGACCCGATAAAGAAACGAGTTGAACCCTCTCAACCCGAGCACGACACGGTTACTAACGAGTCACCCCGTTAATGACCCGTTTAACTGATACGTTAGTGACCCGTTTAACCGACATAAATAATAACCCGTTTAATCGACCCGTTTATAACCCATTTAATGATAGTTAATACATTTAAATTTTAATATAGATATAATAAAAAAAAATTAAAATAAAGATACATAAGACCTAAAAAAATATAATCGTCCACAAATACAATCCAAACCATAAAAATACAAATATTTACAAAGATGATTATAAAAATATCTTTGCAAATATAGTCCTTCATATTAAAAAAAAAAAACAACATAAATTTTTTTTTTGATGTAGTCTTTTATAATAGAAAAACAATATCAAACGTTGATTACATTTGCCAAACTAAACTTGTCAAAAGATAATAATTAAAAGTTAACTAATTAAGAAATTATACATTTATACGTGAAAAATATAGTTTAACAAATATTTTATCAAAACCAATAAAATTTTACCATTACATGATAATTTGTGATGAGATGAAGTTTAGAGATTTGTGTTTAGGTTAGGGTTTGAACTTTGAAGGGTATATATATCTACCACTAAAATTATATGACTATCTCTCTAAAATAAAATTATTTTTTTACCCTTATTTAACTGGTCAACCCGTAACCCGTTAAATAGAATCCGAACCCGACACGATAATTAAACGGGTTGACGGGTTGACCCGTTTATTTACCCAACCCGTTAATACTCAACTCTAACCTATAATAATCGTATCGGTTTCGTATCGATCCGTCGTGTCGGGTTTCAAATTGTCAGCCCTAAATATGATAATGAGATCGATAAACCTTCTACAATATAATTCTCTAACTCAAATATGGAGGTGATATGACAACAAAATGATTTTGAGGAATAGGAAGATGAATTGAGAAACTCTATTAGAAATGCTAACTAATATTTCTCACAATTTTCAAAGAACTAAGAATTAGAGAAATTTTCTTATTCTCTATTGGAAAGAGAGTTTGACGTCTATTTTATTATGTCCGGTAAAGAATGAATACATATTGTATTTTAGATTATTGCATTGAAGATAAAAATATGCATGAAATATTTTCATTTTTTTTTTGCTAAAGTGTATTCATATTCTAAAAATAAAATTGTTGATGTGTCATTAATAGAAGCTTAAAATTGCATAATAGTATGCCTTTGACTAGTATAAAACATTGTGTCTGATATTTAATAAGACTTAAAAGAGTTACAGAATTGGTTTTTCTATACCATTTAGCATTAGTTTGAAATCTGAAAATATTAGAAAGTACATTTTAATTGTTTTTTCCCTTCTCAATGAGATTTTAATAAAATTATTTTATAAATTTTTAAATTCTTATTTGGATTGTGAATTGTAAGGATCCTAGAGTTGTCTTGTGAATCAATTAATTAATTCCCTCAGTACAAGTTGTGATACTGAAATGCTGACAAGTCATTCAATTTCCTTAGTACATAATGTAATGATAACACAAGAAAAAAATAATAATTAAACCATGTGTAACTGTATATATAGCTTGTTTTCAGGGTCAAATAATTTTTTACGGACCAATCAACCTAGTTGATCCATTATTTGATAAACAGTTTACTTTCAATTATCATCAATAATTAATTCAATTTCAATTTAAAGTTTCCCTCAGAGAACAATCTCTGATAGTATCATCTGTACTCGCATACTCAATTACACATCTTAATTTAATTTTGAACACTTGATCATTTCTTAGTTTCAATTATAAGATCACATATTAAAATGTTGACGAAAAGAAATTAATTAATTCAATTCCTGTTTGCAGCTGTTGTTGGGCTAGGGTTTGTGGCAGTGTACATAACATTTCGTAACACAACCGGAGCAATCAAAACACCAAGCAGTGGTGGTCCGGGGCGGGTCCGATACGTCCACATTTTACAATTGCAGCTTTGACGGCTACCAGGACACCTTAATTATATCCCCATTCTCTCAGGCAATTCTTAGAGATTGTGACATTTATGGCATGGTTGATTTCATGTTTGGTAATGCAGCTGTTGTTCTTCAAAATTGTAACATATGTCCGCGACTTCCAATGCAAAATCAATTCAATGCAATAACAGCTAAGGGAAAAACTAATCTAAGAAAAAATCTTTCATAGGACTATCATAGAGTTGATGTGGTGCAATAGATCAATGAAATAATGTTATTTCATTTTCTCTTACTCTTACCATTATTCTTTTCTTCTTTTCTTACTATTCTTATTAGTCTTTTGCACCACATCAATCATGGTATAGTCCCATAAAAGATTTTCTCATGATTCTAACCAAAACACTGGTATTTCAATACATAATTGCACAATTAAGCCACTGAAGACTTAGCCTTGAGCAATAGCTCTACAAAAACTTATCTAGGACGTCCGTGGAAGGAGTACTCAAGAACCGTTTATATGCAATTATTCATGGATAACTTGATTGAATATCCTTCTAGTTGGAGAGAATGGTTGGGGGATTTTGCACTAAGTACGCTATATTAACACGGAATATGATAACACGGACCTTGGATAACACTATATTCTGGTTGCCTGCAACAGGGAATGCCCTTCATTTAGGGGTGGTAATATGGGTCATGACATGATAGGTCGACACGAATTCACGAAAAATAAATGGATATGAGTTTTAGTTAAACGAATTCATGTCATAATCATGTCAATCCACTTAACTCATATATTAAACAAATCGAATCACGATTGCTTAAACGAATAACGGTTCGATACGATTAAATTAGGGTAAAACTGTAATATTAGCATATTATAGGAGTTAACGTATAATTATGCACATATATATACACACACATCAAACCCTACACTCATTTTTCATTTTTCTGTACTCTACAGTCACCCACACCAGTCACCACACACTCTCTTTCACTGCCTTACCATCATTACCCCCTCTCGACCTTTACCTCACAGTCACTGGCGTCATCCTTTTTCCCTTTCAATCTCACGGTCGCTGCCCTTCACGATCACTACCCCCTCTCGGTCTCTGCCTGATGGTTACCGGTGCCATCCCTTTTCCCCTTCTATCTCACGGTCGCCTCCTTTTACGGTCACTACCCTTTCTCGGCCTCTCTTTCATGGTCATCGATGCCGCCCCTTTTCCTCTATCTCACGGTTGTCACCCCTCACGGTCACTATCGCCTTTTGGCCTCTCCCTCATGGTCATTGTTACTGCCTTTTTTACCCTTTTACCAGTCGTTGGCGCTACCTCTCATCCCTCTCGGTCACCGGCCCTCCTCTCTCACGGTCACCACGCCTCTTCTATCACGATCGCAGCCCCTCATTTCTCACAGTTGTGGGCCATTCTCTACAGCTCTACCACTATATCTACCATCCCTACCACTAGATCCACTATCTCTACCACTAGATCCACTACCTTCATTTCTCAAAACGGTTTTGCTCTATATTTTAATTCTTGTTTTCATTTTATTTTTTGATAAAATGAAGCCATAACAAATTATTGCATTACCAAAAACCATATCATCATTTTGTTGGGTGTGGTTGATTGATATGAAATTATTATATGTTGGGTTATATCTATTGTGTTGTGTTTATCGGTTGTATCTATTGTGTTGTGGTTATGTTTGGTTAAACAAATGGATAAACGAATTCAATGTTAAACGAATTAAACGGGTTAAACGATTAAACAGGTTAAACGAATTAAACGAATTAAACAGGTTAAATGAATTAAATAGGTTAACGAATTTGGATCCTATTCAAGTAATAAACAAATTAATCATGTCGTGTTGTGTTGTGTTATTCGTTTATAAATGAATTCATATCAAATCCAAAAATACTGACCCATTTTTTAAACGAATTTGTATCGAATTGGTCGAATTTATAAACAAATCGAATCAAATTCAGCTCAACCCGACACGCCAACCCTTTTTGCCACCCCTACCTTCATTGGAGGTTTATTGCCTTGATGAATACAACATATTGTTTGTTTAATTAATAAATTGCTGCTTGTAATATTTTTCCTTATGTCAGTTGTATCAAGATTTTAGTTATTTAATTTTAATCTCCTTAAAGTATCTTGTTTAATCTCTTTTGTTTCATTAAACAAGATTAATACAAAAGACTCAATTTTATCCAAAAAAAAAAATAATAATAATAATTAAGAAGATTCTCTCTCTCTCTCTAAATATATATATATATATTTGGAATTAAAAGATTCTATGAATGTGTATTAAGTAAAATATTGTGCAATCACTTTAAGTAGGAAAGATTTAGGTTTCGTTTGATACAGTTTGTCTAAATAGATCATTTAGAAATAGATTTTTTAGAAGCAGATCTTTTGGAAATAGATCTTTTAGAAAAAAGTTATTGGTTGTTTAGTTGTTAATTAAAAAAACTTTTTTAAATTATAGACTGTTTGGTTAAATTATTTTTAAAGTATTTTTAGATTGTTAATTTATCAAAAAGGGTATGAGGAAAAAAGTAGTATGTTCATTCTAGGAATGTAATGGTTTCAATCTCAACTATAAAAAATTAATCAATCAAATAACCAATGATTACATGATGTAAGTATATTTTCAAAACACATATTTTCAATAAAATAGATGTAAAATTATTTTGTTTATTTATTTTTTATTTTTAAAAGAAAAGTGTTTATTTAGATTTATTAATAAGGTTTTACATTTTCAATAAATCAATAACAATATCAATTGCATTATATATATATATATAACGAATATGTATGTATATATCAATGAACTAATAACAAAACCAATTGCATTATATAGATAACAAATATAACATATAATATTCCTGACAATAAAGGATAAAAAAAATGCAATAAAAAAATATAGAAAACTTACTAATTAAAGAGGAGTTCTCAAAAGTTTTTATGAAATAAAAAGTAAATGAAAGTGGAAGCAATGTGTTTATATTTATAAAGAAAGTGTAATAGACATTTTAATCTTTTAAAAAAGCTCAAAAAGATCTATTTGAAGAAGCTCAAATTTTAAACTTTTCAAAGTAGACATTTTTTAGCTTTTTTAATTCCCTAAAAGCTCCACTGGGATGTCAATCAAACGACGCAAAAATAATCAAATAGAGCTTTTAACATTAAAAAAATATTTTTGACCAGTAGATAAACTATGCCAAACATACACTTAAAGTGATTGGAGTTGGAAGGATTATTTAAAATGAGTAAGTAATTATATAATAATTTCTCAAAAAAAAAAAAAAAAACTATGTCATAAGAATTTTAAGAGACAAATCAGATAAATGAATGATATTAGGGTATGATTTTTTGGATTGAGTATAATGCATACATAATTTCTTAATTAAAGGTGATATGATATCCAAAAAGAGTAAATTTCTTACTGCTCAAAATTAAATTGTAAATTTTCTTAAATAATTAATTATGATTTAATATATAAACAACAATTAATCTCCAGTAAATGTCTATGAAGCTGTTGTGAAGTTTTGAGTTCAAAATTTGTGATCATGTTAGTTAATAATCATTGATATGTCAATAGATATGATTACCTTACCTCAAAAAAATATAATTACCTTATTTTGATATCAAAATTAAATTAGGATTAAAACATAATTTAAATGAAAATATCAAATTGAGTCGGTTCAAATTTGTAAAAGAAGTCAAGCAAAAATTACTTGATTTAAAATTATGAAAACTACATGAATTAAACAACTTAATTAATTTAAAAGTTACGATTCATGCTAAACTAATTTCCAAAAAAAAAAAAAAAAAACCTCATGCTTAACTGCAATTTCTTCTTTTAAAAAAAGTTATTATAAGAGGATTAAACATGAAATTAAATACTTTTGTAAAAGAAGTCAGAGCTTTTGCCAATTCAAAAGCTTAGCAAAAAGAGTGGTGATATTTCTATCTCTCATAAATTGTGTGTACACCCATTTTATAAGTACACCTCATCAAAATTATAAAAAATCTTTAGCTTATAAATAAATCTCAGTTAATACCAATATTGTTATTCTTTTATTGTTTTTGTCTATATTTTTTCGTAAATATAACTGACAATACTTATTTTATTATCTAATTAATTTTGTTAAAGTTTTGAGATTTTTTTTTCCTTAACAAACAAGACAAATAAATTATGATTTTCTTATAATAATAATTACTTTTAAAACTTACCATTTTACAATTAATTTCTTAAGAAGATTTTAATTATTCTTCACACTTGTATTCTTTTAAAAAAATTTGATATTTGAACAAAAAAACAATTAATTTAAAGAAGTTAAAATTTGAAAAAGTATAAAAAGCTTTATCTCGGTTTAATTTTAAAGATATATGATAGTATTAAAAAAAATTTATTGTTATTTGATTAAGGTGTAATTTTTTAATCTCGGTTGAAGAGATGTATTGTATTGTGAAGAAAATAAGTTTGATTTGATTAATAATTCCTTATGGAGTATTTGGAATAAAACAAACTTCTTGTTATACATTCTTTTTTCTTTTTTTTTTTTCTCAAATATGTTTTCCTTTTTTACTTTACCTTTCTTTATTTTTTTATTTTTGACTAAATACACTAATTTCATCATTATTTTGATTTATTCTTAATATTCTACAATTAATTTGTTTTCTTAAAAATTGTTTGATATTTGAAATTTGTATTACAAAATCATTCTCAATATTCTGTAATTAATTTGCTTTCTTAAAAATTATTTGATATTTGAAATTAATATTTAAATGAGAAGTTAAAGATATGAGAAAATAAAAAGATTTTGTCATATACATGAGGAAGTGATTAATATTTGTAGGTGTAGTTACAAAATATTTGTCCTTTTTATTTGTAATTTTCTTTAAAGCTAACAGGGAGAACTTCATTTGATCCTTATGTTTTTTTGAAACTTCTCATTTGTAATTGTGTTTATTTATGTCTCTCATGGTCTCTTATGTTTGAAAAATACATCATTCTAGTCCCTCTTATCAGAATTTTAATGATCAAAATTAACAAAAAATATATATTTACTATTTTATCCTTAGTTTAAAATTACCAAATTATCCTTTATAAGATTAATAAAATAAAATAAAACTTTAAATCCCTATCATTCTTCAAGTTTTTTGGATAATGGAGATTTAATTTAAAAATTAAAAATTAAATAAAAATATTTAAAAATTTAAAAATTAAAAATTAAAATTGAAAAAATTAAATAAAAAATTAAAAAATCAAGTTGTGATGGAACAGTTGAACATCTGGGTTTTAAGATAAACTATTTCCAGTGAAAAATTGAAAGAAAAAAGGGATCATCAATGGTATTAAAGATCTGGGTTTAAAGATAAACTTTTTCCAATGAAAATTTGAAAGAAAAAAGGGATTTCAACGGTGTTGAAGATCTGGGTTCATTCGTCAAAAGTTGAAGATAAACTTTTTCCAATGAACAATTTTTTCTTTTTTTAAAAAAAATTATCTTTAATGGTGTTGAAGATATGGGTTATAGAATCCAGATCTTTAACCTTTAAATATCTAGGTTTTTGAACTCGGATCTTTATCTTTGAGTGTTTGAACCCTAACACCCAACTTAGAAGAAAAGCAAGCAACACAGGAAACACCATCTCAAACACCCACTTAAACCTACCTTATCTCTCAACAACTACCTCCACTTCCACCACCAACACAGCCACCATATTCTTCTTTGTTATCCACCACTGAATTCGAAAACTCAATCACACACAACCCTTAAGTAAAGAAACAAATGAATCTTCTACCAAAAACCCATCTCCAAATCCTCTGCCTCGTATTTGTAAATCCTCACTGCCTTTACTACCATAAAAAACTCACCTCCAAATCTTCCACCTTCTTTTCTTCTCCTGACCCTTCCCTCTTTTATTGTCGTTGCTGCAACAAAATCCATCATCTCCCTCTCCCTCCCTCATCCTATGTCGTCTTTTCTTTCATCCTCTCTGACATCTCCGCCGTTGCCACTTAAAGGAAAAAAACAACAATTGTTTTTATAAAAATAAGAATTTGCGGAACATTGAGTTTTAAAATTTTTTAGAAAACTCAAGAACCCTAGATCCATAAAACAATGAAATAAAATAATAAAACTAAATAAATATTGAATCTTATATCTTTTGTATTGATCTCTATGGATTGCTCATCACCTTGTCTTCCTTGATATGACTCTACACCAAGAAACAAGTGAATGTACACGATAGAATTGTACTCACTTGTTTTTAATTTCTTTTCTAAAAGAAAATCAAATCAATGTTTATAAGAGGTGAGTGTTTGTTTTGGCTATACAAAAAATAAAATATGTTTTTCTTTTTGTTTTTCAAAACAAACGTATAACCAAAAGTTCTCTTCTGAAAAGAAATCTATTTCTTTTCTATTTATAGGCAACAAATTAGGGTTTTAATTAATCAAAATTAATATTAAACCCTAAGTTTATTAAAATTAAACTTTTACCCCATATAACATAATTAATTCAAAATTAATTCATGTTATATTTTGAAATCGAACTTGTGACTTATAATTAATTCATAATTAATTTATACTCGGTCACTATTAAGAATCGAATTCAAGACCTTTTATAAAATTAATTAAATAATTATTAATTCATAATTAATAATTAACTAATTAATAATTTGAATAATCAATATTATTCAAATACCAAGTGAACACATATTTTGTTACTTATGTAACAACTATAATTGGATGATCCAATTACGATATTCTATATACACATTTCTTATAGTGAAATGAGCTATCAAGGGGACCCGATAGACCTACAATTTTGAGCTCCAATAATATCGGAATTATTAATTAAATTCTTTAATTAAATAATTCACTATTATTAATCTTAGAGTTACTCCACTAAAAACCTAAGATTGCACTCTAAAAACTGTAGATGTTTTTATACAATCTGAAATTTCAGTGTCCATTGATATAATCACTACATATGATTTGACCCTCCACAAATAGTTCATAATCAGAGCTAGGTCAGAATGTCCATTATACCCCTCTAATTATATCTTGATCCTTAAGTACCATTGATTCTCTAATGAACAATATATTCATAACAACTTATGAATTTATCTTTCTCTTTATATATATATAAATAGAAAGTTGAGCACTCTTATTATTCAAGACCTGAATCAACCCTTAAGAGAACTAATTCTTTACTTCTCGCAAGAAAGAGTGGATTCCACTATGGTATAGAATGTTCCCAGCTACTTACTAAATCATATCCCTAAAGTATGAAGTTATTGATCAAGCATCTATATCAATCTCACCCATGTAAATCAAAGGACATAACTCAACAAGTAGAAGTCCATAATACATTCAAGATTAAGATAAATTCATATATGATCATCTAGTCGATAAATATAAATCTCTAAGTTTAATGGATATTAATTAAAGACTCATATTTATCATGATCCAGTCCTATATAATCTTTATTATATAAGGTGCTTTCATTTCCATGTCACTACATGAATAGTCTCAGATAAAACTATTGTACCGAATACGAAATGGACCGCAATTATAGATTTACTATAAACAAAGTACCCAGCTTCGTTTGCTTTCTACAGACTCTTTAAATTACTTCTCTTAAACTAAATCCGCTTGTATATAACACTTATATACTTAGTTTGAAAATACATTAGTAATCAAGGATGTTTCTCATAATATATACAATTTTTGCAAAATATATAAATTGAATAAAATGAATACTTTATTATTATTTATTAAAACTGTTTACGTAATTATAAGCTCTTAGGGCACAAAACCCAATAGCCACTAGAGCCCATAACCAAGCCTTTAGCATCAGGCTTTGCATTCCCTTATCGAACAAGAAGAGGTTCAATAGAGGTCAAGCCTCCATTGAATTTGAATAGAACATAAAGGAGATAGGGACTTTCTACCACAAGTTCCCACACCCCCACCATCCCTCTTGTGCCCACCCCTCCACACCTTTTTTAGGTTTTAAATTTTGATTTTTTTTAATTTAATTTGTTACAATGATCTCTATCGTTCATCATATTCTGATGGACGATGATGATCATAATTCCTTTTTTAATCTTTTCTTTTAAATATTTGACTTTTAAGATTTATTAAATAACAAAAATAACCCTCTTCCATTAAGATTTTCTAACATTTGACTAACGGTGAGAACTAAAATGATATATATTCGAAACGTGGGGGACCATGAGAGACATAAACGAATTTACAGTTAAAAATAAGAAGTTTTTTTATAAACATAGAGACCAAAAGAAAATTCTCCCAAGATAATATGATTTTTAGAAAGATTACTTATTGGGGTGTACATACAATTTTTTAGGGGTGTAAATATCGTTGCTCTATCAAAAATTCCTTGATTGAACATAACTAAAGACTATCTACCAATTACTACTTAAAAATTTTGACAAATTTGTTAGACTATCTATCGTTAATTTTAGTAAATTTTTAATTATCTTATAGTTATACCAAAAGTAAAAATGACAACTCATGCTTAGCTGCAAGTTTATTTTTTCCTTTTTGTCTTCTAGATAAATATTGTAATAATTAAGTCTATAAATTAAACTTTCCAAAAGTATTTTACATAACATAGACTTGACCCCGCTAAACTAGTTAAAATTCATAAAAGAAAAATATGTTTCAAATAGAAATTAATTCAAAGGCCATGAAGATATATAACATATATAAATCAAATCACTAAAGAGGAAAAGTACTAAGAGTACATACTTAAAAGTTCAATTCCATAATTAAGAACATAAAATAAAACCAAAAAACAAAAATTCATACTCAAACAAACACTTAACACCAATAAAATTTAAAGTTGAAGAGACAAATCAAAGTTTCAAAAAATCATCTTGATCATGATTAGTACTTTGTAATGGACTCTTTCCTGTTAGATATTCACTCATATTGCTTGCCCTAATTTCTGCATTAATGCTTGAATTTGCAGAGCTTTGAAACTCACCACCACCACCACCCTTTTGAGCTTGTTGAAAAATACCCTCCAATTTATGTTTATCATTAGCTAGTTGCCTTGTTGGATTCATAATGGTGTTACCATGACTAAAACGATCAGCACTAAGTGGAATCCATAGATACAAAGGTTTTCGAATCATTGAATGCATGCTAACCCTAAGTGGTGATGATGTTGGTGATCTATTGAAAGATCCATAAAGAGATGGAATTTAATGAGATATGCTTGAAAAAGGAGTGTTGTAATAAGGAAAATGATGGTGGTGCCCTAAGGACCCTATATGGATCTCATCTTTTCGTCTTTTCGCTAGTCCTCGCTCTTGTTTATGTGCATTTGATGCCTCCCAAAGCTTGGAAGGTTGAGAAGTTCTTATTGCAAAAACTGCATGAGAACCCTCTTTGTTTTGATCTTTTACCCATGCTTTCATGGTTTGACAATGATGGCTCTTTGATGATCAACGCTTGTGAAGAAGTCATGGCGAATAGTTTGATTTCCAATGCTTCAGACCCACAAACCAAACCATGATGATGATGATGATCAAAATCTGACCAGGGTTTATAGGGCACAAGATGAGATCCTTCCACAACGTCTTCTCTATTAGTGTTTTTGTTGATAGCTTCTTCATGAGATGCTAGAGTTATCTAAGTGGCATGGTTTGGAAATTAGGATCTCCATTATAGAGTTGGAAAACAAGAACAAGAAAGAAAAAGATTATGTGTTTTGGTTTGAAAAAAAGAAAGATCGAAGAGATATTCTATTTATCGAGCATTGTGTTGGTGCTAATATTTTTTCAATTATGGGAAAAAATCATGCTTATTATGTACTTATTTTGAAATTAATATGAGATTATATAAGTAATCAAGGGGAGATGTAAGCTCTTTTTAAATATTGACTAAAATGATGGATGTCAAACCAACCATTCCAAATACATCTTGCAACCAATAAGCAAGTCCGTACAAACCTAGTAAAATTTCTTAAAACTGACATCCATTGTAATACATTTCTTTTTGTTAATGTGACTTCTCCGATTTAAATTCAAATCGATTAAGTTCTTTAGGCTTATGATTTGTACATATATGTTTAAAAGTTTAGCAAAAGTAATTCTTAAAGTTTGATTAATGAATAAAAGAAAGAAAAGAAATGAGCCAAAAGAAATGAGCCTTCAATTTTGATTTCTCAATTATGAGAATAATGGAAGTAATATTACTTGTGCTATTCTTGGTCTTGGGCATCATTTAGAATTTAAATTTACTTAGTTGTTAAAAATATTCATTTAATATGATAATATCAAATGTTTAGGCATACTAATTAAAAGAAAATTTTAAACTCAAAACCCATTCTCTAATAAAAGGGCATTAAAGCCCCTTAATTGCCTCTTTATATTCTTATTGAGACATGTTAAAGGCTAGTATGACATTCTCTTCTTAATTTCTTATCTTTCTCAGTTAGAAATTTACAGTTAAATTTTTTTCTTAAAAAAAAAAACATTTACGAGTTTAACATAAAATACTTTATGCAATATATTTATAAAATGAGGTATTTAAAGTGAAATTTGCAAGGTTATATATTTTTGTCATAACATATGTGTATCTTCTTATATATCTATGAAGCTCGTAGGTACAAATATTACTTTTCTTATATAAACCTTACTTCCTCTTATATCTATCCATGCTATTGGGTGATTCACATTCCAATTATTTTGTTGTTTGTCAGTTTGGTTCAGTAAGCGAAACACACAAAATGTAGGGGCTAACTGGGTCTTTAAGACAAAGGTTTTTAGGTCCCTGGTAGATGAAGACTAAAGGTGTTTGGGGTTGTACCCTTGAGTAAGAAAAAGCAAGGCAGATATGTCTACCAACTCATATATATATCTCTTCACTCCTCACTAGTTATTTGGCTGCCCTATATATTTTAGTTGGCAACGTGAATTATCGTGCATTATCGTGCACAATGTGTAACAACATGTAGACCATTGCATCCTTACCATAACCCCTTTCACAACATACATTCCCTGCACGTTGTCATAGGTGACATATGATAACATAAAACTCATGCACAATGTGCAACAACATGTAGACCGTTGCATCCCTACCATAACCCCTTTCACAACATACATTCCCTGCACGTTGCCATAGGTGACTATGATAACATAAAACTCATGCACATTGTTTTTTGCATATTGTCATAGGTCTAGTTTCTTGTAGTGAGATGATTGTGACAGATTCTTACTTTGATTTTCAAATTCAAAGGTAGCTCTTCACTAGAATAGTAGACTAGGTGGGAATGCTCAATATGCTGAAGAGCTTTGTCATATGCATTTGTTTCCATGCACACGGAGCCTAGTAGATCAATTATGTCAAATCAGCTTTAGGATGTGACTTTTTAAATGGTCTTCCAAAATGCAAACAAAATTTTCAACCTAACCACTATTAAGGTACACTTGAGATAGAGAGATAAAATTAAATGACTAAAGGCATCAAAAGATATAAAAAAGAAGAAAAGAAAAAGTACTAAAATGAAGATATAAGATATGAATAAAATTGTCATCCTTTTACAAAGATCTACCTTAAAATAGTTTTTGATTACAAGTATTATTAGACAAACATAGTCAAAATTGTGAAAGTTCATTATCTAATAATGAGTTTGAGAATGTTAATTTAACACTTAAAAGAGCTTGAAATTTTGAGTGGACAACTGATCCAAGACTAATGATTGAGATTAAGTGGCAAGATTTTTTTTAGTTCTAAATATATTCATTTTCTCAAAAAAAAAAAAAAAAAAAGAGAGTACTACTACATCATTAAGTGAATACACATATAAATGATCATGCTGATCATATGAACAAAGAACACTTTTCACAATAGAATCGGGATCACTGTCAACAGGGCTGACCTTGACATTTTAGAGGCCTAGTGCCAAAAACTAAAACAGGCCCATATACATATATATAGCCCATATATATATGGTGTATTCTATGGTGCACTTGATATATGCATATACTTAACAAAAAAAAATGCGTTATTGCACTCTAGAATATGTGATTGCAATTTATTAGATATGATTACAACTAAACATTTGTTATTATAATTAGTAAGTGTGATCACTTTTATTGATTGTGATCAATGTGATCACATTTATTGATTATAATCACATATATTTAGTTGTACTCACATATAATAAATTATGATTATATATTTTAAAATGTAATCACGTATATATTTTTTTATTAAGTGTATGTATATATCCGGTGCACACAACGTGACCCCTATATATTATATATATATATAAACTTATTTTATCATATTTTGGGTGTGAACATAATAATTTCATTAAGAAAAAAATGAAAAAAATATGATATCATAAGACAAGATTCATATAAGACAAATACATTCACGTGATTAAAAAAAAAAAAAATTATCTCAACTCATGAGCAAAATTTATATATACATATTGAAGAACTCATAAACATCATTTAAAATATTTTCTTCTAGCATTTTCAGAAGCAAATTCATTAATAATATTTTCAAATTCAATCTTTTCCAACAAATCCTTTTCAATGCACAAAGTTGCCAATCCATTTAACCTTTCTTGTCACATAGTTGATAGCAAATAAGATTTTAACATTTTTAATTTATAATAATAATAATAATAAAGAAGATAAAAGATGAACCATAAAAAATAGATAATCATGAAAAGACATAACTTAATAATAATGAATATAAAAATATAACTTTTACCTAAAAAATGAACAAATTTTTGGAATTCCACTTTCTTCACTTTAGATTGTTGATGAAATTTGAATCTTTCAACCAATAAAAACAAAAAGAAAAGCAACAATTTAGAGCTTATTTTTGTTTGGTTATCGAAAATGTGAAAGAGGAAAGTAATTTAGGGTTGAAAATGATGGAGTGAGTTTATATATGAGTGAAATATGTAAGCTTTGGAGCCTTTTGTATGCTAGAAATAGTTTTTAAATTAAATTAGATAAATAAAAGTGACTAGCATCATCGGTTATCGGGCCTAAATATGCTTCACAATCCCAGGTTCAAAGCTTGGAAGTGACAAATCACCATATATATATTTTCAAAAAAGGAGGAAAACAAACTATAAGAAAAATGCATAAGGGTGGCTTGAACTTGGGTTTACAAGAAACATAATGAGTCCTTTAACCATAAAGGCTATTGTGAAGGTATGATTTTTATATGAGACATTAATTATATATTGACTGTACAAATTAATTATTGGAAAAAAAATTAAAAATTTATAAAATTTGGGGCCTCAAAATTTGGAGGCACGGGGGGAGGTTGCACCTCTAACACATGCTCAAGGTCGGCCCTAACTGTTAAAGAAGCTACATGCATGCAAATACAAGCTTAGATATTTTGGGAAAGAATAATGTCTTAGAATGAAACTAGGCTTGTAATAGACAAAGATCAAGGCAAAACCTTAGTACATGTCTTGAGAGCTTCAACATTCTCAAGACAGTTGCACTATTTCTCCATAAGATTCAACTACTCTCTGATAATCTTGAAGCTCAACATAAAATGAAGCAAGATGAAATCTGAGAGTGATATCATTAGGATCTACTCTTACTGCATTCTTAAGGCATCTCCTCACCTTAAGTACTTTCCCTTGTAAACTGCACAACTATATCTATTGATTAGTCTAATATACTTATCCAACAACATTAAAAGCAATAAGGAGAGTTCTAATATACACGAGCTCTTTTTTCTATTGCTTGTGAATTCTTAATGATCTTTTCAAGTAGAGTGTATTTCTATATATATCGACACATACACGCATATATATATGATTAGTGTCTCATAACTTTAAAAAGTTAGGACGAACCAATTAAATTTATCTATTACCTCATCTCTACTAAAACAAATTTTCTTTCAGATTCAATTTAAATGCAATGGATAAATATGATTAGTTTGTCTTAATTTTAAAAAAATAGAAGATATTAACCATAGAAGTTCTATATAACAACAACAACAATAATAATAATTCTATCATCAATGCCTCATAACTTTTAAAAGTTAGGATAAACCAATCAAATTCATCAATTGCACCATCTCTCCTAAAATAAATTCTTTCTCCTATCAGTGCCTCTAAAATGAACCAATCAAATTCATCAATTGCATTATTTCGCATAAAACAAATTCTATCTCTTATTTAATTCAAATGCAATGGATGAATTTGACTGGTTTACCCTAACTTTTTAATATTAAAAGGCACTGACCATAGAAGTTCATTATATATATATATATATATATATGACAATTATTTCATACTCAATGTTAGTATGCTCTAATCTAGCCAAGTCATAAACATAAACAAAAGTATTCGAATAAATGATCCAAAAAATCTCAATTATCATAAAAGCCACAAGAATTTTTACTTTGTATTGTCAATCAAGAGAATACTTAGATGAAATAGGCACAAAGTCTTTTCCATAGAGTTGAATCTTTTGGTTTAATTTCTGCAACAAGCTATGTAACGGGCAAACATGGATTTAGCATAATAACTTCCATCAATACAGATATGATCCAAAACCAAAAACAAGAAGATGAGTGAATGGACCATCAACAGCTACCTACAGACATATCAATGAAACTACAAGCACCATGTTTAAGCCGAAAATGTCATAGAAAGAACCTATGATACGACAGCTGTGCCCAAAATCTATACTTCAATTAGATTACATAAACATGCCACCACATTTGAATACTTGTTTTAAGAAAGTAAAAACCTGTACCTCTTTATAATGCGCATTTGCATAGTGAAGAGTAGCATTGCCAAGCATTCGTCTAATTTCGAAGTTTTTTATTCAAGCCTTTAGCCACCTCTTCTCTTTGACTGCATAATTCATAATACAATACGGACATTATATAATTGTCATGTATTTACATTATAGTATTACATAATCATAAGCACTTTTTGAGACCTAACAAGTTGTTAAAGCATGTGTTATATATGCCCTTACTGCATACTTCTCTAGAGAGCACTTTCTGAAATAGGAAGGGTAATAAAGTGCTAGTTTTTTAAAGTAATTTCCAAGTGATTTTCCAAAAGCTATTTATATGAAAGCACTTCCAAACACTCCTTGAAATAAAACAAAATCAAAATCACTTTTTGAGATCAATTAATTCTTAAAAAAAAAATCATATGTTATATTTAACCACTTACAATATACTTTTATAGAGAACACATTCTTAATAAGAAAAGTATTTGAAACACTTGTTAAAACCATTGCTTTAATAAGACCTTTCCTAAAGACCCTTATTGAAGGCATTTACTCAAAAATCAATTTATCAACAAGCACTTATTAAGATCAACAAACACAATCAAAACAACTTTCTTAGACCAAATAAGTTCTCAAACCAAGTCTTCCACAACGACTTACTATATACATTAACTACTTCTCAAAAACTAACTTATAAGTGCTTTTTTCACAACCTTTTTAAAGTACATATCACTCAAACTAACACCCCCCTCCCTACCCCTCCCCTCCCCCCCCCCCCCCCCCCCAAAAAAAAAAAGAAAAAGAAAAAGAAAAAGAAAAGACATCCCTTTGAAGCACCCGTCAAGGCTTGCATTGTCTCTTCATACTCTATTTTACTCTTCTTGGCAAACCCTTCACCTTCATTGTCACGTTATCGAACACATTACACCTTCTACTTCATGATATTTGAGAATTTTCTACTTGCTTATTATAATGAGAACATACCTCTTTATGCAAGAAGGGAGTAACCTTAAACCTATAAACATAATATAAAATCATAAGTAATTAAAATAGGAAACTTAATATTCTAATATCCCCAATTAATATAGAAGTCCTAACAAAGTACAAGGATTTTGGTTTTGGTTTTAGTTTTGCATGCATGAAGTATAAGGAATTCACAAGTTTTAATGTATTTTCTAGAATGCTAATTGCTAGATATTGTAAGAAAGGTCGTTTTGGACTCCTATAATTTTTTAGATTTGTTCAAGCATTAAGAACTGATCAATATGCTAATACTTTAATTGCATGGCATGCATGTGTAGCTGTAATTAAGAACGGATCAATATGCAAATACTTTAATTGCATTGCATAATGTGTAGTTGTAATTAACTACTATATGATTTTACCTAAACTATTAAAAGTTCTACTCTCACACTCAAATTAAAATAGCAAGGGTGAACTCCATTTGCCACTTGTGAGAAGATAATTACATTGATAATATAGCAGAGGTGTTCGTAACAATGCACTAGAATGTTTGTTAATTTGTTTAATTTAGTATAAATGTTGTAAGTGCAAGGCCATCCTTGACATTTTAGAGGTCTGGTGCCAAAAACTAAAACAGGGCTCATATAGGGGCGAACCCATGCCTGGGTCGGAGGGGACACATGCCCCCTTTGAAATTTGAAAAAAAAATTATTTAATTTACTTTACAGTTAAAAAAAAAAAAAACTAAACTTAACTGTTGTAGTCTGCAGATTGCAAACGTGCAACAGGTACATGGCATGTAGTCTGTAGATGTTGTGCATTGAATGTCATAGCTGTCAATTTCAATTGAATTTTTTTTTAATTTTTAATAATAATAATTATTATTTATCTTTTATCATTTTATTTAAAAATTGATTTATATGTTTACGAATTTTTTCTGTCATACCTCACATGTTGTTCAAATTTCGTACCTTATTTCTTTTTTTTTTTTAGTTGTTTATTATTTTTTATTTAATTATTTATTTTTCTTATTTCTAATAGAATTAACTTCCTTTCTTCTTATTACTTCTATAATTCTATTAGACCTAGTTTTCCTACTTCTAATATTTTTCCTACTTCTAATTAATTAATAGTTTCTTTCTTTAATTTTTTTTTTGTTTTTTTTTTTAGTTCTCTCTTATATAAGTTCTATTTACTTCTACTTTTTATATGCTATACAAAATTCATTGACAATTTACAAGTTTATTGAGCAATTTTTTTTTCTTTTTCTCTTCATCTTTATTTGACTTCTCTTTATTTTCATTTTGATATCTTGTGACTTACCAGGTTAGTCTCCTAAATTAATTACTTTTTAATTAATTTATTTTTTAATAATTTAAATTTAATATACATCACATCAATAAACCCTAAAATCTTAAATTATAAACTATTGCATTAAAATTATCCATGTATAACGTATTATTATAATTCAATTTTATATATATAAAATATTGTTGATTTTATAGTTTTATTTTATTTATAATCAATAAATTATTATTAAATTTTTTAAAAAATTTTATTATGTTTTTATTTGTTGTGAAACAGTTATGGAGAGATATATGAAAAGAAAATCATCACTTAAGTTGAAATCATCTTCTTCAAAGAAAAATTGTGTTGAAGTCAATTTGTCAGATCTCTCTACCGATCCAGGGCTTCGAACTAAAATATGGGACTATGATTCTAATGTTTGTGAGCAAGTTTGGAGAGCATATATGCTAAAAGGTCCTTATCAACCTCGAGAACACAATTTTCTTATGAGACATTTTGGACAAAAGTCTAGGCGATTCAACGTTGTTTGGTTTACTGAACATTCGACTTGGTTGGAGTACAGTATAGCAAAAGATGCAGCCTATTGTCTAAGTTGTTATCTTTTCAAACCAGATATTAGAAAACAAGCAGGTGGTGACTCTTTTGTTGGTGAAGGGTTTACAAATTGGAAGAAGATATATTCATTAAGGTAGCATGCTAAAAGTAGTGCCTATAAAGATGCTTGGAGCAAATGTGAGGATCTATTAAATCATAATCAATATATTGAGTCAACTATAAACAAACAATCAAATCAAGCTCGAATTGAGTATCGAACTCGCTTACGTGCTTCAATTGATTGTAGTTGTTTTCTTTTACAGCAAGGGCTTCCATTTTGAGGACATGATGAATCATAAAATTCTAATAATAAAGACAATATTCATGAACTTTTACATTGGCTATGTGATCAAAATGAGAACGTAAAAGTTGTGACACTAAAAAACGTTTCTGAAAACTTGAGAATGACGGCACGCAAGATTCAGAGGGACATAGTAAGTGCTATTTCAAGTGAAATCATTAATACAATTATTAAAGATATTGATAATTCGTTGTTTTCACTTATTGTGGATGAATATCGTGATATATCTTCGAAAGAGCAAATGACTATTGTATTAAGATATGTCGACAAAAATGGTAATGTGATAGAGTGTTTTGTCAGCATTGAGCATGTCACTGATACATCTACACTCTCACTTAAAGTAGCAATTGATTCTTGCTTTCTAAATATGGATTAAGTGTTTCTAGATTGTGCGGACAAGGTTATGATGGAGCAAGTAATATGCGAGGTGAATTTAATGGACTTAAAGCATTTATTTTAAAAGAGAATGAGAGTGCTTTTTATGTGCATTGTTTTGCCCATCAACTTCAATTAGCTCTTATTGTTGTGGCGAAAAGTCATATAAATATTACTGATATTTTTTATTGAATTACTCAAGTGGTAAATATTACATCTGCTAAATGTTGTGATATTCTTTGAGAAAAACAAGCAGCTAAAGTTTTTGAAGCACTAGAGAATAATGAGCTTTCAAGTGGGCGGGGTTTAAATCAAGAAACTAGTCTTAAGAGACCAGGTGATACACGTTGGGGCTCACATTACAATACTATAATCAGAATAATTTTTATGTTCTCTTCTACTGTAGAAATACTTGATGTGTGTTATGCATGTTTTCACGATATAGGCAAATGAGCCACTGAAAATCCAAGAGATGAGTATAGTAATGAAGGGCCTAAAGAGCTTAGTCCTCAGGTCCCGATAATGAGCTCGCTGGATCCTCTAGCTCGCGCCTATGTCAAATCTATCTCAATACACTCTCAGCTCGCCCTCATGGTAGATCTACTTTAATGCACCTCAGCTCGCATTTATGCCAAAGTCTATCTCGCAACATCTTCAGCTCGCGAAAGTGAACAGATCAGATCACTGAGCTCGCATCAAGTGATGTCTTAAGAAGCCGATGCCAGACCGTCCTGATTTTCATATTTTATGCCGGTACAATCTCTACAGTTTCTGAGAGGTATTTAATGCAGTGACGACTGTGTATTTAATGCAGTGAAGACTTTACATGAAGCATTTAATGCAGGCATGGACATATAAGAATGATTAGTGCAGTAGTAATAAATACAGTATGACCAAAGTCAGATTAATTGAAAATAATGATGACTTTTAGTGTGTAAAGTACTCAGTTGTAATCCCCCTTTATTTATAAATAGTGGGGGGAGGGATTCATTGTAAAAAATAAGTTAACACTAGTATTACTGTCACTCTACTAAAATATATTCAGAGCGGCCTGTGGACGTAGGCACACTTGTCGAATCACATAAAAATCCTTATCTTTCTAGTGTTCCCTCTTCCTTCTCTGTTCTCAATTGCTTCTTTACTACATTCACTAACCTTAATCAACAGTTAATCTTCTTTACTGTTGATTCACCAACCTTAAACATCATTTATTATCAAAGTTGTAGTCTAGGCTGTTAAATCTCTAGGTTGACCAATTCCAGATGTCGATATCTTTTAGTGCTAGAAGAAGGGTCCAACTGCGACTTTGAAACATTTTTTTTTTCTTAACTACCTACATTTCAACCAACTATAATGACTAGGATAAGAACAACCAAGAGTGTTGGTGTGGTAGATGAACAACCCGAGGGTCAGACGGACCAATAAAACACTCTACCGTCTAGGGAAGATGCCGTTCAGCAATGACAACAACACTAGGAAGCCTTAGAAAACACAGTGAGGCAGTTGACTGAAGCAGTTAAAGCACTGACAGACACTTAAACCTAAGTCACGTAGAGATGAGTTGAGGTCGCACCCCTAAGAGAAGCTCGTCGACAGCTTATAGATGAAGTCCCAACTCTGGAAGGTGGAACTGGCAGGAAAAGGCTGTTGTCTGAAAAGTCAGTTTGCTCCTCAAGTTTGAATCTGAGAAGGGATGGACGACGAGCTCGAGAGAGGGAAATTACACCTCACCTCATAGATTTAAGTGTGAGAGTCATGATGGCAGCCAACATATAGGAGTTAGTCATAGGCATGAGCGAGCTTATGAGCATCGTGATGACTATAAGCATGAGCCTCGAAGGGGCCCATTACAGGTAGAAAGTTTTGACTGGAGACATAGGTCGCGAGGTCGCTACTTAGGCGAACAGGAGAGCACAAGTAGGTGGTCTCCATCCAGGCAATCCAAGCCCCAAGATCTAGTGGTGAAAGAATTGTTGCACAGGGTCCAGTAACTGGAGACACGACAGGGACCCCAGAATCAAGAGGAACGTCATGATGAGATGATCCCATTTATCAGGGAGATTGAGATAGAACCCTTATGAACATTTGGATGCGTTCAACGTACAAATGGCCCTCTAGATAAAGAACTCATTGGTCAAGTGTTAAGTTTTCCCGACCACCTTAAGGGATACTTTGCGAGCTTGGTTCAAAAACTTCCCAGCTCGCAGTATAGGGAGTCGGAAAGAATGTCAGCAAAAGTTTATCAATCAATACAAAACTTTAAGAATGCAGCTCGTACCTCTATACCACCTTGCTACAATCTTCCAAAGACAAAACGAGTCCTTAAGGGACTACATTGCCCGATTCAGGGATGAGGTGAATAATGTGGAGACCTTCAGATGAGAGCATTTTGACTGTGATCTTGAAAGGGCTTAGGAAAGATGGAAAACTCTATGAGAGCATATACAAGTCCTCAATAAAGGATCATGGTGAATTTTATGAACGAGCTGCCAAGGAGATACGATGGGATGAAGCCTTCGGGCCTAAAAAGTCCATTACCCAATGCAATGAGGCTAGCGGTTCCCATCAAGGGAAAAGGAAGAGTCATGGTGGGAGTGGGAATGGCGAGCAGAAAAATCACTCCGACAACGAAGTGGCAAAACGGGCTAAACTAGAGCTCAAGAGAGAGCGATCTCAGCCCTGAGGTCGATATGGAAGCTACAGCATCCTGTCAGACATGCAGGACAAAATCTTTCCCATAGAAAATAGCAGAGAGAATTTCGAAAAGCCTAACCCAACAAATGTCCTAAACAGGCTCTAAAATCCGAGGAAGTTATATGCCTATCATAATGAAACTAGGCACAATACTTCAGATTGTTTACAACTAAAGGACGCAATTGAAGATTTGATCAGACGAGGTCACTTGGGAGAATATGTAGTGCGACCTATGGGCCAGCGACCTCAGTAACAGCGTCCTTGACCTTAGCATCAGTAACCCACGCAACAGTAGCAACAATGAGCTCTTGAGTAAGAATATAAACCTACGGTAAGAACCATCTTTACCATACATGGTGGTCCTCATATCGCAGGTACATCCAATAGGTCGCACCAATGATATCTACGAGAAGCTAATCACGCATTGCTCACAAGTCACAGCGGATTGGAAGTACCTGCAAAGAAAGTAAGAGCGACCTCGGATGATATTGTATTCATAGAGGAGGATGCAAGGGGTGTATGCTGGCCCTACAATGATGTACTAGTCATCGGAGCCAAGATTAGCAATGCAGAGGTGTGACAAATTATGATTGACACCGGCAGCTCAGTTAATGTAATGTATAGGGACTGTTTTGACCAGATGGGGCTGAAAGTGGAACAGCTGATGCCTTCCCCAAAGCCTTTTTACGGCTTCACTGGAGATACTGTGACACCAGTGGGCCAGATTAGATTGCCGCTCACTATTGGGGAACCAGGTCGACAAACTATCGTGTTAGCAGATTTCCTGATCATTGACTGCCTCTCAGCTTATAATGTGATCCTAGGGAGGCTCTTAATGAACGACCTGGATATGGTTACCTCTACCAAGACCCTCATAGTCAAATTCCGAACCTCTAATGGGATAGAATGCGTCTGAGGAGAACAACACTTGGCCAGACGCTGTTATGAGGATGCTGTGAAAATAGGGGTTAATGGAAAGAAGGTAAACGTGGTTTCAGGTGGTGAACCATGAGCTATGACCAAAAAAGGGGTAGGTCACGACCTCGACCCCCATGAGGTGGACGCGGATCGAGCTACTGGGTCAATTGAAGAGCTAGAGGATGTGTAGGTCAATAAAGCAGACCCTGAGAGGTGCTTGAAGTCGGGACAAGGCTTAGCCTCAGAGGTCAGGACCCAACTCGCTTATTTCCTGAAGGCGAACCTAGATATTTTTGCGTGGAATCATGAAGACATAATGGGGATAGATCTCAAAGTTATGTGTCACAAATTGAACATTGACTCTCATCATAAACTAGTTCGCCAAAAGAGAAGACCAATGACATCAGAATGGTACGCCACCCTGAAGGAGGAAGTGGAGAAGCTACTGGCCAATAAGTTAATCCGTAAGGCCTACTAGTTAATTCGCAAGGCCTACTAGCCCACCTGGGTTGTCAATCTGGTCCTTGTGAAAAAGAAGAATGGAAAGCGGAGGGATTGCATTGACTTTACTAACTTGAATAAGGCTTGTCCAAAAGATAGCTTCCTCTTGCCAAGGATTGACCAGCTCGTGGATGCAACAGTTGGCCATCAGCTCCTAAGTTTTACGGATGCTTGCTCGGGCTATAATCAGATCCCAATGAGCCCAAAGGATGAGATGCATACTTTATTAGTCACAGACCGAGACCTATATTGCTATAAGGTGATGCCCTTTGGATTAAAGAATGCAGGGGCAACTTACCAACGCCTAGTCAATATGATGTTTCGAGAGCAGAATTGGAAGACTATAGATGTATATAGACGACATGCTGGTGAAGTCTATATAGATGACTGACCACATTCGCGACTTAAATGAAATATTCCAAATGCTAAGGAATTATCAGATGAAGTTGAACCCACTCAAGTGTACCTTTAGGGTGACATCTGGTAAGTTTCTTGGTTTCATGGTAAATAGCAGAGGAATTGAGGCTAACCCCGAGAAAATTAGGGTACTGATCGAGACAAAATCCCCAACTCAGATTAAGGATGTACAGAGTCTTAATATGATATTTCAGGAGCAGAAAATTAGGTCAATATGATGTTTCAGGAACAGAATTAGGGTACAGAAAATTAGGTCAATATGATGTTTCAGGAGTAGAATTGGAAGACTATGGATGTGTATGTAGACGACATATTGGTGAAGTCTATACAGATTTCTGACTACGTTCGCTACTTAAATGAAACATTCCAAATACTGAGGAACTACCAGATGAAGTTGAATCCACTCAAGTGTACCTTTAGGGTAATATCTGGTAAGTTTCTTGGTTTCATGGTAAATAGCAGAGGAATTGAGGCTAACCCCAAGAAAATTAGGGTACTGATCGAGACGAGATCCCCAACTCAGATTAAGGATGTACAGAGCCTTAATGGTCAGATTGTAGCCCTAAGTAGGTTCATTTCCAAAGTCACTGACAATTGCATCCCATTTTTCAATGCAATAAGGGGGGCAAAGAATTTTGAATGGACAGAGTAATACAAGGTGGCGTTCCAATAGCTGAAAGACTATATGGGTCGAGCTCTACTCCTATCTAAGTCGAAGGAAGGAGAGAAGCTCACCTTGTACTTAGGTGTATCTCAGTACGCTTTAAGTGCCGCATTGGTGAAGGAAGAAGAGAAGATACAATTGCCTGTATATTATATTAGCAAAAGGCTGCTTGATGCCGAGACCAAGTACTCGCAGATGGAAAAACTAACATATTGCCTGGTGGTCGCATCAAGAAAGCTGTGTCCATACTTTCAAGCTCATAAGATTGAAGTCCTCACGCGATATCCACTGAAGCAGGTCTTGTGAAAGTCAGACATCTTGAGCCAATTACTTAAGTGGGCTGTGGAACTGGCTCAATTTGACATAGAGTATAAGCCAAAAATAGCTATTAAGGCCCAGACTATAGCATATTTTATTGTTGAATTTATAGGACCTGCAGAAGAAGAAGTTGAGTCCTCCAATGGCCTGACCTAGGAGCTGTACATGGAGGGATCTTCTAATGAGCATAATGTCGAGGTTGTGTGCTGTTGATTAGTCCTGAAGGTCACAAGATCCTCTGTGCCTTAAGGTTTGGATTCCAGGCTACCAATAACGAAGCGGAATATGAGGCGCTGCTAGTAGGACTTTGTCTGGCGAAGGAAGTGCGAGCTGAATAGATAAGAATTTTCAATGATTCTCAGCTTGTGGTGTGCCACGTTCGAGGGGAGTACTAGACAAGAGGATCTAATATGGTTGATTATCTTTAGAAGGTAAAAGAGTTACTGGGAACCTTCTAGAGATACGAGGTCAATTAGATTCTGCGAGCTCAAAACTCTTATACCGACGTGTTAGCTCATTTGGCGACTACCTAGGATGCGAATTTCTTGAGAGCCGTCTCAGTGGAGTTCTTGCCAGCCTCGAGCATCAAAAGAAGGGATACAGTAATGATCATAACTATCCGTCCTGACTTGTGGATAAGTCCAATCTTAGACTACTTACAGGAAGGGAAATTACCTAACAACAAACTGGAAGCGCGCTGCCTGTGAGCTAGAGTAGCCTGCTATTGCGTCTATAATGACATGTTGTATAAAAAAAGCTTCTCAGCTCAATTTCTGTGATGCATCGATAGTCAGGATTGCGAGGTCGTACTAAAAGAGATACATGTTGGCCATTGTAAGTAATCATGTTGGGGGGGGGGGGGGGGCTGTCTTTAGCTCAAAAAACACTTCGACAAGGATTCTACTGGCCGACTATGAAGCAAGATGCCATTGACTTAGTCAAGAAATGTGATAAGTGTCATAGGTTCGCTAAAGTCCTGCAAGCTTATCTTCAACAAATGGTGAGCCCGTGACGCTTTGCGATCCGAGGAATGGACCTGATCGGATCTCTGTCGACAGCTCGCGGAAGGTGCAAGTATGCAGTGGTCGTAGTGGATTACTTCATGAAATGGGCCGAAGCCAAAGAATTAGTAGAGATCTCTACCATAAAGATAGAGAAGTTTGTATGGAGCAACATCATTTGCAGGTTAGGGGTTCCTTAACAGATCGTGACAAACAATAGAACCTAGTTTAACAGTGACCAGTTCATCGATTTCTAAAATGATCTCAGAATCATGAAGAGCTGGAGCCCATGATATATTTAATGCAGAAAGTGAGCTAATCTATTAAGCAGAACTTACTATTATAAGGGGCCTAGGATATTATTTCTATGCTCAAAATTGCTCCTACAAAGCAAGCTGCTACCCATTATTCTCTGAAAATACTTTTGCAAGCAATCACTCGAGCCCAGAAAAGTATCCGGATGGCTAGCGAGCTGTTATCTTTTATATTATGTGGAATCTACTTCCGCGACTAGTGAGCTAATATATTCAAAACGCTGTAATATATCTCTACAATCTACGAGCTATTACCACACGCACCCTGGTTCGCGGTCTATTTTCATCGACACTTTATATAGCATTGTCGCGATCTGTGAGCTATTGTCTTTTATGGTCTACTAGGTGCTTCTACTGTTGGCAACCTGCTTATTCATACACTCTGAGGGTACTGCTTGTGGAAGGGGATGCTATCTTTGCACCCTGGAAGGTACTATCTGAAGAGTTGCTTATTTTATGCACTCTAGAAGGTGATGCCTGTGGAAGGAGTTGCTATCTAGGTATTACTTATGGAAGAAGTTGCTATCTATGCATTTTGGAAGGGACTACCTAAGAGTTGCTTATCTTATGCACTCTGGAAGGTGATGTTTGTGGAAGGAGTTTCTATTTAGGCACTATCTGTGGAAGGAGTTGCCATCTATGCGCTCTGGAAGGTATTACCTAAAAAACGCCTATCCCACGCATTCTGAAAGGTCTCACCTGTGGAAGGGGTCGCTATCCATGCACCCTAGAAGGTATTACTAGGGACCTCCAATTCATGCCCTCTTGAAAGGTGCAACTTATGAGTTGGGATTCTATGCACTCATGAAAGGAGCCAGTTGTGAGTTGCGAATTCATGTTCTTACAAAAGGTGCCACTTGTGAGTTATGAATCCATGCGCTCATGAAAAGAGCTACCTGTGAGTTACGAATTCATGCTCTTATAAAAAGTGCCACCTGTGAGTTGTGAATCCATGCACTCACGAAAGGAGCTACCTGTGAGTTGTGAATCCATGCCCTCACAAAAGGTGCCACCTGTGAGTTGCGAACTCACGCACTCATGAAAGGAGCTACCTATGAGTTGCAAATCTGCGCACTCATGAAAGATGCTTCAGCGACCTGTGAGCCTTATATCTTATGCTCATGAAGGCGCTTTAATGACTTGTAAGCATTAAAGTTTGGAAAAATGCTTTAATAGCCCGTAAAGACTTATTGCTAGTAAGTTCTTAAACATGTATTTGAATGAGCATCCCACGAGGTGTAACTACTTATTCATTTATTTAAAAGGCGAACTAAATTGATTTCAGATTGATATCTACGACCTAGTTTTCTATCATGATTGTGATATACTCATATTATCGGTTAACAACTCTTGACAATAATTCATTATTTATTATCTGAAGTCAATAACATTGGTTTGCAATTTTTACCACGCATATTTCACATTTAGCTAAAAATGAAACAAATTGTAGGGAAAAAATTTTCATAAAATGATCCTGATCTGTAAGTTCACTGTTCAATACATAGCAATCGAAAAATAAAACCCTCACAGAAGGAGAGGAAGTTCAAAAACTACAATAAGATAAAAATTAAAAATTTTGGCTAAATATTGGTAGGTGCATCTGAAGAGGGCTGATTCTGTGGGGCCTTTTCTAGAACTTTAGTAGCAGGAGGATCTTGGGGGCCTTGGGAAGTTAGAGGATCCTGAGGAGCTAAAGACCCTTTTAAAGCTGCATTTGGTGGAGGACCTTAAGGAGTTGCTCTCTGAATGGTTGGAGGAGTTGGGAGGGGGAAGGGGGGGGAGGGGGGGGGGGGGGAGGGGGGGGGGGGGGGTGGCACTTTGTTTGAACACCCTGGGCTCTGGCAATGCAAGCTGCGAACATCAAGACTTCTTCGATTGCTTCCGGTCCAAAAAATAAAAAATTCATGTTTGGGTGCTGCAGCCAGAGCATGTACAAGAATGCACTGCTAGTCTGCAAGGTAGCATAATCGCGTTCTTGGATGACTAGAGCTCATTTGTGCTCTTGCTGAGTCAAGTCTACTTTCTTTTCAGTGACCTCAGCTCATTGGATGGCAAAATTAAACTCGCTCTTTATGTTTCTTAAGGTTTCCTCAGCCCCTTTTTAAACGGCCTCAGCTTGCTTGTGGGAAAAGATCAGCTGGTCTTTCACTTTTTTCAGCTCCACTTCGACCTTATTAAATCTCAGAGTTGAACTCTCCCGACGAGCCACCTCTTGAGATATGGCCTCCCTAGCATCTTTCAACTTGCTTTCCAGGCTTCTAGTAAATAACTTTGCGTTCTGAGATTCCTTCTGGAAGAAGTTCACCTCCTCCTCTAACTTCTTTCTTTCGGCCTCAACTCTTGCTCAACTACCTTGAAAACTGTTCCCTTATTCTATTGGACTTCAATCTCCCTCAACAACTTCATTGTGGTCATGCTAGCCTAAAAGAATATTAGGGTTAGAGCTCGAACTGAGAACATTAAGAAAGAGAGGTCGTAATTAAAGTTTACTAGTACTGCATGGCGAGCTCTATAGTCTATCAGCTTTCGGTTAGCCAAATCCTCCTTTTAGAGCTTTGGAGTATGACTCCTCATGAATTGCAACATAAGATTCAAAAGGTCAGTAAGGTACTTTTGCTCGGCCTCTACCTCAGCTCGCTCGTCAGAATTCTCTTTATATTGCTCCTTAGCCAACTCTTTAGCTCGCCTCGAAGCCCGAAAGCTTGAGCCTTTTTCAATGACTATCGTTGTCTCTTTTCCAACTTTTCAGCGTTTGGAAGGTGGGGACTGGGCTATAGCTTTTCCCATATCCTTCACCACAGGCTCGGGTGCGGACGAACTCTCTACAATAAGAGCCGTAGTCTTTTTGGGAGCAGGTTTGCCCGTTGTTTTCTTCCTCTAGGTAGCCTTTGACTTGGGGGCTTACTTTTTGGAGGCTGCAACAATCTTGGCACGAGCAGCAGTTCCATCGACAAGTCTAGGAGTCGCTTGCTGATTAGGATTCGTTGAAACCCAAGGTAGATTTACGGATCGGGAAACTGTTGGAGGAGGATCCATGATCATGACATCCGGCTCTGTTGGCTTAGTTAGAACACGTGGTGGAGGTACGACCAAGGCCAGTTTGTGATGGTTTACAATTTGGTATAGTTCCCAACATGTAGGTTTGGAATTATTACTTGCAGGTGCGTATTCGCAACCACGAGGGTAGGGGAGTCCCAATCAGGAAGTTTGGAATCCCAACTTGGAGGTTGGGATTCCCAACATGGTGGTTGGGAATTGGAATTCCCTACCACCACGTTGGGAATCCCAACTTTGAGGTTGTGATTTCCTTACAGAATTTTTCTGGTTGACACCCAACCTAGAGATTGAGAATACCAATTATAAGGTTGGGAATCATGACCTGACAGTTGGGATCCCAACCCCAATGTGTAGTTTTCGAAACTCTAGGTTTGCTAATGGCAGCTTACAAGTTGGGATTGACAACCTCATGGTTAGGACAATCCCAACCTAAGAAATGGGATCCCAATATGAGAGTTTGGATCCCAACATCAGAGTGTGGATTATTAACCATGCCTTTGGATTCCCAACCTCATGGTAGCGAATTCCAACCTCATGGTTGGGATAATCCCAACCTGAGAGTTGAGATTATTAACCATGCCTTTGGAACTCCCAACCTCATGGTAGGGAATTACAACCTGCTGGTTGGGGCAATCCCAACCTGAGAGTTGGGATCCTAACCTTGAGGTTGGGATCGCAACCAGATTGGGACCTCTATCTAATCCTGTGTAGTTTTGGTTGGGATGCTATGGCCATTTGGTATGTGGACAATCCAGTCGTGGCAGTAGAGAATGTCAACGTAGAGGTTATTTGGTTGGTAGTTATTTTTGTTATGGTTCCTTATATATGCATAGAATAGGTGAACTACGGGCTTGTTTATTGTTATCAAGTTGTGTGAAAGTGGTCATGTTGTAGCAAATTTGCTTGATATCAGCCTAGTTCTTTGATATCTGTAGAAAGTGTACCGATCTAATATATGTTATTTAGAGGTGAAGTGTAAAATGGGGTTATCGCTTTAAAAAATTTTTCTATTGTAACTGCAGGTGCGTAGAAAGATGGATGGTGCTATTACGTGCAAGATCACAGATGTACAACATTTTAGTTAAAAAGTTACATGCTTCTCTAAGCTGGGAGCGATAAAAGTTATAACTGACAAGTTAAGTGACGTGCAATTGGACATGTTCAGTAGGTCTTGCTTTGGTAAACTGTTTCAGATGAATGAGCTTAAGTTTGCTGGTCAGTTAGTGCATAACTTGCTTCTACGATAAGTGGAATGTGATGATTCGGATGAGCTGTGGTTTGCCCTTCCCAATGACAGTGTCATTCGGTTCTTCATGCAAGAATTTGAACTTATCACAGGGCTTGATTGTGGGCTATACCCAAAAGACTTCTCAACTGAGGATTGTACAACCGTTGAGCCGTTTAGCCGCAGAATGTTTAATGGTAGCAGCAAAGTTTCAAACAAAAGTTTAGACGCAGCTTTTAGGAGTGCTTCTTCGGACAATGATGAGGACATCATCAAACTTGCGTTGCTGTACTTCTTAAAGATGGTGTTACTTGTTAAGGATCCAAAGAACCACATTAGAAGAGAGCATATTCAACTGTTGGATGACATGAATGCATTCCACCAATACCTATGGGGTTGTTGCTGCTATGAGATGACATTGAGTGGCATGAAAAAGGATTTTAAGAAAATGACTGCCAACGTTGGTAAACGCAATAAAGGGCACAACTACAAGGCAGACAGTGCATTCTATTCTTTGTCTGATTTCCCATATGCGTTTCAGGTACATATTTACTGCAGGTTTTGGTTTGTTTTGCTTAGTAATGGTTGGTTCCTTTCATAATGAGGTTTGATGGTTTTTTTGTGCACTAATAGATATAGGCATGTAAAGCAATTCCGACCATTGGTCAACATATTGCACTTAAATCCAATAAATTGCTGCCCCGAATCGTTAGTTGGAGTTCTATTGCAATCCCAAAATCAGGAGAAATAGTAACGTTGTTGCATCGCTTTTATGTATGTACCTGAAATCGTGATTTCATTACACATGCTGCATTGTACTTCATGTTTGCAATAATGACTTTTTTGATTTAATGGCAAATGGAAGCCCACCCTACGTTAGAGGCGACGACTGCAGAGGAAAAAGAGGGTTACTGCAAGTATTTCGTGAGGGAGGAGGATGGTGCAACTGAGGGGTCTTCTGATAGAGTCATAAATGATAGTGATGGCAATGGTAAGAATGATATAGTTGACAAGTGTAGTGTTCGTGCATTTCTAAAGTCATAGCCCGCTGGAAGACGACTGTCTGCCTAGGTACAGGTGTTGTTAGGTTTTATTTTGGCTTTACTTATTGTACTTTGAGTTGTCCATGTAAGCGTCACTTGCTGATTTGTCTTCAGGCTGTGAAGGATAGTAGTAAGCCGACAAACGATCAACTACAAGCCATCCAGAAACAGCTGCAGCAGTTTCAGCAAGAAACAAGGAAAGCATAACGCCATATAAACAAGAAAATACAAGAGACAATACAGCTGCTACAGGAAACAAACAAGGAGGTGGAGAACATGCTGGACTTTTTAATGAGAAGCACTGCTGTTCCTACAGAACAGAAGCCACCTGCTACGAAGGTACACATGAAAATAAGTTGATGGTAGAGCGGTTTACAAACATACATAAACATCTACTTATATCGTTTGAACTTTGCATTGCAGGATAAGGACGACCTAAGTGTTGAAACCAACGAAGACAATACTGGTTTGGACGGAGAATTGTCGGTGCACAAGATAAGAGTGGAGAGGGTTTGTACCGTCGGGAAGTGGACAATATTGGTCTGAAAATGCCAATGAACCCTATCGTGCCACCTCAAGCATGGCAAACGTCGCCCTCTATTGGTTCGGATGTAAGTGTGAAGATCATACCACAAACCAAACTTGAGGAAGGTGGGCGGAAAAAAGTTCCGAAAACAAGGTTTAGTAAGCGGGCAGAGGGCAGTGCCGAAGTGACACATGTAACAGTAGAAACTTCTCGGAGGAAAATTAAATTTCAAACCTATCACAACCAATGTTACACAAATGCAACCAATTATAGGGTCACCTTCGATAGGTTCAGATGTCAATATAAAGATCATACCAAAATACAAATATATGAAGCGAAAGTGAAAAAATGGTCCACAAATATCGTTTCCATTTGAGGAAATCGAAGTTGGTACAAGAAAGCGCACCAAATTCGAACCATTTCGTAAGTCGTCGGACAGTGAACTCACAACATTTAAAGCATGGCAGGACGAACATGTGTCGAATGAGTTGTATGTTTCTGTGTCCTTTTACCTTCATTGTTAATGTCTTTTATATGGGTTTGGTGTTCAAATATAACAAGTTGTCAATCGCTTGTATTTCGATTACAGATCAACCATTCGGTTGCCAACGGGGGACTGCAGTCGGTAATGGTTTAGGGACTTATCGAAAGCCGATGTGTGGTTGTCTGATTCGATCCGTATAATCAATAGCGAAAGTTGGTATGTCATACATTGATATCGTAGTTTAAACGTTCCCATTTTATTACTGTGCAACATATGGATGTAGCTTTGTGATTTATTCGATGGAAGGCGATGAGGTGCCCTACTAGCAAGATGGAAGCATTCACCACCATAGATATTTTGTTTGGGGTAAGTATATGTTTTTTGGTACAGTAACTTGAGTTGTTTGAAACCACCATCCTGTTTCTTGCTAACTGATTGAGTTTTTTGGTTTAATATATGCAGCAACATTTGCTAAGTAAATGAGAGGCTTATACGAAGAAAAAACCTTTATGGGAGGACGACGACATGTGCATAACATATGCATGAGGGGAGGTGTCCGGCAATAGAAATGATTCGAGGGAGGTAGCCTGTCGTCTATGGACTGGACTTACCATGGTACCATACCAAATTTTTTGTAATGTATCATCATATTGTAGCTTATGTTACATACCCAAACTGAATGGTGGTTGTTTTCTTGTTTGTCCTGTCTGTAGCTGTACATGCCATTGAATTACAAAGGTTACATTGGGTCATCGTCAAAGTTCACTTCAGGGAGCGAACCATTACGCTGTATGACTCATTAGGCATCTACGTTCGCAATTACAAACAGTTTCTACAGCCCATACAAACACTTTTGTCGTAGCTCCTTCAGAAGATTGATCACTATCAGGCAGATTCGCGTATGACTGCAGACTGGTATATGAAGGTCGGATAGATCCTGTCATGCTGCGCCGACACACCACAACAAGAATCAGGGTAAGCTCAGCATTACCACAGACAGCTGTTTCCGTTACTTGAATATGGAAAGGTATGTCATGTGCTAACTAGTTTTTTGTCAATGTTATGTAGTAGTGGTGATTGGGAAATGTTTGTTATCAAGTTGGCCAAACACATGGCAAACAGAATGGCGGTGAACTCATTCGACAAATTTGACATACTACATTTTCGAGAGCAGCTAGCTATGGACCTCTGGAATTGGTCTCATCAGTTACATGGGGGTACTAATTTTATTTTCGCTTATGACAACACTGTTCATATGTGAACCTAAAGGTAACGAATGAAATTAGTTACAGTCCAACATAATGTTTAATCAATGTTCCATCTTCATGTTTGAGCAAGTTAGTTTTATCGTCACTAAGGCTGACAGCAAGAATTTTGTGCAACTGAATTTGCAAAAAATGCCTACCATTTTTTGTTTCGCTCGTTCAGTAGGTTGATAATGCAACTTTATAATATTGCGAAAGCTGCTCATCTATTTTTGCTACTGTAGGTCTTTATGTAAATACGGTAGAATTTTTTTTTTCGGGCTTATTATTGTCATACTTGCATCTTGGTATATATGACTGTTGACGTTGGTTAAATCACATTGTATTTATGGTCTGCACACGTTACAAAATTCAGTCTTTGACAAAGAAGCGCAGGAAATAGTGGAAATTGAGGCTGTTTGAAATTTATGTTGTCAATAACGCTTGATGTGCATATATATGAATTTTATCTTTTTTTTTTTTTTTTTGTGAGTTTGGTATGTGAATAATGAGCAGAGCCATTTTACAACTTATGGCTTATTAACCTCGGCTGTGTATGCTTGACGAAGTAGTTGTAAACTGACTAAAATGGGGATGTGGTGTTGAAACTAAATGGTGTTACTGGCTTACTGGATAGTCAAAGTACTTAAACTTCCTCAGGTGTGCCTCACCTCAGGATCAAGATCTACAATTTTCATGTATCTATGATTCAGGTTGTGGTCCTTTTGTTTCTTAAGATAGTTTGTTGTTTTCTATTATTCTCTTTTATTTTTGTCATTATCTGACTCTGTTTATGCAGCTTTGCTTAGCTTTTCTTTATTGGTAATGAAATCATGTGCCATTATCTTTTCTTGCTACTCTTTCACACAGTTGTATTTGATTGATATATAAATGTTTTTTGTTTGACTTCAGTCATAAGCAAAAATGTCTTGAAGATATGATAGTTGTACCACAATTTTCTCACCTGAAGGCCGTCTGTACCAAGTTGAGTATGCAATGGAGGCCATTGGCAATACTGGTAGTGCTATTGAACTATTATCGAAAGATGGAGTTGTCTTGGTTGGTGAAAAGAAGGTTACTTCCAAACTCCTACAGACCTCCACTTCCACGGATAAGATGTACAAGATTGATGATCATGTTGCCTGTGCTGTGGCTGGAATAATGTCTGATGCCAACATACTTATCAACACTGCAAGGGTCCAAACCCACTGTTATACATATGCATACCAAGAGCCTATGGCTGTTGAGCAACTAGTTCAGTCTGTCTATGATACAATGCAATGTTACACACAGTTTGGGGGTCTCCGTCCTTTTAGTGAAACATTTTTGTTTGCAGGATGGGATAAAAATTATGGTTTTTAGCTTTACATGAGTGACCCCAGTGGAAACTATGGTGGTTGGAAAGCTGTAGTAATCAGTGCAAATAACCAGGCTGCACAGTTTATGTTGTCTATGCTGAAACAGGACTACAAGGATGATATCACTAGGGAAGAAGCGGTCTAGCTTGCTCTAAAGGTGCTTATCAAAACCATGGACAACAGCAGTCGTACTTCATATAAACTAGAAGTAGCTGAGGTTTTCGTTACACCAGGAGGCAAAGTGAAGTACCAAGTTTGCTCACCGGAGTCTCTCAGTAAGTTATTGGTGAAATATGGAGTTACCCAACTTGCTGCTGAGTCTTCCTAAACTCCTAAGGGTTTCTTCTAGTTACTTTGAGTTTTAGACCAATATAGACTACTGTATATTTTTCATGCTTTGATTGTAGAATGCGTTCAATGATCCGGATCTTGGTACTTACAGTGTTACATTAATGATGTTTGTTGCTATTTTAACTTATTCATTATCCTTTTTTGCTATTGTTTCTTGTGTTATAGATGAATGTGATGCATTCAATTTAAGAATTTTTAGCTTGACTGTGCAAGAGAAAATACTTTTATGTTTCTGTACAAACGTCTATGTAGGTCTCACAATTCTACTGATTTTTATCTTAATATTAGCGCTAATTTTATAGGAGAACTTTCTAGAGAAGAATATGTTTGGTTTACAATTCAAAGAAATAATTTTGCAGAAAGTAAGATTTATTGAATGTAACACTAAGTTAATTCAATTGAAAATGTTAGGTATAAAGCCAGTCATCAAGTACTTCGCCAAGCTTTAAAACATTTTCAATTGAATTCTGGCAAATTAAGAATACAATTCAAGTTATTGTATATTAGTTGTTGAAAATTGTTTCAAAATCACAAAACAAAAGCCAACTAAATTCTAAGATCTTTGTTTTTGATTACGGACTAATTTATAATGAAGATTGGTGACCTAAAATTATTAATATAGTCATCTATATTATCGTTAACACTACCCAAACAATACAACAAATATGAAGATTTGCATTTTAGTCTTGAATAAATTTGTTACAATTTTCTTTCTTTTTTTTTTTTTAAAAAAAATTTCCATTGAATTATATTACAAACTTGAATATCTAAAGGTTTGATCAATATTGTAAAACTCGGCGAGTAGGTTTGATTATTCACCGAAAACACAATCGATGGGGTTCCGTCAACTGAAGAACCCCCAAATTAGGGATTTGAATAGTCGCCTTCTGAGCTCAAGTCGATCAACCGGGCGAGTACTTGACCTAGATAAGGTTTTATGAGACAAGTTTGCTCGGCGAGTATTTAATCAACTTGGCAAGTACTCACATAGCAATTATATTTTGATCCTATAAAATTTTTTATATTTTTGATGAGGTTAAACTGTTGACAAATGGTCAAATCGAGTATTCGTTGAGTAGTTGAATACTTGTTACTCTGTTAGTGGCCGATTGACTGGCGACTAACAAGTTGTAAAATATTGGATTTCGTAAAATCTTTTAAATTGTTATATTGCTAATCATTTTTTTGTTTTTTAAAATTTTAACTAAGCTAATCTTTCTAATTCAGACGAGAAAGAAGGTACATACTGAGCCAATCGTGGAGGTAGAAATGCTCATGGCTAGCCCATTTAGCAAAGCCAACGTTCTGAGTCCATCCAGGCCTGCCTCCGACATGGTGTAGTTTCGTTGAAACACACCGTATAGATGTTGTCATAGTCACGATTATCATCATCAACACATTCAAATCTTGTCTGTCCATATAATCCATGGCAGCCTCTCTCTTTCTAACTCAGGCAATATGAGAGAAATATTTATAGCAGGAAGGAGCGAAACGAGAGTTAGTGAGAGCAGTATATTCAAAACAAAATTTTTATGGTCATAAATGTTGGTCATGGCAAAAATGCCAAATAATTGTGTTTGTCACTCATATTCACATGAACAAAAAATTAATTAAGACTAGATTATAAAATTAATTTAATAGACAATAGAAGTCCAGTTACATTTAAATAAGATTTATCTACTTTTAAATCATGAATTAATATATATGTTCATGCATATGGCTTTAAAAATGCCAAAAAAAAAAAAAAAAAAAGACATCATATTTTGTTACATTTCAAGTTATTTCATATAATTTATGAAAGTAATCTAGTGATTAAACATAAGCTATTATGGTATATATATAAAATATATATTTATGCATGTCTATTTTATTCTTAGAAACTTTATTAAACAATTATTAGCATGATGAATTAAAAATGTTTCAGATTTTGTTGTCTCTAATTAGCTAGTGACTAGTTTACAATACATTGGCCTCTCTTATTGTTATTGAAAGTCTGTTAAAATTATAATCTGTTTGACTATTTAAAACACAAAACTAAGCGTACCATAATATTTGAAAGGATTCAAATAACCTTAATTCGAAAGACTGAAATTAAACAATATAACGAAATTAAAAATCAATTAAAATATGCAAAACTAAACAAAATATACAAAAGAAAAATTTTTTGGATGTCCATCTTAGTATCTACTCACCAATACGGAAAGCAACGAGGACCACCTCCCTGCTAGGGTCACCATTAGTGCTGCAGAAATGGAGATGGATCTCCGTTTATTTGATGTCTTCAGTTACTGCAATGTTAATATGTTATTCTTTAAACCTGTCGTGACAGATTAGAGTCAGGTATAATGACTGAATCTTTCACACCATTGTGTTATGTGTTGCTTATCAAAACAAGGGTTTTCGCTATACCCTAACAAATTCGGAAGCTGAGGGATTTTGGGTATATACCGTAATTTACAAGCACAAAATACATTGAAATTGATTGAGTTTTTTAATGAAGACAAAAGGGCTTTAAAAAAAACGAAAATGCAATCAATAAAAAAAAACGAATGGTAAAAAATATTGTAATATAGATTAACCCATGAAATGCTGGAAATACAAACCTGCAACTTGCAGTGGTTAGATGAAATCCTTTTTTAATTTCTTCAAAATATTAGATATGAACATATGTGAAGCATTTCATCATTAAAACAATATAATCTAAGGTTATGTTTATTTAACAATGTTATTAAATTCTTAAAAAACAACATTGTGAAAAAATATTAATTATCAATCTATCAATGGATGTACCGATAAACCTATTGGTTATTTATTCGCTAACATTGCCACATTGTTTCGTCCAGCCTCCAGATTCCGTAATTAAAGATAATTAATTCTTTAGCATGTGTGTTTTATAGGATGAACTGTTTTGTTAGTTAATATGTTGTAGGAAGCCAATATTGGCAGAAGTAAACATCAATATATTGCCCCTAAATTAATCTCATTTTTATTATTGTAATTATATGACTTTATGACAAGGAATCAATGTGAAATAAATTATAATCTGATGAAATTCTTCTGCATCAAGATCACTAATTGTTGTGTGTATTTTTCGGATTCAGTAGATGGGCTGGTAAAAGTCCAATTTAGGCCCATTTAAGACCCGATAAGAAGGCCCAATAAGGTCAACGTAGTCAAAGCCCATCAGACGAGGCCCAGTATTGACTCAAAGACCATCAAGACTTCCAGCTGGCATCAACAGACCCATAAATATAGCCAAGTCGCAGCTCGCCGCCTGCGCAGCTCGTCTTTCAGCGAGCTCAAGCTCGAGACCACTATGACACGTCAGCTCGCTCAGATACGTGATTAGTCCAGTATCTTCCAGGAAAGGCAGTTACCAAGTTCAACCATGATTCTCTCTCCAAATATGGCAATTGCCCAATCAAACCATGATTTCCTCGTCAGATATGGAGATCAATTCGAAGTCAAATTCAAGTCATCATTATCTTGAGATAAATATAGTAATTTCCTGATATTATCTGAATATATTAGGAAGTATAATTAATTTATAATTCTTTTCCTTATTTTTCCCAATTGTTTAGGGAACGTAATTAATTCAGGATTCTTTTCCTGATTTGCTACAACCAGAATTGTAACTCTTCTTTCCTTATAAATAGGGATTGAAAGCATTGTAACATGAGAATACAATATTCAATAATATACTGTCACTCTGCAGAGATTAAGAGTTGGACAGTCGTGGACGTAGGCCTATTATTGCCGAACCACGTAAAAAGCTTAGTATTCCTCGTTTGGTCTTCTGTTTCTGTCTTTGTCTTTCCTTGGTATTTGTGTTTTCTCACATTGATTGCAGGTATTGGGCATTGATTACTCGTCGACTAAATTCCAACGTCGACATTTTGGCGCTAGAGGAAGGGCTCAAACTGTAATCGTTTTCATCTTAGTTTATCAACTTTTGGCGAGATGGCAAAGACTAGATCAAACAGGTTCCTTGGAGATGACGACCAGGCGGAAAGTCACGTGAACCAATCCCAGCAGAACTTACAGCTTGGGCAAGATGCAACCACGCATGCCGCAGGCCCGTCCCATGGACAGGTTCTCGGGGCTACAACAGGCATTCCTCCTCTGCCCCACCGTCAAGCGGTCCCAATTGCCCCGGCGGCCGAAGGGCAGAATGCATTATTGCAGAGGCAGGAAGCGTTGGAAGATACGGTCAGACAGCTCACTGAAGCCGTCAATATGTTGGTACAGGCTCAGGTTCAGAACGTGACTAGGGTGGAAGTTCAGGCACCACTGGGAATGCCCCAGCCTCCTGAACCAACGCGAAGGCCTGAAAGGCTAGCAAGGGAAGTCCCGCGACCTGCAGACTCTGCTCGTTCATCTAATGCGCGTTCTAGGGCCGGAGGACACCCTGTTCAACACGAAAGGGAGGTCGCGCGTCTTGACAGCCTGGTAGCAAGACCGAGCCAGGAGGGAAACAGGCGGATGGAAGTTGGCCAAGGCAGAGTCCGAGCAGCAGCTCGTTATGTCGACGAGGTGGATGGGCAGCAGGTAAGATCCCATCGTCATGAGGGTCAATTCGAGGAAGACGAAAGGTATGACCCTGAACATTCGGCTCCAAGTCATGATCACAGAAGGAGATACGAGCTCCGAGACCCCCAACTAGAGGAGCTCCTCCAAAGAGTCTAGCAATTGGAAGCACGACCTGGAGTTCCGGAGTAGCGTGGGCTCTACGGAGACAGAACCCCATTCACAAGGGAGATTGAGACGCAGCCTCTCCCTCCGAGGTTCAAGATGCCGAGCATTCAACAGTACAATGGGGATAGTGACCCATATGACCATCTAGACGCTTTCAACGTTCAGATGGATCTGCAGACAGGAAATCCAATGGTGAAGTGCCGAGTGTTCTCGGCTACATTGGGGGATATTCCAAGAATGTGGTTCAAAAATCTCCCAGCTCGCAGCATAGGAAGTTGGGAGCAATGCCAACAGAAGTTCATTGGTCAATACAGGGCACTGAGAAGGCAGCTCGCTCCATCCTGCCACCTAGCCACCATTTTTCAGCGTCAGGGTGAGTCGTTGAAGGAATACATCACCAGATTTAGACGCGAGGTCGCGAATGTCGAGCATCCATCAGATGAAAGCATTTTGACAGCGATCTCAGCTGGGCTGCGCAAGGATGGAAAGCTATACGAGAGCATTTACAAGTCCCCAGTGAAGGATCTGGGAGAGTTCTATGAGCGAGCTGCGAAAGAGATCAGGTGGGAAGAAACCTTTGGCCCGAAAAAGCAGAATCAGAAGAATGAAGCGGGCAGTTCCAGCCAGCCAAAGAGGAGAAACAATGGCCGGAACGAAGAAGGAAGAAACAACGGCTCAAACAATCAGATCGCCAAGAAAGCGAGAAGAGAGCCAAGGTATGAGCGACCTCAGCGTTGGGGTCGCCAGGAAGGATACAGCGTCCTGACGACATCACCGGACAGGATTTACGCTGCGGAGCGAAACAAGGAGGATTTCGGGAGGCCCAATCCTATAAGGGCTCCCATTCAGCACAGAGATCAAAACAAGTTCTGTGCCTACCATAATGAGGTCGGGCACAGTACTTCAGATTGCTGGGCGTTGAAGAACGCCATCGAAAAATTGATCAGGCGAGGTCGCCTGGGAGAATATGTGGCAAGACCTGCTGACCAGCGACCTCATCAGCAACGACCTCAGCAGCAACAGCCAGTACACCAGCAACAGCCTCAGTGAGCTTCCAAGCAGGGTCAGGAACCTGCGGTAAGAACTATTTTCACTATTTATGGTGGCCCCCATATCACAGGTTATTCCAACAGATCACATGAGAGGTACTTCCGAGAGGCGAATCATTCATTTCAGCTCAATGGGTCGGAGGGACCTACCAAAAGAGCAAAGCCGACCTCGGACGAGATCGTATTCACAGAAGAAGATGCTAGAGGAGTGATCTGTCCTCATAATGATGCGCTGGTTATACGAGCTAAAATTAGCAATGTGGAAGTCAGACGCATCATGATCGATACCAGAAGCTCAGTGAACGTGATGTATAGAAGCTGTTTCGACCAGATGGGGTTGAGAGCAGAGCAAATGAGGCCATCCCCGGAGCCTTTATTTGGGTTCACTGGAGATGCTGTAGTACCGGTGGGACAGATTAAGCTGCCATTGACTTTAGGGGAGGCAGGTCGTCAGGCAACAACCTTGACAGATTTCTTGATAATCGACTGCCCATCAGCATATAACGTGGTCCTCGGGAGACCTGCTATGAACGAGTTGGACATGGTTACTTCAACCAGAACTCTGACAGTGAAGTTCCCAACTCCTAATGGCATCGGATGTGTTCGAGGAGAACAGCACCTAGCTCGGCGCTGTTATGAAGACGCTGTCAGGGTGGGCGTGAGAGGAAAGAAGGTAAACGTGGTCTCGGGGGGTGAGCCACGAGCTATGACTGAGAAGGGAGTCAGTCACGACCTGGACCCTCGCGAGGTAGATGCAGACCGAGCTACCGGTCCAATTGAGGAGTTAGAAGATGTACCAGTCAGCGAGGTAGATCCTGAGCGATGCTTAAAGCTGGGAAGAGGATTAACTCCGGAGCTGAGAATCCAGCTCGCTGACTTCTTAAAGGCGAACCTGGATGTGTTTGCATGGAACCATGAGGACATGGTGGGAATAGACCCAAAGGTGATGTCTCACAGGCTGAACATTGATCCTCATTTCAAACCAGTTCGCCAGAAGAGAAGGGCAATGACAGGGGAACGATACCTAGCACTAAAAGAAGAGATAGACAAGCTTCTGGTTAACAAATTCATTAGAGAAGCTTACTACCCAACCTGGGTCGCCAACCCTGTGCTAGTGAAAAAGAAGAACGGGAAGTGGAGGACTTGCATCGACTTCACCGACCTAAACAAAGCATGCCCCAAAGATAGTTTCCCCCTGCCAAGGATAGATCAGCTCGTGGATGCTACTGCTGGCCACGAGCTCCTAAGCTTCATGGACGCATATTCGGGATATAACCAGATCCCAATGAAGCCTGAAGATGAAGAGCACACCTCGTTCATGACTGATCGGGGACTATATTGCTACAAGGTGATGCCTTTCGGTTTAAAGAATGCTGGAGCGACATATCAACGCTTGGTGAACATGATGTTCAAAGAGCAAATTGGAAAGACCATGGAGGTCTATGTGGACGATATGCTGATAAAATCCAAGCAGATAGGTAACCATGTTGGCGACCTGAGAGAGATGTTCCAAATTCTAAGGAGCTACCAGATGAAGTTAAATCTGCTCAAATGTGCATTTGGAGTAGCTTCTGGGAAGTTCCTGGGCTTCATGGTCAACAGTAGGGGGATTGAAGCAAACCCTGAGAAGATCAAAGCACTGATTGACATGAGGTCGCCTACTAGGGTGAAGGATGTACAGAGTCTCAATGGCCAGGTCGCAGCATTGAGTAGGTTCATTTCGAAAGCTACAGACAAGTGTGTCCCTTTCTTTGACATTCTGAAGAAAGCCAAAAGTTTCGAATGGACTGAGCAGTGTGAAGTAGCCTTCCAGCAGTTGAAGGAATATATGGGACGAGCTCCACTTCTTTCCAAGCCCAAAGAAGAGGAAAAACTGATTTTATACTTGGGAGTGTCAAAGCAAGCTCTGAGTGCTGCATTGGTGAGGGAAGAAGAAAAGACGCAGCTTCCAGTCTATTATGTGAGCAAAAGATTACAGGATGCTGAAACTAGATATTCGCAGATGGAGAAACTGGCTTACTGCCTGGTGATTGCATCAAGGAAGCTGCGACCTTACTTCCAAGCTCATACTATCGAAGTCCTCACCCAGTATCCGTTGAAGCAAGTTTTACAGAAAGCAGACACCTCAGGTCGTTTATTGAAATGGGCAGTGGAGCTCGCGCAGTTCGATATCCAATTCAAGCCGAGGACGGCTATCAAAGCTCAAACTCTTGCAGATTTCATTGCAGAATTTACGGGACCTGTGGATGATGAAGCTGAGTCTTCTGAAGGTCCGGCCTGGGAGCTTTTTGTTGATGGATCATCCAGCGAGCAGAGGGCTGGAGTTGGAGTTCTACTGATCAGTCCTGAGGGCCACAAAATCCTCTGTGCTCTAAGGTTTGGCTTTCAAGCAACAAACAATGAAGCTGAGTATGAAGCTCTGCTCGCAGGACTGCGTTTGGCTAAGGAGATGCGAGCTGAACACTTGAAGATTTTCAGTGACTCACAGCTCGTCGTCAGCCACGTAATGGGAGAATATCAAGCCAGGGGACCGAAAATGGCCCTCTACCTCCAAAAAGTTCACAAGCTGCTAAGTGCATTTCAGAAGTACGAGATGAAGCAAATCCCGCGAGCTCAGAACTCGCATGCAGATGCACTAGCTCGCCTCGCAACCACACGAGATGCAGATTTCCTTGGTGCAATCCCAGTTGAGTTCCTACCAGCTCCAAGTACAGAAGAAAAGAATGTCATGATGGCCATATCCGTGCAGCCTGATTCCTGGATGAGCCCTATTCTCGAATACTTGCAGGATGGAAAGCTGTCCAGTAACAAGCTGGAAGCCCAGCGTCTACGAGCTAGAGCAGCCAGGTATTGCATCTATGATGATGCACTATACAAGAAGGGGTTCACAGCACCGTTATTAAAATGCATTGATGGCCATGAGTGTGAAACAGTGCTAAGGCAGATACACGAAGGCCACTGCGGGAACCATGCTGGGGGGCTGTCTTTAGCTCAGAAGGCACTTCGCCAAGGTTTCTACTGGCCCACCATGAGGCAAGACGCCATTGACTTAGTGAAGAAGTGCGACAAGTGTCAGAGGTTTGCTCACATTCCGCGAGCTCCACCGACTTACCTCCAATAGATGGTGAGCCCGTGGCCCTTTGCGATCTGGGGGATGGACCTGATCGGACCCCTACCGATGGCACGTGGAAGATGCAAGCATGCAGTAGTCGCAGTGGATTATTTCACTAAGTGGGCTGAGGCAAAAGAGTTAGCTGAAATCTCCACGGCAAAGATTGAGAAATTTATGTGGAGCAACATTATTAGTAGGTTCGGGGTCCCACAGCAGATCGTGACAGACAATGGGACTCAGTTCGCCAGTGACCAGTTTCTTAGATTCTGCAACGACCTCAAAATCGTTAAAAGTTTCTCAGCAGTAGACCATCCACAAGCCAATGGCCAAGTGGAAGCTGTGAACAAAATCATTAAGCAGACCCTGAAGATGAAACTGGAAGCCAAGAAAGGAGCATGGGTAGATGAGCTCCAAAAAGTATTACGGTCTTATAGAACCACAGCTCGCAGCTCCACTGGCGAGACCCCATTTTCAATGGTGTACGGATCGGAGGCTATGATCTCGGCTGAGTTTGAGGTCACCTCGCAAAGAAGAGCGACCTTCAATCCAAATGACAATAATCAGTTGCTTGCAACAAATCTGGACCTGCTTGAAGAACACAGGGAAACGGCCAGGTTAAGAGTAGCTGTCTATCAGCAAAGAATAGCGAGGTACTATAACAAGTATGCTCGCATTCGCAGATTCAATGTGGGAGACTTAGTCCTACGCCTCATTCTACCCGGAGCCCGCAAGCCGAGTGATGGATCCTTAGGCCCGAACTGGGAAGGACCGTATGTTGTCAAAGCAGCCTTGGGAAATGGAGCTTATCGCTTAGTTAATGTAAATGGAGCAGAAGTCCTCGAGCTTGGAATGCCGAGCATCTCCGCCCCTATTATCAATAAGTTTGTCATTATCTGTAATATGGATTGATTGTAAATAAAAGCTCCATTTTCCCCCTGTTTTTGATTCAACACACTAGGCTAACGGGCTCCGAGCTCAACAGCGTAAGAACAAGCTAATGAGCCAAAAAACAGGCGAGGTGACGATCCCTGCATAGCTCGCTATAAATAAAAGAGCCTAAAAAGTAAGTGACTAAGTGTCCTTGCATAGCTCGCCTAATGAGCCAAAAAAGCAGGCGAGGTGACGACCCCTGCATAGCTCGCTATAAATAAAAGAGCCTAAAAAGCAAGTGACTAAGTGTCCTTGCATAGCTCGCCTAATGAGCCAAAAAAGCAGGCGAGGTGACGACCCCTGCATAGCTCGCAATAAATAAAAGAGCCTAAAAAGCAAGTGACTAAGTGTCCTTGCATAGCTCGCCTAATGAGCCAAAAAAGCAGGCGAGGTGACGACCCCTGTATAGCTCGCTATAAATAAAAGAGCCTAAAAAGCAAGTGATTAAGTGTCTTTACATAGCTCGCCTAATGAGCTAAAAAGCAGGCGAGGTGACGACCCCTGCATAGCTCGCTATAAATAAAAGAGCCTAAAAAGCAAGTGACTAAGTGTCCTTGCATAGCTCGCCTAATGAGCCAAAAAAGCAGGCGAGGTGACGACCCCTGCATAGCTCGCAATAAATAAAAGAGCCTAAAAAGCAAGTGACTAAGTGTCCTTGCATGGCTCGCCTAATGAGCCAAAAAAGCAGGCGAGGTGACGACCCCTGCATAGCTCGCTATAAATAAAAGAGCCTAAAAAGCAAGTGACTAAGTGTCCTTGCATAGCTCGCCTAATGAGCCAAAAAAGCAGGCGAGGTGACGACCCCTGCATAGCTCGCTATAAATAAAAGAGCCTAAAAAGCAAGTGACTAAGTGTCCTTGCATAGCTCGCCAAATGAGCCAAAAAAGCAGGCGAGGTGACACCCCTGCATAGCTCGCTAAACATTCTAGAAAACCCATTATTTATACTTACAAAAATTTTGTTAAGTGTTGCTTTTATTATTATCAGGTTTTGGGTTCATTGATTATCAGCTCACAGGAAAAATGAAGAGCATTGGCCTGAGTAACATTCAACACAGAAGAAATAACAAAAGGAATTTTCATTAAGTATTGAAACTGATTACAAATTGAAAAATTAAAAGAAATACATGAAAAAGAGAAAACGAGCTGTTAGTTCTCAACGGGGGGATCTAGATCAGCCGGAGGTTCTGGACCAGTGGTAGACGAGGCAGCTTTTGATTTGAAATCCTCGACGGTTTCAAGACCTATGTCCCCAAAGATAGAGAAATCCATGTCTGGATGGGACATCCACAGTGTGTAGAGGAAATCGCGACCTGTTCTTTCCTCAGCCTCATCCCTTGCATCTGCGACCCGCACTTCCAGTTCCTGAGCTGCTTGATCTCTGAAGGCCGTTAGCTCCTCGAAGGCATTATCAGCAAGACGGTTGACAACCTCAGCCTCTTTCTTCATGTCTTCAACCTGCTGCTCCGCAGCCTCAGCTCGCTTAATAGCCTCCCCCACTTGTTGCCTAAGCACCTCAGCTCGATGCTCAGCCTCCTTCGCACGGTTATCCGCGGTTGCAGCCTCTTCAGCCCGTTTGGTTGCAGCCTCCTCACGCCTTTAGCTGCAACTTCCATCTCATCAGCTCGCTTCTTCGCCTCCTCGGCCTGTTTCTCGACAGTTTCAGCCCGGGCCAGAGCAGCATCGACCTGGTGATGAAGTACTTCAGTCTTCTCTTCTGCAGCTGAAGCCCGTTGCTCGTCCAGTGCCGCCTGTTGCTCAGATTGCCTCAGATCCTCTTTCACCTTGAGCAGCTCATCCTTTAGCATGGCATGCTCATTTTCTATTTTCTTCAAAGCTTCCTCAGCTGCTTGCCTTGCAGCGTTTGCCTCAGCGATCTGAGCTTCCTGACCTTCTATTCTGCCTGAGGCTAAGCGAGCTAGATCATCATTGGCCGCCTCCAGGTCGTATTCCAGCTTCCTCATCTCATCCTTGGCAGCCCTTGTCTCCCTTCTTCGCTTCATTGCAGCAAGGGCACCCTGAAAAATATGAACAGATTAAAATATAGTCAAGGAAGGAAATCAGCAGATGAGGAAAAGTAACTTACCAGCATGCAATGACGAGCCGCGAACTCATCCAAATCCTCGCCCCTAAGGCTCCTATTTTCCAAGACATTCGCGTGATTGAGCATAATTGTTGCCTAGTTGTCAAGGAAAGAGTTCAAGTACCTTCCTCCAGGACCCAGCTCGACGTCTGATCTGGTGGGTGAAGGAGTTCTCTCGCGCTCCGGGATATCGCGCGCATCATCATGAGAACCCCCACGTCGCGACACAACAGTACGCCTAGTCGCATATGTGCTGGGGCCAGCCCGGGTTGCCTCGGGAGCAACATTTGAAGGAGCATCACCTTTTCCAGGCTGCGAGCTGGAAGGCGGAGGTGACTGAAGATTTGTAAAAACATTGAGAGGGGCACCTCGCTAGGAGCAGCAGTCGAGGGAGTAGTGGCTCCAGCAGCAGCATGCACTTCGCTGGGAGCAGCGGTTGAAGGGGCAGTGGCTTCAGTGACTGCAGGCACTTTGGTGGATATAGCAACTGCAGGAGCCTGGTCCTGGCCAGATGGTTTGGAGCGTTTGGAGGGTGCCGCTGGAGTGGCCAAGTCTTCGGCAGGTCGTTTCGCTGAAGGAGCCGAGGAAGCTTGAAATTCAGTGGGACGTGCAGGAGGAGATTTCATGAGTACAAGTTTCCTCTGTTGGCTGGGAGTTTTGTAGAAGAAGGAGCAGGGGCTGGAGCACGAGCTGGGGATAGCAGTGAAGCCCCTGGAGTAGAGGTGTGATGTGGAGAAGAGGATGGGTCAGCCTGTACAGTAGGAGCTGCAGAGACTGGGTCTGATCCTGTCCGAGCTGAAGCAGGAGCAGGAGAAGAACTTTTTCTAGACACACCCTTTGAAGGGGTGCGAGTTGAAGACGATTTCGCCTTCGTTGGTGTGCGAGCTGAAGATGATTTTGCTTTAGACGAGGTGCAAGCAGGAGCACCTCGAGATGAAGTCTTCCGAGGTGGAGAAGGCGAGCGAATGTTATCCGAGCGAATGTCCTCCTCTGATGATGAAGAGACTGCTGGCGGAGGTCGGGAAGTAGACGCATCCTGAACTGAAACCTCAAAAACAGAAGGAAGTCTAGGCCTGTCGCTCATTTTGCCTATATCTTCCTCAGCTCGCAGAAGAAGAGATTCCTTAGAAGGGGCGAGCTTGTAAGCTCTAAGCATAGCATCGTCGAATCTGCTGCTGATGCCTGCATCGTCCGATTTGGCGAGCTTGCCAAGAGCTCGTTCCTCCCCGCTGCTGAGAGGAGACTCGTCCATTTTCAGCACTGCACAGCAAATGATCAAAGAATGATAAGTAATGAAGATACAAAACAAAATCAGCTCGTTTTAGTTTTCTTATGAATACCTGGTTTCAGGACGAAGCTGAAGTTTCGGAGATCTGCAAGAGATGGGCACGAGATATAAAACCAACTCGTCTTGTACGGCCCGACATTGGATTTGCCTTTCGCTTCTCCCTTGGGCAAAAGGTCTTTGTATTGTGACTGACGGGCTGTGAGATAGTAAATACCATCTGGTTTCTCTCCATCTCCCGCAGCCAGGGCCTTGAAAGAGTAGAACTCTTGGATGATCCTTGGTGTAGGGGCATGAAGGCCGTTCCTGTAGAAGGCTATGGCCAGCGAAATCAACTGTGTGTAAGAATTCGGAGTCAGTTGGAAAGGTGCGAGCTTGACTTTGTTGAGAAATTCGATCAAGTACGGCGAAACGGGGAACCACAACCCCTGCTCAAGATGCTGGGTGCTAACAGCGATGAATCCCCTGGGTGGATAACATGCATGATTGCTTGAATCAGGCAGCAGTATGCGGCAACCAAAAGAAATGTGGAATTGCTTGACAAGTCCTTCCACCTCAGGACGCTTCAACGATGTGGGATGACGAGCGAGTGCTGCACGGGCCTCTCTTCCCTGAATAGCATGAGCTCGGGCTTTATCGTGCTCACGAGCTTCGTTGCTTGGAATCATTCCCTTGCGAGTTCCACTTGAAGACATCTAAAAATAAATAAAAAATAAATACATATATAACATTGCAGGAGCAACAATGGTGACGGAGCAAGATGAACCCAAAATAGAAAGTTTTGAAGAAAAAGAAACCTCACTTTGAATCGTTGATGAGTAGAAGAACAACGAAAAAGGCTGAAGATTTCGTAAAAGGTAGTGGGTCCTGGTTGCTTAAGAGCTTGACACACTTGTTTGCTTTGGAAGAAAGTGATAGATGAAAGAAGAAAATGAAAAGGGACCAATGATTTATATAGACAAGTAAGCGTGAGTCCCAACCGTCAGATCTTTGGAAAGTGTAACCGTCATAAATCTGACGGTGCAGTGTAAAACGAGGCTTTGGGAATCATGCAGCCGTCAGTTGAAGGACGTGCGCATTAAATGTGCGAGTAAAGGACGTGCAGACGTCGCTTCAGTTACCACCTACATGATCGCCACGTGTCGCAACTGAAAAGGTGGAATTTGAAAGTGCACAGAGGCGGTTATAGAAAGTAAGCGTGCCAAGGAAGCCAACTTTTACCAGCAAATTCAAGCTCCCAGCTCGCTTAAGCGAACTGAGAGCTGGGGGGCTAATGTTGTGTGTATTTTTCGGATTCAGTAGATGGGCTGGTAAAAGTCCAATTTAGGCCCATTTAAGACCCGATAAGAAGGCCCAATAAGGTCAACGTAGTCAAAGCCCATCAGACGAGACCCAGTATTGACTCAAAGACCATCAAGACTTCCAGCTGGCATCAACAGACCCATAAATACAGCCAAGTCGCAGCTCGCCGCCTGCGCAGCTCTTCTTTCAGCGAGCTCGAGCTCGAGACCACTATGACACGTCAGCTCGCTCAGATACGTGATTAGTCCAGTATCTTCCAGGAAAGGCAGTTACCAAGTTCAACCATGATTCTCTCTCCAAATATGACAATTGCCCAATCAAACCATGATTTCCTCGTCAGATATGGAGATCAATTCGAAGTCAAATTCAAGTCATCATTATCTTGAGATAAATATAGTAATTTCCTGATATTATCTGAATATATTAGGAAGTATAATTAATTTATAATTCTTTTCCTTATTTTTCCCAATTGTTTAGGGAACGTAATTAATTCAGGATTCTTTTCCTGATTTGCTACAACCAGAATTGTAACTCTTCTTTCCCTATAAATAGGGATTGAAAGCATTGTAACATGAGAATACAATATTCAATAATATACTGTCACTCTGCAGAGATTAAGAGTTGGACAGTCGTGGACGTAGGCCTATTATTGCCGAACCACGTAAAAAGCTTAGTGTTCCTCGTTTGGTCTTCTGTTTCTGTCTTTGTTTTTCCTTGGTATTTGTGTTTTCTCACATTGATTGCAGGTATTGGGCATTGATTACTCGTCGACTGAATTCCAACGTCGTTTTAATGTTGACGATCGGAATCGGTCAACACCAGTCGGGGGTCGGAACCTCGCCGACGGAACGATTTGTACGGGGACAACGGTGAAGACCGCGCCGAGCCTGGGGTGAAGACTACCCTGGGAACCCTTTTTGACCTCTTGGGGTCGCGTCCGGAGTTGAACCCTCAACCTTATAGGTGTTATTGGTGTACAACTCCTACCACCAAGCTGTACACCAATAACACCTATAAGGTTGAGGGTTCAACTCCGGACGCGACCCCAAGAGGCCAAAAGAGGTTGCCCAGGGTAGTCTTCACCCCAGGCCTAGGCGCGGTCTTCACCGCGGACCTCGTACAAATCGTTCTGTCGGCGAGGTTCCGACCCCCGACCTCGGTGTTGACCGATTCCGATCGTCAACATTAAAACGCGCGTTTTAATGTTGATGATCGGAATCGGTCAACACCCGGTCGGGGGTCGGAACCTCGCCGACGGAACGATTTGTACGGGGTCCGCGGTGAAGACCGCGTCTGGGCCTGAGGTGAAGACTACCCTGGGCAACCTCTTTTGGCCTCTTGGGGTCGCGTCCGGAGTTGAACCCTCAACCTTATAGGTGTTATTGGTGTACAACTCCTACAAATTGTTCCGTCGGCGAGGTTCCGACCCCCGACCGGGTGTTGACCGATTCCGATCGTCAACACTAATAATGTTTTCTGTTTATATACCTGGACATGTGTATACATGATGTACAACATAACTGATAATGTCATATATGAACTCAACTTTCATCAAAGGGAACGCAATAAATCTATGACTTAAAGATTCGTCCACCATTTCCTTTTAATATGAGGATGGAAAACAGTCTAGCACTTGGTCGTTTATTCATGGATTGATAATGTTAGATGTCAGTAAATTAATGTGAAGTGGGCAGGTGAAAAGAAAAAGATATGAACATATAATTCACTAAATTTACAGACCATTGGTCATAAATGTTTAATTATAATTGAAGTACAAGCTCTAGAGTCACACCTAGTGCCAACAACCACGTGAACATAAAAGCATGCAAGGGCTACCACCAACTCAGGAAGGTTGTTCGTTTCTCCAGGGCATCATTAAGAAAGCAACAACTTATAGATCAGAGGTATTTCAAAATTATAGTCCTATTACCTTATGCCAAATCCCCCAAGCTCTTTCTCTATCACGCGAGTGTCAGTTATTAGCTTCATTGCATCAAGAACAATTAAGATACAAGTACAAGTTCTACTAGTACTGATAACTAGAAATACAAAGACACGGATCATCAATAAAAAAATTTGAAATAATGAACATACGAAAATGGATATCACCTTAATCATGCTTAGTATATAATATATTTATGTATATGGGAATACCATCACATTAAGAAAGCAACAACTTATAGATAAGAGGTATTTCAAAATTACAGTCCTATTACCTTATGCCAAATCCCCCAAGCTCCTTCTCTATCACGCGATTGTCAGTTATTAGCTTCATTGCATCAAGAACAATTAAGATACAAGTACAAGTTCTACTAGTACTGATAACTAGAAATACAAAGATACGAATCATCAATAAAAAAATTTGAAATAATGAACATACGAAAATGGATATCACCTTAATCATGCTTAGTATATAATATATTTATGTATATGGGAATACCATCAGCATTCATGTTGCGCATGTAGACATTTTGTAGTAAAATAATTAGCATTCACTAGGAACATGCAAAATTTTTTAGAGCCATGCTCATCATCAATGACAACCACACATAATTTAATAAATCAAGATTGCTAACAGCATAGTGCACTGTGTTGGCAATAGCATTCATGTGTACAATATTGATATGATTTGTATTTTTAAAAAAATTGATAGTTATTATGTCGAGAACATGTCCAAAATAGAATAACTATAACAGTAGGGAATCAACCCAAGCACTTATACATGAACAACACAATTTTGCAAGGTCAGGTAACAGACAATCCCATACATGTGGATAAAGAATATTCATGTTTTACCTGCTATGTTTCTATTGCTTTGTATGCCCATGGGTGTGCACATGATTGCTACTGAAATGCCGATGTGCAGTAGATGTGATAATATATTATGTGAAACATTCAGGCTATCTGAACAGCTGTTACAATGTCAGCCTCGGTGAAACAAACTCATACCTGAGTTTGTTCAGGATGATATCCAAATTGCATTTCATGTTACCACCAAAGCACAAATTGGTTAGATAACGGGGAAAAAAAATACTAAAAAAACAATTGCAGTTGTTATAATATCATAATGGAGTTCCTCTGTTACAATGTAAATACGATAGCCCGTTACCATGACAGTACCTTATCTTACCGAAATTGGTGCCCTACACTTTTGTCGGTTGTGTCCGAAGCCACCACATCTACTGCACTTTGATTGCTTTTTACCTTCACCTTTCGAAGGTTTTCTTGTTGTAGTAGGTCGTCCATGAGGCTTACGAATTTCAGGTGATAAGACAAGAGGAACGTTAACACATTCAGGCCAAATCCAGTCATATTCCGGCCCAACTGGATTAATGAAAGCTGCATAAGTTGTTGCTAATGTTTCAATTCTATAGTACGCAGCACAGTAGTCGTAACAAGATAAGCGCCGACTACTACAGGCTGCTAGTGCATGTGCACATGGCAGTTGGTCCATCTCAAATTTTTTACAGTCACACGTTCTATTCTGCAGGTTCACAACCGGGTTCACAACTCCATCAATGACAAGGTCCCTATCAACATCAATGGGACGCACAAGATAACTACAGACTTTTTTCATTCTATGTCGTAGCTTCGCTTCAACCCATTTAGTCATTGGTGTTGCCATATTTGCAGCTTCCTCACGCCTTTCCTAAAACCATATTTGAAGTAGGGCACATATATGCTCTATTAACTTCATCATCGGTAGCTGTCGTGCCTCCTTCAAAATGGCATTTAAATACTTTGCAATGTTTGTTGTCATTATGAAATATCTTCTACTATCAAACTCACATCTAGCCCATCTGGACAGTTCTGCAAGCATCAAATACTTAGCTGCCTGACTATTAACTCTGCGATTTGGGACATAACCACATTGAACAGTGAAACCCGGTATGCTTTGGCTGCCTTATAAAACATTTGCTGCACGTTGCCACCTTTACAATTGGCCTTCATGTTTTGCCCTAGGTGATACATACATATTCCATGTAATTTCTCGGGAAACGAATATGTTATGGCCGTTGCTATACTTGTGTTTCGATCTGAAATGAACACCAGATCAGTAACTTCTCCAATACAAACCTGTAGCTTTGTCATAAATCAAATCCATGAGTTATCATTTTCTGAATCTCCAACATCAAAAGCTAATGGGTACACTTGGTTATTTCTATCCATGCAAGTCGCAATAAATAGGGTACCTTTATACTTGAATTTAAGGAAAGTTACATCAACAACTATAACGGGCTGAATGGAAGATTTAAATCCAGCAATAGAACCTCCTAAGGCCATGAAAAAGTACTTGAACCAATTGGAAGCATCACATTCAATGTGGGTTATAGTCCCTGGATTTTTCATTTCCAACATCGCATAATACATCAGAAGCACACTATACGATTGCTCCGGTGATCCCCTTGCTAACGTCATTACAACCTCTCTAGCCCTCCATGCTTTATTATAATTACAACTCAGCCCATGCATTTTCTTCATGTCCTCAACAATGTCGTTTGAACGGTAACACTGAGAAGCACCCTCATACTTCCATTTGATACAATGCCCAATCAGTTTACTTGTTGCTTGCGGACGGTGAAACACGAGTGCATCAAGAGAACATGTGTGATCTGGAATGTACTTCCGCACACAAAAAGAGTCTGACCCCCAAGTTTTGTTGCCGGTAGCCACCACTTGCAACCTTTATCCACACACGCCATAACCAATAACTATTTTGTGGACTTCTTTACTCTTACATTGACTGTCTACCAATAGCTAACATTCTTATCTTCAGTTGTAGCTCTTCCTTATTACAGAATATATCACCATGCCGGGGTTCTTTAACAATGTTGCAGAATCTGTCTTTTATACATCCACCCTCTATTGCTTGAGGAACCGCAGATGTCGTTGCAACATGACAATCCCATTCAACTTCTTCTGAATTCAGCTTCTTCTCCTTTGCACTGTCAACCCTATCAAATAGTGATGCTTCCATAGGTGTCAATAAAGATGTATAGACATCTGCAGCCTGAGTACCATAATGATCAAATATAAAGTCTGCATATTTATCATCCCCCATCACATCTTAATAATTTATTGTCGCTTCTGCATAATCCAGAACTTCACTACTGAACCATTTTCGTGCAGCATCTTGTACTCCAACTTTTGTGGCACATTCTTCCTCACCTACTAACATGGCATCTGTCGAGTCACCTTTACGTTCCAATGTAATGCATAATGCATTCCTCGTGATTACATCACTAACTTCAACAATAAAGAACTCAACATCACTATCGTTCAACACCTCAATTGGTGGGGTGGCATCACACGTTTTACATTTGAACTTCATCAATATTCCAAACTTAGCTGCACTTATATCAACTGCACGACATACAGCTTCATGTAATTCTTCGTACCTTGCATTCTTCGACAATAAAATTCCTTTCGCCTTCCTACCTTCGTACATAAGGTTTCCTCCCTTATTCATCCACTAACAATTGTATTGAACTACAATCCGAACTTTATCCATATCCTTCAACCTGTCAAATTAAGGCAATACTTGTGGTTAGCAGTATATCCTAAGATTGCCTTCTGATGGTTTGTCACAGACAAGCACTACTACTCTCACAACTCTGAAATAAGTGCAGGTTGTATTATTCAATTTTTCCTCCAAACCAATTTCATGAATGTAAAAAAAACACAATATTGTACACATTTCATGCTAATATCTTATTCTTTCAGATAAAATATCTAATCGAAGGTACCAAACATTGAAAGAACAGCATCAATTAACAAGTACGTATATGAAAATCTAGCAACAAACCAAAAAATTATTTCACATTCAACACACTCATAAATGGAATACAAAATACTTCTAACTTGTTGCGAAGCTCAATCAAGATAGGGAATCATAACCTACAGGTTCATATTCTCAAGTTAAATATTTGGATTCCCAACCAACAAGTCCAAACAATATTTCATGTCTGGTTCCCAACCTGTAGGTTGGGACTCACAACCTCCAAGTTGGGAATGACGTTGTCATTTACAACCTCACTTCTTTTCTAACCTCCAGGTTGTGAATCATAACCTACAGGTTGGGATTCCCTAACTCTTGCACATCCAGTTCAATTAGATACCCAACTTCCAAGTTTGGGAATCCCAACCTCATTCTTAACGTCAAGATAGGGACTCCTCATCTATATGTTGAGAATCCACACTTTAAGATTGGGATTCCAACATCTATGTTGGATTCTCAACTGAAAGTTTGGATTCCCAACCTTAACGTCCTGACTCTCAACCAAGAGGTTTGTATTCTCAATTTCAAGGTTAGGATTCTCCATATACTGTTGATGTCTCTCTTTCCTTATAGGTTGGGAATCCCAACCTTAATCCCAATGTTGACATTGAGAATCACAATATGAAGGTTGTCAATACCAAAATTATAGAGTGCCCATTCAATCTCAAAGTTTCGGAATCTTAACCTGACCTGGTCGCACAAATTTAAAAGCAATAACTAAAAATTATATACTTTTCACATTGTTAAGACCAAATTACACCTATACAAAGTAACAAAAAGGCAAAAAACTATAATTAAATAAAAAGAGGCACAAATGGAACATTTACTACCTATGTGGTAAAAGCTGAAATGGACCAGAATATAGCATAGTTCCATTGTATGCTTCTCACAGCAACAGAAAGCTGTTTCTAGAACTTCTCTGCCACCCTATCATGGCTCAGTAGTAGCATTTGACCAAGACATAAACAATCCTTCACAAAAAAAAAAAAAAAAAAAACAAAAAACAAAAAACCTCATAATGTTTTCACAAAAAAGCCCACCAATGAATCACAACACACATGGATTCTTGCTCAAACCCTTAACATGTTTACTTGTGGAATATTCCCATCACAGCAGTTACAGGAACATATGTTTTACCTCAATCTACATGCTTGCTGTGTCCTGAAACAACAAAATCTCGGATGAGGTTTCCTAAAAACTGGTTATTTTCCTTCCAATGCTAAGAACAGACCAGACCATAGAAACAACATGATTTCTTCTATTACTCAAAAGACAAACAAAATGACAACAACCACCATATGTCATGCATCTAACAAGCACGAGGTTTTCATTCGACCCACTCTTTACATTTCCAATATCGAACGCCACGAATGGGATCGTTTACAAAATTCGTACTACACATTCAATAATAATAACTATCAATACAATTTCTCTTTCTCATTCTATTAATACCCACAACATCACACACAAAAAACACCAAAGAGCTGTCCAACATTTTTCGAATGGCCCATCCTCAGTTCTCATCACCACATTCTATTACCCTCTTTATTACAAATGTTCACCCACAACACCACACACAAAATACACCTAACAGCCACAACACCACACATAAACTACAACAAACACAAACAACCGTATGCAGCTACCCAAAGCACCTAAAAGTAGTCAGAAAAACTTACCACCTGCAGACAACAAATGGCTGCTGCAAAAAACTACTTAGTCACCTATGGCATACTCCAATTTAGTCTAATACCTCACTCCCTCCTTCTGTTGGCGGCTGTCGAAAGCTAGACGACGCTTCGAGCGTGGGAACTGTCAGCTGCCTTATGATGTCGCGAGCAGTAACCTCGCGTGTACTGTTGGCAATGGGCGGGAGAGTCATGGCACCTAAGTTTCAGCAATGGACGGGACAGTCTCTCTAACAGGCTTCAACAAAGGTGAAAACATGGAAGGCTGCAATGGATTATGCATGCAGTTCGTGACCAGTGGGTTAAATTTAAAATATAAGACTTTTGATTATATGGTTTTCAATATTGGAAGTTTTGAGGGTGGCCTTTCCAAATGAGTCATTTTCTCAATTTTCTCTAGAAAAATATAAGCGACCAGCTTCACTGGTTACTGGGTCCTAAATTTACTTCACCATCGCAGGTTTGAAACTTTGAAGTGATAGACCACCACACACACACACACACACACACACACACACACACACATATATATATATTCAAAAGAAAAGAAATGAAACTTCGAAGTAACAGACCACCATACATATTTTTCTTTTCAAAAAAGGAGATAAACAAACTATAAGAAGGATAGAGCGGGGTCACTCGAACTTGGGCCTCCAACAAACGTAATGAGGCCTTTTAACCACAAGTGTTGTTATTAAGTTATGATTTCTATGTCAGATATAAATTATATATTGACTACACAAATTAATTATAGGAAAAAAAAAATAAAAATTTGTAAAATTTGGAGATCCAGGGTGGTCGCACCTCCGACATGTGCTTAGGGCAAGCCCTGTGCAAGTGATTAATTGTACGAGCTAATTAAGTGCTCTAACAATTACTAAATGTAGCTTCGATCTAATCTCATTTATTAAAGCATTGTTCCCCTTGATTTTAAGCTTTATAGACACATATCGGCATTGAACCTGAGTGGCATCTTAGTAATGTTCGTATTTCTATGAAATTTACATAAAAAGTTGTATCTTTTTTTTTTTTTTTTGGATAATGATATATATATATATAGACATACACACACATTAAGTAAAATGACTTAAAAACCCATAAAAACATTTCTTTATTGATTTTCCATTAAATCATTTGACTTTCCATCCTCATCTTGCACTGCAATTGGTTCTAGAGATTAAATAAGTTCCAAAAGCTTTGAGATGAATCCCCATTGGCAACATACTACTGCAAGGTGCAGTACTGTCCACGCATCGTAGGTTATCCCAATAGTCAATGCATTTGAATTTGTTATGTTTTCCTACCAAGAAACAACCCCAAACTTAACCAAGAACAATCAAAAGTAATCAACCAAAGAAATTACATAAGATTTACGTGGTTTGGCAAAAATGTCTACATCCATGGGAAGGATCAAATTTTCTTGTATATTAAACAATCATAAAGAATCTTTACAAGCTTTACACACACAGATGATGTAATCTTGTTAACCCCTTCACTGCATACCAGAACAATGCAGCTTTACAAAGTCTCTCAAAGTGTTTCCCAAGCTCTCTAATTCTCTCTTTGTGATCTCTCTCTAAATTCCCCTATTTGGTTTCCTCTTCAAACCTCTATTTATTCTCGAAGAAAACTTGATCTAAAGTCTTCAATCAATAGAATTCTTCAACCAATAGGATTCTAATTCTTCAATCAATATTTTCCTCCGGTTGAATGACAGCAGAATTTGGTTATAATAATTGTGGCTAGCAACTATTTTATCCATTTATGTTGAGCTAGAGATTCCAAAGTTTATTTACAAGTCAAATAACAGAATCATTGTTAACGAAATGTTTAGGAGTTTTCCCATCACCTTTCCGCAAATCATTGTATAATGTTCGATAATGATTGTGATTGCGACCAATATTATATTAATTTTTAGACATTTCTGTCTACAAACTAATGTATAATTCTTATATTTCTTGTCTAGTACAGATATTTAAATTCGCTTATCTATATTTATATTAGTTCCATTATTGACTTAAGTGTTAGAGTGTATTCAGTCAGCATTTCATCGATGTGAAGATCAATTGTGCTCTCTTTGTTTGATTTGTGAAAAATATAGGTTGCTAGATTCTAAATAAGTTGACTGACGAGACCTACTCAAAGTCAATATATTAGTTCGACCCCACTAACGTTATTGATTAAGAGCATCTCTAATGTAATTATCTGTTTGGCCTCGTTTGGTATGCGAGATTGGATAAGATGAGATATGATAGGATTGGATTGGATGAGATGAGATATGATAAGATTGGATGAGATTAAATTAGAACAATAGCATGTTTGGTGTAATTGGGATAAGATTTGACTAAGTTAATTTAATTTTTTATAAATTGAATTTTAAATAAAAATATAATAAATTAATTGTTAAATATATTTAGCATAAATAAAAAAATAAAAATTTAAAAGTTAAATAAATAAAAATAAAAAATTACATTTTAATAAATTTTAAATTTATAAACTTCTTAAAATTATGAAATTAATTTAATAATTGTTAAATAAATTTAAAATTATAATAAATTATTTTATTTTTTAACAAATAAAATTGAAAAAATTACATAAAAAAAAAAAAAATCTTGCATCAGTTGGATTTCAATACCCATTAGCAATAGTGGGATTTGAAGTCCCATTGATATGGGACTTTGTAGGTGGAAGTCGCCATCTTTGAATGAAAATTTTTTCATCCGAAGTAGCTCCAAACACAAGTATTTAAGGTTTGAATTTTTTTCCCTAAACCCAATGCATTTCTTAGTTACCAAACACAACCCTATAGTTAAATTTCTTACCGCATTTGATAAGACAGATAAACCTTCTTCAATGCAATTCTCTAACTCAAATATGGAGGTGATATGGCATAATAATAATAATAATAAATAAAATTAAAGAATATGAAGATGAATTGAGAAACTCTTTCAGAAATGCTGACTACTATTTCTCACTCTTTTCAACCAACTAAGAATTTGAGATATTTTCTCATTCTCTATTGGAAAAAGAGAGTGATAGATATTTTATTGTGATTGGTAAAAAGTGAACACATATGTTTTAGATTATTGCATTGAAGATGAAAATATGCATCTTCACTTTTCATTTTGCTAAAGTATATTCATGTTCAAAAAATAAAATTGTTGATGTGTTACTAATATAAACTCAGAATTGAATAATAGTATGCCTCTGACTACTATCAAAGATTGTGTTTGATATATAATAAGACTCAAAAGAGTTACAGACCTAGGTTTTATTATACCATTTAGGATTAGTTCGAAATCTTAAAATATTAAAAAGTACATTTTAATCGTTTTTTCCTTTCTCGATGAGACTTTAATTCAATTATTTTAAAATCTTTAAATTCTTATTTGGATTATTGTGAATTGTAAGGATCCTAGAGTTGTCTTGTGAATCAATTAATCAATTCCCTCAGAAGAAGATGTGATACTGAAATTCTGACAAGTCATTCAATTTCTAGTTTTTCTTTTTTTTTTTTTTTTTAAGTCATTCAATTTCCTTAGTAAATCATGCAATGATAACACAGGAAAAAAAAAAATTAAACCATATGTAACTGTATTTATAGCTTGTTTTCAGGGTCAAAATAATTTTGTACAGACCAATCAACCTAGTTGGTCTATCTGATAGCCAGTTTACTTTCAATTATCATCATCAGTTGATTCAATTTCACTTAATGGTTTCCCGGAGAGAACAATCTCTGATAATATCAATGCACTCACTTGAATTTTGACCACTTGATCACTTCTTAGTTACAGTTATAAGATTACATATTAATATGTTGACGAAAAGAAATTAATTAATTCAATTCCTCTTTGTAGCTTTGGTTGGGCTAGGTTTTGTTGCAATGAACATAACATTTCCTAACACAGCCGGAGCAATCAAACACGAAGCAGTGGCGTCCAAGGTGGGTCTGATATGCCCACATTTTACAACTGCAGCTTTGAAGGCTACCAGGACACCTTAATTATATCCCCATTCTGTTAGGCAATTCTATAGAGATTGTGACATTTATGGCACGGTTGATTTCATATTTGGGAATGCAGTTGTTATTCTTTAAAATTGTAACATATATCCGCGACTTCCATTGCAAAATCAATTCAATGCAATAACAGCTCAGGGAAGAAGTGATCCTAGCCAAAACACTGGTATTTCAATACACAATTGCACAATTAAGGCAGCTGATGACCTAGCCTCGAGCAATAGCTCTATGAAAACTTATCTAGGACGTCCATGGAAGGAGTATTGAAGAACTGTTTATATACAATTATTCATGGATAGCTTGATTGAATATCCTTCTGGTTGGAGAGAATGGCCAGGGGATTTTGCACTAAAGTGTACTATATTACGCGGAATATAATAACACAGTTCTTGGATTGAATACCACTAGCAGGGTTACGTTGGCCCGGTTACGATGTTATTAATGAAACTGATGCTGGTAACTTCACTATCTCCAATTTCATACAAGGAAATATCTGGTTGCGGAGTGCCCTTCATCGGAGGTTTATTGGCTTGATGATAACATATTGTTTGTTTAATTTAACAAATTGCTGCTTGTAATATTTTTCCAATATCAAGATTTTAGTTATTTACTTTTAATCCCCTTAAAGTGTCTTGTGTAATCTCTTTTGTTTCATTAAACACAATTAATAGAAAAGATTCCATTTTATCCAAATATATATATATATATGGAAAATTCTATGAATATATATATATTTAGAATTAAAAGATTCTATGAATATGTATTAAGTAAAATATTGTGTAATCATTTTAAGTTGGAAAGATATGAAGTGGTTGGCGTTGGAAGGATCACTATTTAAAATGTGTAAGTAATTATACCATAATTTCTCAAAAAAAAAAAAAAAAATGTAACTATATCATAAGAATTTTGAGAGACAAATGGGATAAATGAATGATATTAGGGTATGATTTTTTGGATTGAGTATACTGCATACATAATTTCTTAATTAAAGGTGATATGATATCTTAAAAGAGTAAAATTCCCTCTCAAAATTAAATTGTAAATTTTCTTAAATAATTAAGATTTAAAATATAAAGAGTAATTAATCTCCAGTAGATGTCTATGAACCTACAACAAAGTTTTGAGTTGAAATTTTATGATCATGTCAGTTTATAATCTTTATTTGATATCAAAATTAAACTAGAATTAAAACATAAATTTAAATGGAAATATCAGATTGAGTCGGTTTAAACTTCCAAAAGAAGTCAAGCAAAAATTACTTGATTTAAAATTACGAAAACTACAAGAATTAAACTACTAATCAATTTACAAATTACAACTCATGCTTAAGTAATTTAAAGAAAAAAAGGCTCATGCTTAACAGTAATTCCTTCTTTTAAAAATAAGTTATTATTTTTTCACACATATATAAATTTTTAAAAAGTTATTACAGGATGATTAAATGTGAATTTACATTCTTTTGTAAAGGAAGTCAGAGCTTTTAACAATTCAAAAGCTTAAAAAATTCCTTGATTTAACATGAATAAAGACTATCTACTAATTACTACTTCAAACTCTTGACAGATTTGTGTTAGACTATCTAGGTAACGTTAATCTTAGTAAATTTTTAATTATCTTATAATTATATCAAAAATAAAAATGACAACTCATGCTTGGCTGCAAGTTTATTTTTTCCTTTTTGTCTTCTAAGTAAATATTGTAATAATTAAGTATATAAATTAAACTTTCCAAAAGTGTTTTATATAACATAGAGTTGACCCACTAAACTAGTTAATATTCATAAAAGAAAAATATGTTTCAAATAGAAATTAATTCAAAGGCCATGAAGATATATATAAATCAAATCACTGAAGAGGAAGAGTATGAAGAGTACATACTTAAAAGTTCAATTCCATAATTAAGAACATAAAATAAAACAAAAAAACAAAAAATCATACTGAAACAAACTCTTAACACCAATAAAATTTAAAGTTTAAGAGACAAATCAAGTTCCGAAAAATCATCTTGATCATGATTAGTACTTTGTAATGGACTCTTTCCTTTTAGATATTCACCCATATTGCTTGCCCTATTTTCTGCATTAATGCTTGAGTTTGCAGAGCTTTGAGACTCACCACCACCACCACCTTTTTGAGCTTGTTGAATAATACCCTCCAGTTTCTGTTTATCGTAAGTTAGTTGCCTTGTTGGATTCATAATGGTGTTAACATGACTAAAGTGATCAGCACTAAGTGGAAACCATGGATATGAAGGTTTTCGAATCATCGAATGCATGCTAACCCCAAGTGGCGATGATGTTGATGATCTATTGAAAGATCCATAAGGAGATGGAATTTGATGAGATACGCTTGAAAAAGGAGTGTTGTAATAAGGAAAATGATGGTGGTGCCCTAAGGACCCCATATGGATCTCATCTTTTTGCCTTTTCGCTAGTGCTCGCTCTTGTTTGTGTGCATTTTGATGTCCTCCCAAAGCTTGGGAGGTTGAGAAGTTCTTATTGCAAAAACTGCATGAGAACCCTCTTTGTTTTGATCTCTTACCTATGCTTTCATGGGTTGAAGATGATGGCTCTTTGATGATCAACGCTTGTGAAGAGTTCATGGTGAATAGTTTCTGTTCCAATGCCTCAGACCCATAAACCAAACCATGACGATGATGATCAAAATCTGATCTGGGCTTATAGGGTACACGATGAGTTCCTTCCACAACTCGTTCTCTATTAGTGTTTTTGTTTATAGCTTCTTCTTGAGATGCTGCTGAGATGCTGGAGTTATCTGAGTGGTACAGTTTGGAAATTGGGGTTTCCATTAGAGAGTTGGAAGACAGGAACAAGAAAGAAAAAGATTCTATGTTTTGGTTTAAAAAAATATATCAAAGCGATGTTCTATTTATCAAGCATTGTGTTGATGCTAATATCTTTTCAGTTATGGGAAAAAATCATGCTTATTATGTACTTAATTTGGAATTAATGTGAGATTATATAAGTATTTGTAAGCTCTATTTAAATATTGACTAAAAAGATGGATGTCAAACCAATCATTCCAAATATAACCTGCAACTAATAAGCAAGTGTGTGTAATTATTACTAATTTAGTGAAATTTCTTAAAACTGACATCCATGGTAATACATTCCTTTTTGTTAATGTTGACTTCTCCGATTTAAATTCAAATCAATTCAGCTCTTTACAAGTTTAGCAAAAGTAATCCTTAAAGTTTGATTAATGAATGAAAGAAAGAAAAGAAATGAGCCATCAATTTTGATTTTGATTGTGAGAATAAAGGAAGTATATATCAATAAGAATATAAAGAGGCAATTAAGGAGCTTTAATTCTCTTTTATTAGAGAATGGGTTTTGAATGTAAAATTTGCTTTTAAATAGTGCGCAACAAGGTGTGTTTTTTTTTTTTTAGTGTGCAGCAAGTTAAACATTGATATTATCATATTAAATGAACATTTTTAACAAATATGCCACATTCGGTTATCATAAATTTTAAATTCAAATTGATATTCTCTTCTTAATTTCTTATCTTTCTTGATTAGAAATTTACAATTAAATTTTTTTCTAAAAATAAAAGTTAGCAATTTAACACAAAATACTTTATAACATTGATACTTTATGTCACATACACACACGCACATATATATATTTAAATATGACACATTTTAGTATAAACTTGGGTATATATACACTTGATTAAAAAAAGGTGATTGTATTATAAAATATGTGATTATAATTTATAATATGTGATTATAACTAAACATGTATTATTATAATTATTAAATCTAATCACTTTTACTGTTTATAATTAAATATGTTTAGTTGTAATCATATATAACAAATTATAATCATATATTTTAAAATATAATTACGTATTTTCTTTTTTATCAAGTGTGTGTATACCTAAGTGCACTCAAGGGACCCCTATATATATATATATATATATATATATATATACACACACACCTTAAGATTTTGAAAGTGAAATTTGCAAGGTTAAATATTTTTATTATAACGTATGTCATTGTGCACGTTTTCATCTATGAAGGTGGTGGGTACAAATCTTACTTTTTCTTATATGAACCTTAATTACTTTCTCTTATATCTATCCAAGTTGTTGGGTGATTCATATTCCAATTATTTTTTTGTTTGTCGGTTTGCTTCAGTATGCAAAACACATATAAGCAACAAATTCCTACATAATGAAAAAGATTTTTTTTTTTTTTTCCCTTGTTTTTAGTCTTTGGCTCAAGATGCAATGGTTGGGGTGAAGTATAACTTAATAATCAAGATGAGGACGAGAAAGTGCTCTCTCATAATGGTTTATTACAACACAACTTAACTTTGTTTAAGTCAAAAACAAGTTGAGCTTGGTTGAATGGACCCTCTTCCTCTATTTCCTTTTGTTGAAGGCCATAACTGTGTGAAATTTGGAAATTGTTATTTTATCCGTCATCTTGTTTAGTGAACATAGTAGTGAAGGAAGTTGCTAGACCGCAATAAACTACTTGGAAAATCGTGAAATCCTTCTACTTCGTTTGTGTGTGAATTTTGTGTTGTTCACATAAAAACAAATTTATATAGTGCATGTTCTGGATTTATATATATTGAAAGGGGTGTTGTGTTTCTATATTGTTTTTGTATTACCGAAAGAGGGAAATTAGGCTTTGAAAACCAAGTATTATGATCACATGGACTTGTCTAATGTAGGGGTTAATAGGGTCTTTAAGACAAAGGTTTTTAGGTTTTGTTGTTAGATGGAGACTAAAGGTATTTGGGGTTGTACCCTTGAGTCAGAAAAAGTAAGGCAGATATGTCTACCAACTCATATATATCTCTTCGTCCCTTACTAGTTATATAGTAGCCCAATTTATGTTAGCTAGCAATGTGCATCATCGTGCATCATTGTGCTTAACATGCAGACCGAAACCCCTTCCACAACATACATTCTTTGTACGTTACCATAAATTACCTATAACAACATAAACCTCATGTATGTTGTGGTTTTCATGTTGTCATAGGTCTAATTTTTTGTAGTGTTTCCGAGATGAATGTGACAAATTTTTGCTATAATTTTCAAATTCAAAGGGAGCTCTTCACTAGAATAGTAGACCAAGTAGGAATGCTCAACATGTTGAAGAGCTTTGTCGTATGCATTTGTTTCCATACACACGGAGGCTAGTAGATCAATTATGTCGAATAAGCTTCAGATAGGTGACTCTTTAAATAGTCCTCCAAAACGCCAACAAAATTTTCAATCTAACCACTTTTAACGTATAATTGAGATAGAGTAAAATTAAATGCATAAAGACATGAAAAGACGTTAAAAGAAGAAAAGAAAAAGTCCTAAAATGAAGGTATAAGATAGGCACAAAACTGTCGTCCTTTGACAAAGATCCATGTTAAAAAAGTCCCTAGATACAAGTATTATTATACAAACATATTCAAAGTTGTGAAAATTCATTATCTAATAATGAGTTTGAGAATGTTAACTGAACACTTAAAAGAACTTGAAATTTTGAGTGGACAACTTGTTGTATGCATTTTTCGGACTCGTTAATTGGGCTGGTAGAAGTCCAATTTAGGCCCGTTTAAGACCCGATAAGAAGGCCCAATAGGGTCAGCCCAGTCAAAGTCCATCAGACGAGGCTCAATATTGACTCTAAGCCCAGCAAGTTCTTTAGTTTGCTTAAAGGGATTTTCAGCTGGCATCAACAGACCCATAAGCATAGCCAGGTCACAGCTCGCTTCATGCACAGCTCGTCTCTCAGCGAGCTCGAGCTCGAGACCACCATAGACACGTCAGCTCGTCCAAGAACGTAATAAGTGCAGTATCTTCTAGAAACAGGCAGTTACCAAGTTCAACCATGATTCTCTCTCCGAATATGGCAATTACCCAGTCAAACCATGATTTCCTCATCAAATATGGAGATCCATTCAAATTCAAATTCAAATTCAAATCAACCTTATTTCAAGATAATTACAATAATTTCTTGATATTATCCAAACATATTAGGAAGTATAATCAATGTATAATTCTTTTCCTTATTTTTCTCAATTATTTAGGGAATGTAATTAATTCAGGATTCTTTTCCTGATTTGCTACAACTAGAATTGTAACACCTCTTTCCCTATAAATAGGGATTAAAATCATTGTAACAGGGACATACAATATTCAATAATATACTGTCACTTTGATGAGATTAAGAGTTAGACAGTCGTGGACGTAGGCTTTAATTGCTGAACCATGTAAAAGTTCGGTGCTTAGGTTTATTCTTGGTTCTTTATTGTGTCTTTTCTAGATTTTTGTATTTTCTCACATTGATTGCAGGTATTGAGCATTGATTACTCGTCGACTGAATTCCAACGTCGACATTTTGGAGCTAGAGGAAGGGCCCAAACTGCAATCTTAATCATCTCAGTTTATTAAACATGGCAAGAACCAGACAAACCAAGTATGTGGGCTCAAGGACCGACCAGGCAGATATCCAACCCGGTCACCATCAACGTGATGCGCAGTAGGTAGAGGACGCACCCATATATGCAGCAGGCACGTCCCACGGCCAGGCAATCGGTGCTGCAGCAGGCATCCCTCCTCTACCTCTTCGTCAGCCAGTTCTAGTGGCCCCAGTAGTTGATGGACAACAGGAGTGGCATGAGAGACAACAGGCGTTGGAGAATACGGTCAGACGGCTCGCAGAAGCTGTCAATATGCTGGTGCAGACTCAAACACAGAACGTACCAGCGGTGGAGGTTCAAGCACCAAGACACGTGCCCCAGCCGCATGAAGCAATGCAAGCACCCGAGAGGCTGGCAAGGGGAATCCAACGACCTGCAAGATCAGCTCGTTCATCCAATGCGCGTTCCAGAGCCGAACACCCTGTCCGCGATGAAAGGGAGGTCGCTCGTCTAGTTAGCCTGGTGGCAAGGCCGAGCCAAGATGGACGCCAATGAGCAGAGGTCGGTCAAGAAAGAGTTAGAGCCGCAGCTCGAATGTTGATGAAGTGCATGGACGACATGCGGGTCCCATCAGCCTGGAGGTTGGCTCGAAGAGCATGAGAGGTATGACCCAGAGCATCCTTCTCCGAGCCGCGACCACATGAGGAGATACGAGCCTCGAGATCCACAAGTAGAAGAGCTCCTTCAAAGGGTCCAGTAGTTGGAGGCACGACCTGGAGCAGCAGCGTGGGTACTATGGGGGAAGGACTCCCTTCACAAGGGAGATTGAGACACAGCCTCTCCCCCTGAGGTTCAAGATGCCAAATATTCAGTAGTATAATGGGGACAGTGACCCATATGACCATCTAGACGCTTTCAACGTTCAGATGGACCTACAGACAGGAAATCCAATGGTGAAGTGCCGAGTATTCCCAACTACATTGGGGGATATTCCGAGGACATGGTTCAAGAATCTTCCAGCTCGTAGCATAGGAAGTTGGGAGCGATGCCAACAGAAGTTTGTTGGTCAGTACAGGGCACTGAGAAGGCAGCTCGCTCCATCCTGCCACCTAGCCACCATTTTTCAGCGTCAGAATGAGTCGTTGAAGGAATATATCACCAGGTTCAGACGCGAGGTCGCGAATGTCGAGCATCCATCAGATGAAAGCATATTGACAGCAATCTCAACTGGGCTACGCAAGGATGGGAAGCTATACGAGAGTATTTACAAGTCCCCAGTGAAGGATCTGAGGGAATTCTATGAGTGAGCTGCGAAAGAGATCAGGTGGGAAGAGACTTTCGACCCGAAGAAGCAGAATCAGAAGAATGAAGCGGGCAGTTCCAGCCAGCCAAAGAGGAGAAACAATGGCCAGAACGAAGAAGGAAGAAATAACAGCTCAAGTAATCAGATCGCCAAAAGAGCGAGGAGAGAGCCAAGGTATGAACGACCTCAGCGCTGGGGTCGCCAGGAAGGATACAGCGTCCTGACAACATCACCGGACAGGATTTACGCTGCGGAGCGGAATAAGGAGGATTTTGGGAGACCCAATCCTATAAGGGCTCCCGTTCAACAAAGAGATCAGAACAAGTTCTGTGCCTATCATAATGAGGTCGGGTACAGTACTTCGGATTGTTGGGCGTTAAAGAACGCCATCGAGAAATTGATCAGGCGAGGTCACCTGGGAGAATATGTAGCAAGACTTGCTGACCAGCGACCTCACCAACAACGACCTCAGCAGCAACAACCACACACTAGCAACAGCCCCAGCGAGCTTCCGAGCAAGGTCAGGAACCTGCGGTAAGAACCATTTTTACCATTTATGGTGGCCCCCATATCGCAAGTGATTCCAATAGATCGCATGAGAGATACGTCCGAGAGGCGAATCATTCATTCCAGCTCAATGGGTCGGAGGGACCTGCCAAAAGAGCAAAGCCGACCTCGGATGAGATCGTATTTACAGATGAAGATGCTAGAGGAGTGATCTGTCCTCATAACGATGCGCTGGTTATACGAGCTAAAATTAGCAATGTGGAAGTTAGGCGCATCATGATCAATACCGAGAGCTCGGTGAACGTGATGTATAGGAGCTGTTTCGACCAGATGGGGCTACGAGCAGAGCAAATGAGACCATCCCCGGAGCCTTTATTTGGATTAACTGGAGATGCTGTGATACCAGTGGGGCAGATTAAGTTGCCATTGACTCTGGGGGAGGCAGGTCGTCAAGCAACAACCTTGACAGACTTCTTGATAATCGACTGCCCATCAGCATATAATGTGGTCCTCGGAAGATCTGCTATGAACGAGTTGGACGTGGTTACTTCAACCAGAACTCTGACAATGAAGTTCCCAACTCCTAATGGCATCGGATGTGTTCGCGAAGAACAGCACTTAGCTCGACGTTGCTATGAAGACGCCGTGAAGATGGGTATAAGAGGAAAGAAGGTGAACGTGGTCTTAGAGGGCGAGCCACAGACGATGACTGAGAAAGGAGTCAGTCACGACTTGGACCCTCGTGAGGTAGATGCTGACCGAGCGACTGGTTCGATTGAGGAATTGGAAGATGTACAAGTCAGCGAGGTAGATCCTCAGCGATGCTTGAAGCTGGGAAGAGGATTAATCCGGAACTAAGAATCCAACTCGCTGACTTCCTAAAAGCGAACTTGGATGTGTTTGCATGGAATCATGAGGACATGGTGGGAATAGATCCAAAGGTGATGTCTCACAGGCTGAACATTGATCCTCATTTCAAGCCAGTTCGCCAGAAGAGAAGAGCAATGACGGGGGAACGATACTTAGCACTCAAAGAGGAGGTGGACAAGCTGCTGGTTAACAAGTTTATCAGAGAAGCTTACTACCCGACCTGGGTCGCCAACCCTGTGTTGGTGAAGAAAAAGAATGGAAAGTGGAGAACTTACATCGACTTCACTGACCTGAACAAGGCGTGTCCCAAAGACAGTTTTCCCCTGCCAAGGATAGACCAGCTCGTGGATGCTACTGCTGGCCACGAGCTTCTAAGCTTCATGGATGCATATTCGGGATATAACCAGATCCCAATGAAGCCTGAAGACGAAGAGCACACCTCGTTCATGACTAATTGGAGGTTATATTGTTACAAGGTGATGCCCTTCGGTTTGAAAAATGCTAGAGCAACCTATCAACGCTTGGTGAACATGATGTTCAAAGAGCAGATCGGAAAAACCATGAAGGTCTATGTTGATGATATGCTAGTAAAATCCAAGCAGATAGGTGATCATGTTCGCGACCTGAGAGAGATGTTCCAAATTCTGAGGAGCTACCAAATGAAGTTAAATCCGCTCAAATGTGCATTTGGAGTAGCTTTTGGGAAATTCCTAGGCTTCGTGGTCAACAGTAGGGGAATTGAAGCAAACCCTGAGAAGATCAGAGCACTGATTGACATGAGGTCGCCTACTAGGGTGAAGGACGTACAGAGCCTCAATGGTCAGGTCGCAGCATTGAGTAGGTTCATTTCGAAAGCTACAGACAAGTGTGTCCCTTTCTTTGACATTCTGAAGAAGGCAAAGAGTTTCGAGTGGACTGAGCAGTGTGAAGTAGCCTTCTAGCAGTTGAAGGAATATATGAGGCGAACTCCACTTCTTTCCAAGCCCAAAGAAGATGAAAAGCTGATCTTATACTTAGGAGTGTCGAAGCAAGCCCTGAGTGCTGCGCTGGTGAGGGAAGAAGAAAAGACGCAGCTTCCGGTCTATTATGTAAGCAAACGGTTACAGGATGCTGAAACCAGATATTCGCAGATGGAGAAACTAACTTACTGCCTGGTGATTGCATCGAGGAAGCTGCGACCTTATTTCCAAGCTCATACAATTGAAGTCCTCACCCAATACCCGTTGAAGCAAGTCTTGCAGAAAGCAAACACCTCAGGTCGTTTGTTGAAATGGGTAGTGGAGCTCGCGCAGTTCGATATCCAGTTCAAGCCAAGGACGGCTATCAAAGCTCAGGCTCTGGCAGATTTCATTGCAGAATTTACGGGACCTGTGGATGATGAAGTGGAATCTTCTGAAGGTCCAGCCTGGGAGCTTTATGTTGATGGATCGTCCAGCAAGCAGAGGGCTGGAGCTGGAGTTCTACTGATCAGTCCTGAAGGCCACAAAATCCTCTGTGCTCTAAGGTTTGGCTTCCAGGCGACGAACAATGAAGCTGAGTATGAAGTTCTACTCGCGGGACTCCGTTTGGCTAAAGAGATGCGAGCTGAACACTTGAAAATCTTCAGTGACTCACAGCTCGTTGTTGGCCACGTAATGGGGGAATATCAAGCCAGGGGACCAAAAATAGCCCTCTACCTCCAGAAAGTTCACGAGCTGCTAGGTGCATTTCAGAAGTACGAGATGAAACAGATCCTGCAAGGTCAGAACTCGCATGCTGATGCACTAGCTCGCCTCGCGACTACGCGAGATGCAGATTTCCTTGGGGCGATCCCAGTTGAGTTCCTACTAGCTCCAAGTACAGAAGAAAAGAATATGACGATGGCCATATCCGTGCAGCCTGATTCCTGGATGAGCCCCATTCTCAATTATTTGCAGGATGGAAAGCTGCCAAGTAACAAGCTGGAAGCCCGACGTCTACGAGCTAGAGCAGCCAAGTATTGGATCTATGATGATGCACTGTACAAGAAGGGTTCTCAGCACCGTTATTAAGATGCATTGATGGCCCTGAGTGTGAAACAGTACTAAGGCAGATACACGAAGGCCACTGCGGGAACCACGTTGGGGGGCTGTCTCTAGCTCAAAAGGCACTTCGTCAAGGCTTCTACTGGCCCACCATGAGGCAGGACGCCATGAATTTAGTGAAGAAATGTGACAAATGTCAGAGGTTTGCTCATGTTTCGCGAGCTCCACCAGCTTATCTTTAACAAATGGTGAGCCCATGGCCCTTTGCCATTTGGGGGATGGATCTGATTGGACCTCTACCGATGGCACGAGGAAGATGCAAACATGCAGTAGTCGCAATGGATTATTTCACTAAGTGGGCTGAGGCAAAAGAGTTAGCTGAAATCTCCACAACAAAGATCGAGAAGTTTGTGTGGAGCAACATTATTTGCAGATTCGGGGTCCCACAGCAGATCGTGACAGACAATGGGACCCAGTTCGCTAGTGACCAGTTTCTCAGATTCTGCAACGACCTCAAGATCGTTAAAAGCTTCTCAGTAGTAGACCACCCACAAGCCAACAGCCAAGTGGAAGCTGTGAACAAAATCATCAAGCAGACCCTGAAAATGAAACTGGAAGCAAAGAAAGGAGCATGGGTAGATGAGCTTCAAAAAGTATTGTGATCTTACAGAACCACAGCTCGCAGCTCCACTGGCAAGACTCCATTTTCAATGGTATACGGATCGGAGGCTATGATCCCAGCTGAGTTTGAAGTCACCTCACAAAGAAGAGCGACCTTCAATCCAAATGACAATGATCAACTACTTGCAACAAACCTGGACCTGCTCGAGGAACACAGGGAAACGGCCAGGTTAAGGGTAGCTGTCTATCAGCAGAGAATAGCGAGGTACTACAACAAGTATGCTCGGGTTCGCAGATTCAATGTGGGAGACTTAGTCTTATGCCTCATTCTACCAGGAGCCCGCAAGCCAAGTGACGGATCCTTAGGCTCGAACTGGGAAGGACCATATGTTGTCAAAACAGCCTTGGGAAATGGAGCTTATCGCTTAGCTAATGCAAATGGAGCCGAAGTCCCTCGAGCTTGGAATGTCGAGCATCTCCGCCCTTATTATCAATAAGTTTTTTTTTTTATGATCTGTAGTATGAAATCATTATAAATGAAAGCTCCATTCTCCCCTGTTTTTGATTCAACTTACCTCACTAGGCCAACGGGCTCCGAGCTCAACAGCTCAAGAATAAGTCATAAAGAGTCTAAAAAGCAGGCGAGGTGACGACCCTTGCATAGCTCGCTAAAAGAGCCTAAAAAGCAGATGACTAAGTGTCTCTGCATAGCTCGCTAAAAAGAGCCTAAAAAGCAGGCGAGGTGACGACCTCTGCATAGCTCGCTAAAAGAGCCTAAAAAGCAGATGACTAAGTGTCTCTGCATAGCTCGCTAAAAGAGCCTAAAAAGCAGATGACTAAGTGTCTCTGCATAGCTCGCTAAAAAAAGCCTAAAAAGCAGGCGAGGTGACGACCCCTACATAGCTCGCTAAAAGAGCCTAAAAAGCAAGTGACTAAGTGTCCTTGCATAGCTCGCCTAATAGAGCCTAAAAAGCAGATAACTAAGTGTCTCTGCATAACTCGCTAAAAAGAGCCTAAAAAGCAGGCGAGGTGACGACCCCTGCATAGCTCGCTAAAAGAGCCTAAAAAGCAAGTGACTAAGTGTACTTGCATAGCTCGCTAAAACGTATAGATAAAAATAAGTTCATTAAACCTTGTATGGTTAAACAGCTCGTTAATAGCTTCCATTTAATGAACGAGGTTTTTATCTATACCAACAGATTACTTAACCAAGTAATTATTTAAGTTATGAATTGATATAATGGGTTAAGTATGAACTTGTAACGTGCTAATTAGCTCGCATAAATAAAATATACAACACATTGCGTACACAATCAATACAGGAAATGCGAGGAAATGAAAGAATAAATTTTATTGAAGGAAAAATCTATTACAAATTAAAGATAAAAATAAGCATAAGAGAAAGATGCTACAGCTAAACAGGGATCTATGCGCTGAAGTCAGACTATCAGAGGGGAGAAGCGAGCTAGTCAATAGGCTCAGATTGAGAGGTCGCTCCAGGAGCTTGCTCTATCGGAGGAGTTGGATCAGATAAGGATTAGGCAGCTTTTGCTTTGAACTCCTCTACAAGTTCAAGTCTCACATTCCCAAAGATGGAAAAATCCATTCCCGGGTGGGACGACCACAGCGTAAAAAGAAAGTCACGACCAGTAGCTTCCTCAGCCTCATTCCTGGCTTCAGCAACTTTGACCTCCAGCTCTTGAGTGGCCTGCGCTTTGAAGGTCGATAGCTCCTCGAAGGCATTGTCAGCAAGCTGGTTAACGACCTCAGCTTCTTTCTGTATGGCCTCCGTTCGCTTTTCTGCAGCCTCAACCCGCTGTATGGCTTCCCCCACTTGTTGCCTGAGTATATCAGCCCGTTGCACTGCTTCCTCGGCCCGTTTTCCTGCAGCCTCAGCCCTCTGCACTGCAGCATTAGCCCATTGCTCGGATTCTTCAGCTCGTCGAGCAGCACTTTCTATCTCTCCAGCTCGCTTCTCGGCAGCCTCAGCTCGCTCCGCCACAGTCTCGACTTGACGATCGAGCACTTCAATTTTATCTTCGGCAGTCGAAGCTCTTTGCTCTGCCAACTCGGCCCGTTGCTCAGACCGTTTGAAATCTTCCCTTATTTTGAGTAGCTCATCCCTTAGCATGTTGCGCTCATTTTCCATTTTACGAAGAGCTTCCTCGGCTGCCTGCCTTGCAGCGTTTGCTTCAGCGATCTGAGCTTCCTGACCTTGTATTCTGCCCGTGGTCAAGCGAGCTATATCATCAGTGGCCGCCTCCAGCTCGAATTCCAGCTTCCTCATCTCATCCTTGGTAGCCCTTGTCTCCCTTTTCCGCTTCATTGCAGCAAAGGCACCCTGGAAATGATGCACAGGTTAAAATCTAGTTAAGTAAGGAAATCAGCAGATGAAGAAAAATAACTTACCAGCATGCAATGACGAGCCGCGAACTCATCTAGATCCTCGCCCTTAAGACACCTATTCTCCAGGACATTCGTATGATTAAGCATAATTGTTGCCCAGTTGTCAAGGAAGGAATTTAAGTATCTTCCTCCAAAACTCAGCTCGATGTCTGGTCTGGTTGGCGAGGGAGTTCTCTCACGCTCTGGGATATCACGCGCATCATCATGAGAAGCACCACGTCGCGATACAACGGTACGCCTAGTCGCATGCCCGCTGGTGCTAGTTCGGGTTACCTAGGAAGCAACCTTAGGAAGAACACCCCCTTTTTCAGGCAGCAAGCTGGAACCTGGAGTCTGCTGAAGATCTGAAGAAGCGGTAGCCCCAGCGGGCATCTCGTTGGGAGCAGCGGTTGAAGGAGCAAAGGCTTCAGCAGTAGTAGGCACTTCGCTGAAAGCAGCAACCGCAGGAGCCTGGTCCTGGGCAGATGGTTTTGAACGCTTTGAAGGGGCGGCTGGAGTGGCCAAGTCCTCAGCAGGCCGTTTCATTGAGGGATTCGAGGAGGCTAGAGATACAGCGGGACTTGCAGGAAGAGATTTCATAAGCACAAGTTTCCTCTTGTTGGTTGGAAGTCGCTCAGAGGAAGAAACAGGGGCTGGAACACGAGCTGGAATTGGCAGTGAAGCCTCTGGAGCAGATGTGTGATGTGGAGAAGAGGATGTATCAACCTGTACAGTAGGGGCTGCAGGGACTGGGTCTGATCCTGTCCGAGCTGGGGCAGGAGCTGAAGAAGTAGTTTTTCTAGATGCACCATTTGAAGGGGTGCGAGTTGAAGACGACTTCGCCTTCGATGGGGTGCGAGCTGAAGACGATCTCGCCTTAGATGAGGTGCGAGTAGGAGCACCTTGGGTAGAAGCCTTCCGAGCTGGAGAAGGTGAGCGAGTTGCACCCGCTGATGGTAAAGAGACTGATGGCAGAGGTTGGGAAGCAGACGTGTCCCCAACCTGAACTGGAACTTCAAAAACAGAGCGAAGTCTAGGTTTATCACCGATCTTGCCTATGTCCTCCTCAGATCGCAGAAGAAGGGAGTCCTTGGGAGGAGCAAGGCTGTAAGCTCTAAGGACAGCATCATCAAATTTGCTGCTGATACCCGCATCCTCTGATTTGGCGAGCTTGTCAAGAGCTCGTTCCTCCTCGCCACTGAGAGGAGACTCGTCCATTTTCAGCGCTGCATAGCAAATGATTAAAAGATAATAAAAAAGGTACAAAATAAGTTCAGCTCGCTATATTTCCTTTATATATACCTGGTCTCAGGACAAAGCTGAGATTTCGGAGATCTTTGAGAGAGGGGCACGAGACGTAAAACCAGCTCGTCTTATACAGCCCAACGTTAGATTTGCCTTTCGCTTCTCCTTTGGGCAAAAGGTCTTTGTACGGCGACTGACGAGCTGTGAGATAGTAAATACCGTCTGGTTTCTCTCCTTCTCCTGTACTCAGAGCCTTGAAGGAGTAGAACTGCTGTATAATTTTTGGTGTAGGGGGATGAAGGCCGTTTCTGAGAAAGGCCAGGCCAGTGAGGTCAGCTGCGCATAAGAGTTTGGAGTCAACTGGAATGGCGCGAGCTTGACCTTGTTGAGAAAAATGATCAAGTATGGTGAAATGGGGAACCGCAACCCTTGCTCGAAGTGTTGAACGCTAACAGCAATGAATCCCCTGGGTGGATAACATGCATGGTTCATTAAGTCAGGCAGCAATACACGACAACTGAAGGGGATGTGGAATTGCGTGACAAGCCCCTCCACATCAGGACGCTTTAGCGATGTGGGATGACGAGCGAACGTATCATGAGCCTCTCTTCCCTGTATAGCGTGAACTCGGGCTTCATAATGCTTGCGAGCTTCACTGCTTGGAGCAATTCCCTTGCGAGTTCCGCTTGAAGACATCTAAAAAAAAAAAAAAACGAACCAGAAGGAAAAACGTCATTACAGGTACAACAATGGTGATGAAACAGAGTAAAACCTAAAATAGAAAGCTTGAAGGAAAAGATGTCTCACTTTGAGCTATTGATGAGTTGAACAACGACGAGAAAGGATGTTGATTTCGTGAAAAGACAGTAGGTCCTGGTTGCTTGAAAGCTTGAACACTCGATTGCTTTAAAAGAAAATGATAGATGAAAAATGAAAATGCAAAGAGCCCATCGATTTATATAGACAAGTAAGAGTGAGCCCCAACCGTCAGATCTTTGGAAAGTGTAACCGTCATAAATTTGACGGTGCAGCGTAAGGTACGGCTTTAGAAATCATGCAGTCGTCAGTTGAAAGACGTGCGCATTAAATACGCGTGTAAAGGACGTGCAAACGTCGCTTCAGTTACCACCTGCATGATTGCCACGTGTCGCAACTGAAAAGGTGGAATTTGAAAGTGCACAGAGGCAGTTATAAAGGTAAGCGTGCCAAGGAAGCCAACTTTTACCAGCTAGTTTGAGCTCCCAGCTCGCAGAAGCGAACTGAGAGCTGGGGGGCTAATGTTGTATGTATTTTTCGGACTCGTTAATTGGGCTGGTAGAAGTCCAATTTAGGCCCGTCTAAGACCCGATAAGAAGGCCCAATAGGGTCAGCCTAGTCAAAGTCCATTAGACGAGGCTCAGTATTGACTCTAAGCCTAGCAAGTTCTTTAGTTTGCTTAAAGGGATTTTCCAGCTGGCATCAACAGACCCATAAGCATAGCCAGGTCGCAGCTCACTTCATGCACAACTCGTCTCTCAGCGAGCTCGGGCTCGAGACCACCATAGACACGTCAGCTCGTCCAAGAACGTAATAAGTGCAGTATCTTCCAAAAACAGGCAGTTACCAAGTTCAACCATGATTCTCTCTCCGAATATGGCAATTACCCAGTCAAACCATGATTTTCTCATCAGATATGAAGATCCATTCAAATTCAAATTCAAATCAATCTTATTTCAAGATAATTACAATAATTTCCTGATATTATCCAAACATATTAGGAAGTATAATCAATGTATAATTCTTTTCCTTATTTTTCTCAATTATTTAGGGAATGTAATTAATTCAGGATTCTTTTCCTGATTTGCTACAACCAAAATTGTAACACCTCTTTCCCTATAAATAGGGATTAAAATAATTGTAACAGGGACACACAATATTCAATAATATACTGTCACTCTGCTGAGATTAAGAGTTGGACAGTCGTGGACGTAGGCTTTAATTGCTGAACTACGTAAAAGTTCGGTGCTTAGGTTTATTCTTGGTTCTTTATTGTGTCTTTTCTAGATTTTTGTGTTTTCTCACATTGATTGCATGTATTGGGCATTGATTACTCGTCGACTGAATTCCAACGTCGACACAACTGATCCAAGACTAATGACCAAGATTAAGTGGCAAGAAGTTTTCTTTTTTGGTTTTGAATATATTCATTTTCTTAAAAGATAAAAAATATACGAGAGTACTACTACATCATCATGTGAATACACATATAAATGCTCAGGCTGATCATATGTACAGAGAACACTCATCACAATAGAATTAGGGTCACTGTCAAGGAAGCTATATGCATGCAAATGCAAGCTTTGATATTCTGGGAAAGAATAATGTCTTAGAATTAAACCAGGCTTGTAATAAGGAAAGATCAACGCAAAACCTTAGTGCATGTCTTGAGAGCTTCAACATTCTTAGGGCAGTTGCACTATTTCTCAATAAGATTCAGTTGCTCTGTGATAATCTCGAAGCTCAACATAAAATGAAGCAAGATGAAATCTCAGAGTGATATCACTAGGATATGCTCTATTGCATTCTCAAGGCGTCTCTTCGCCTTAAGTACTTTCCTTGGTTCACTGCACAGTTACATCCATTGATTAGTCCAATCTTCTCATCCAACAACATTAAAAGCAATAAGGAGAGTTCTAACATATGCAGGCTCTCTTTTCTATTGTTGTGAAATGTTAAATTATGATCTCTTCAACTAGAGGAATATATAGATATACATGTATAAATATGACAATTATACAGACAATAGTAACTTAATCAAGTTTCATACTCAACATTAGTATGCTTTGATCTAGCCAAATCATTAACATAAATAAATGTATTCAAATAAAAGATCCAAAAAATCTCAGGCCATCAATAAAAGCCGTGAGAATTTTTACTTCGTATTGTTAACCAAGAAAATACTTGTCGGAAATAGGCATAAAGTCTTTTCCATAGAGTTGAATCTTTGGGGTTAATTTCTGCAGCAAGCTATGTAACGGGTAAACATGGATTTAGCATAATAACTTCCATCAATATAGATATGACCTAAAACCAAAAACAAGAAGATGAGTGAATGGACCATCAACAGCTACCTACAGATATATTAATGAAACTAAAAGCACCATGTTTAAGCCACAAATGTCATAGAAAGAACCTATGATACCACAACTATGCCCAAAATCTATACTTCAATTAGATTACATAAACAAGCCACCACATTTGAGTACTTGTTTTAAGAAAGTTAAAACCTGTAGGTCTTTATAATGTGCATGTGCATAGTGAAGAGTGGCATCGCCAAGCATCCGTCTAATTTCAAAGGCTTTTCTTCAAGCCCTTTGGCCTCCATTCTCCCTGACTGCATAATTCATAATACAACATAGACATTATATAATTGTCATGTGTTTACATTACAGTATTACAGCACTTTTTGAGAACTAACAAGTTTTTAAAGCATTTGTTGTATAAGCTCTTAACACTTACTTCTCTATAGAGAACTTTCTAAAACAAAAAGGGTAATAAAGTACCAGTATTTTAAAAGTAATTTCTAAGTGATTTTCCAAAAGCTATTTATATGAAAGCACTTTCAAACACTCTTTGAGATAAAACATAATCAAAAGCACTTTTTGAGGTCAATTAATTCTTAACAAATCATATGCTAGATCTAACCACTTACAATATACTTTTCCAGAGAACACATTCTAAATAAGAAGAGTAGCTGAAACACTTTTAAAAGCACTTCTTTAATAAGAGCTTTCCTAAAAGCCCTTATTGGAGGCCTTTACTCAAAAATTAATTTCTCTACAAGCACTTATTAAGATCAACAAACACAATCAAAACAACTTTCTAAGACCAAATAAATTCTCAAACTAGGTCTTCCACAACCACTTAATATATACATTAACTACTCAAAAACTAACTTATAAGTGCTTTCCTATAACTCTTTTAAAGTACATTTCACTCAAAACTAATGTATTCCAAAAAAACCCAAAAATGAAAAAAGACATGCCTTTGATAATCTTCTTCTTCTAGAAGCACCCATCAAGGCTTGCATTATCTCTTCATACTTTGTTTTACTCTTCTTGGCAGACCTTTCACTTTTATTGTCACGTTATCGAACACATTACACCTCCTACTTCATGACATTTGAGAATTTTCTACTTGTTTGCTATATCAAGAACATACATCTTTTTTTAAGAATGGAATAATCTTAAGCCTATAAACATAATATTAAAATTACAAGCAATTAAAATAGGAAACTTGATATTCTAATATTCTTGATTAATATAGAAGTGCGAACAAACTACAACGATTTTGGTTTGGGTTTTGCATGCATGGAGAATTGAGAATTCACAAGTTTTAATTTGTCTTCTAGAATGCTAAATATTGTAAGAAAGGCCTTGTTTTGGACTCCTATAGTTTTTAGATTTCTTCAAACATTAAGAACTGATCAATATGCTCGTACTTTAATTGTATCGCATTGCATGTGTAGCAGTTATTAAGAACTGATCAATATGCAGATACTTTAATTGCATGGCGTACATGTGTAGCACTTCTAATTAACCACTATATAGTTTGACCTGAACTATTAAAAGTTCTACTCTCACACTCAAATTAAAGTAGCAGGGGTGAAGTCTATTTGCTACTTATGAGAAGAAAATTACACTGATAATATAGTAGAGTGTTAGTAATAATGTGCTAGAATGTTTGCTAATTTGTTTAATTTAGTATAAATGTTTCAAGTGATTAATTGTACGAGCTAATTAAGTGCTCTAACAATGACGAAATGTAGCTTCTGTCTATTCTCATTTATCAAAGCATTGTTGCCCTTGATTGTCAACTTTATAGACATATATGTCGGCCTTAAAACTGAATGGCATCTCGGTAATGTTGTTATTTCTATGAAATTTACATAAAAGGTTATATCTTTTTTTCTTTTTCTGACAATGATCTATATATCGATACTAAATAAAATGACTTAAATAACTCATAAAAGCATTTCTTTATTGATTTTCCATTAGATCATTTGACTCTTATCTTGCATTGATGCAGATGATCCCAAAAAAGTTTGTGGAAAAGTTTGGGGTTGAACTTTCTACTGTCGCAAAACTCACAGTACCTAATGGTCTTGCTTAGCATGTCTAGTTGACTAAAGATGGGAAAAAGATGTGGTTTAATGATGGTTGGCATGATTTTGTCAAATATTTTTCAACATGTGCAAGATATGTCTTGATTTTCAGATATGGAAAAGATTCAAATTGTTATGTTCTTATATTTGACACAACTGCTCACGAGATTCACTATATATATATATATATATATCTCTCAATATGGAGGACCAAAACAATGTCCAAGTTCCTCTAGCAAATTGTACACTCTACCATTGCAGCTTAAAAGACATAAGCACTCTTTTGGTCAGGTTTTGAAAATAAATGGGATATTATTATTTTAGCCCTTGGATTTGAAAATAATATCAAACCACCCCTTGTATTGAAAATATTATCCAAAATGATCCAATTGGTAGAGGTCTGGTGATTTCCATTAGGAAACTGAAGATTCTATTAAAGTGTAAGCATATAAAGGTTAATTCATTTAAAAAGGGATAGATGGATGGAATGATAAATTCTTTTAATTATTAACTAAAATAAAAATTATCTCATCAGGATCACTCTCTCTCTTAATCTCAATCGATCACCTAACTCTCCCTATCTTTCTCTCATAGTCTCTCACCATCTCCTTTTCATTGTGTGTGTGTGTGTATGTATGTCTCTCTCTCTCTCTCTCTCTCTCTCTCTCTCTCTCTCTTTCTCACAATCACTCATCATCTCTCATAGTCTCTCAATTGTGTTTGTTGGTCCAATGGCTACCACCAGCTTGTCTTTCTCTCTTGCTCTTCCTCCACTGGCAATACAAAACGCCGTCGTTTCGCTCCTCCATTTTTATCTCACCTCCACTCTCCAATACAACTCTCAAACTACATTGACGACCTCCTTCTCTCCTTTGTCAAACTGAATGCCTTTAATTGTAGAATTGCTATCGAGATCCTAGCGATCAAGGTGAACGTGTTGTTAAAGAAGAGCGAGAAATCCAGGAGAAGGAAGCAGTTGATCAGAAAGGGAAAAAGAAGCTGGTCAATGAGAGTGAAAACAATTTGTTAATGGGAATTTATTTATTTATTTTGTTTAGTTGTAGAGAGATTAATGGAAAATGTCTGTAATTATTAGGCAATACATGTGATCGAGATAAAGTGCTTGATTTTTTTTTTTTTTTTAAGAAACTGTGATTGAAGATCTGGATACTCTGTATTTTTTGTGTTTTTTGTTTGTATATACATTTTTTTTTCATTTATTTGTTGGTAGATTTGGATTTAGGTTTTTCAACATCATGTTGAAGATTCTGGGTTTGAACCTAGATCTAGATTTTTTTTTTTTAAATAAATTTTTTATAATTATTTCATTTATTTTTGAGGATTAATATTAACATTTTAGAGTTTAATGTCCACCATTGGATGATTGAGTTCAAGTTTATTAAAATATTTTATAATTAATTAATAATTAATTTTATTTTTATGGGGATAAAAATTAAATAAAACCACAAAAAGATGATTACATTCTTCCTAAGTAGCCCGACAAGGGCACTTTGCTCTTTTAGTGGTTTTATTATAAAACCACTAAAAGATTGGATAAAACTGCTTTTGGATTGATGGTAGGGGTGTTTTGACTAATATTTTCAAAAGTTGGGTAAATTGATAGTATTTTCTATTTTAGGGGTGTTTTAGATTTTTCTCAAAATTAATATATCTATCCAGAAAATGTCATACTTCTTTTGAAATTCCAAACTTGAAATGTTCTTGTTAGATCTTTGAACTGAGATTCTTGTTCATTCTTGTTGTATCTTAAGAGTTAAAGTTGCTCTTCATGACATGATAAATGTGCAGATAGTCTAGACTCATCAACTCAATATGAAGATGAAGAAGAGGTAAAATGATGTGCTCCCGAAAGAAAGAGAACAGTTAGGACTAATGAAAGAGAAAGGGTGATTGATGCAACAAATTCATTTGAGCCATCTAATACTTTCTATAGGGTTGTCATGCAACCATCCTACATTTCTACTATGATCAATTATTGTATTTCAAGTGCTACATATATATATATATATATATATGGAATTTTTTTTTCGACAATATAATATGCTTGGGTTAAGATGCACTAACTTTGCTTCTGCAGTATATGCCAACATGCTTCTCTCAAAAGCATTTAAATGGGGTTTCGAGATTCGCTAAAAATAATAGGTAAGATCGAGTTTTGGTTGAGAAACTTGAATGGAAATTCTGTTAGGGTGTTGTCACGACCAGTTTTGGTGTTAATGAGGTTTCGATGGTTTAATTTAAGGTTTTGAGGCACAAAATCAATGGAGAAGCAAGCTAAGACATCAAGGAACAATTGATAAGTGGTTTGGTTGAAAAATATTGTGATTTGAATGAGTTTTGATGGTGATTAGTAAGATGAATGTGTGCTGGAATTTAATTGAAGTGTGAGTTATGGTGAAAATTTGTGTAAGAAGTTTGATGATATTTTGAGATATAAATTGCTATGCATCTTGTTGTGTTAGAGTGTGATGTTGTGAATGAAATATGGTTGAATTGGTATAGAATGGGGGCTATTATGGATGAGTTTAAGCAAGAGATGTAAATGAAGTTCAAGTGTTTGAAATAATGCTTGTATCCGACAGCCACTTCCCATATTGTTCCAATTTAATTTTAATTTATTTTGATGAATTTATATGTTAGAATTAATGTTAGAATGATGATTATAATGTCAAAAATAAGAAATGAAAACATAGAAGTAGAGATGTATCAAATTTGGTCAAGATATCTTCAATGGGATGCATGCTATCCAAGAAACTTCGTGACAGAATTTGGAAACTTTAGGAGGCTGTATAAGTAATGAAATTTATATGAAAGTGAAGTAGAAAAATTAAGCTTGAATAGGTGTAAGTTTGGTCAAGAAATAATGTCATTTAGATAAATGAATCGTGTTAAGTGTTTGGGTGAAATTAGAGGATGGAAATAAATGCTTGCTGTCCACTTTTACTAATGATGCGTTATGGCAATTTTAGGAGGCTGCGAATGGCACAAAAATTATATGGAAGTGAGGTGAAAAGATTGAACTTAAAATGTGTAAGTTGGGTCAAAAGAATGATGGGAATTGGATGTGTAAATTTCATTAAAGATTTAATGCAATGTAGGGGCAGCATGCATGTTAATGGTAATGTGAAAATGAAATGAACAAAAATGAAAAGTGATGCATGTTAGGTTCGGTCAAGGTAGGGAGATGATGTTTGACAAATTTTAGTGATGTAATTGATGAGTTTTATGAAAAATAAGTGTGAAGAATTAAGTTAGAATGGAATAGAAATAAAAAAAGGGAGCATCCGAATAAGTTTACCCGAAAATTTGTGATGTTAGAAATTAAATGGAGTGCTTTGTTTGAAAGGATTTAAGTTAGAATTTTATTAAATTCTAAAGTTAGAATACACGCAATAGGTGGAATTGAAATGTGGAAATCCAAGGCAAAATAGGGAAGAGCGACCTAGAGAAATAAACGAATCATGTGAGTGCAACTCTATTTTTTAAATGTCTTATGCATTGTTTATTTTTCTTCCAAATATTTTATAAATTGCTTTATAAGTTACTAGCAAAATATACTAGCTTATGATTATCCTATTGTTTTAGTTTGAAATGAAAAATTTTTGTATGAGATTATAAAAATTTTCATAAACTATGATTTTATATTTTCATGCTATTTTAGAATGAAAGATTTTTATGAATGTTAAATGTATTAGTATCCTACTTTGATAACATTGCTTTATGAAACTTTATTAAACATGTTAATTTATAAATACTTTATGTACTAATTTAAAAGGAAATGTTTTATGCATGAAATTATAAAATTATTGAACTTTTATGCCTCCGTAATATTTTATGAATTATGTTTTAGCAACTTTGTGTTTATGGAAAGAAAGATTTAGCTTTGAAAAATATGTAAAAAGGTTTTTCAAGAGCTAATGGTTTACCCAAACTTATTGATTCAAACTATGAGAATGTATGATGTATGTATGTATGTAGACCCGGCCAGAATACTTCGCAGTGTATGGCAAGTGTTGAGAGGGCGTGTCATTAACATCAGGGGGATTGAGTCTGTCGTGTCACCCTCTACACGTGTCGAGTATTATCTTGCTTTACGTATGCAACATATGAGATATAGATCTCCGTTGCGTAGTAGTGAGATGTCTTATGTTTGTCACGATGCATGCCGTTAGCAAATTATGCCACGTGACTATGATCTCACATTGTATGGCATTAGTCGCCATGTGTATGTATGTATGCTTCATTGGGTTTCCATTAGTACGATTTTAGAAAGAAAAACACACCCTCAAAAATTATGAAATATTTTAACAAATCCTGAATTTATTTTCATAAGAAACTTTCTCATGTTTTACACATGATCATGAATTTTAAAATTGTTTATTAGATTTGTCAAAGTATGATTTCAAAAACAAAAATGTTTAATGAACTTTCAAATGTTTTTGGGAGGTAGATTTTAAAAGAAATAGTTTAAATAGAAACTCTAAACACTTATTGAGCTCCATTGGCTCACTATTCTTTGGTTTTATGTTCTAAAAAAACCTTCCCAAGTACAGGGACGAGTAATCAGGGTGTTTGTTCTCCTATTTCAGACTAAGTGGGCTAAAGATGATTGATGCTTTTGTGAAACCATATTTATGCATATTTTGTTTAACATAAATCATATGTAATTTGTGATTATAAATGAGCTTGTAAAAATTCCCTCATTTGTAGTGGTGTGTTGTATTAAAACAATAAAGCAAATTGACGACTATTTTTCTATGCATAATGTAGACTTTTAAACCATGAGTCAATATTTTGGTTGCATGCATAAAAAGGTATTTTCAAACTTTGAAATGATTTTGTTGAATTAGAATGTTTGTGGCTAGGTTGCGCTTTGAGATGGACTTGAAGTCCAAATGGAAAGTGGAGAAAATGTATAAAAATTTTAGAAGTGCATATTTTTCTTTGTTGTAGGGTGACATAGCTAAATAAACAGCCATTATGCAACTGAAATTTCTTTTAGGAAACTTGAATTTTACACAAAGAACAATTTGAGTTTTATATTTCATACGGTTAGTGATAGTTGCAAAATTTAAGGGTTCACTCAATGGATTCCTTTTTGGTGATGCCGGCTATAATCCAGAAGGGTTCTATAGGGTGCCTGACGGGATCACTGGAGTCCGTTAGAGGGAATTCGAATCAGGACCCGTCATATTGCATCAAAAAATAGAGAGAGCCATTACAGCTGCTAGATTGTTTAAGCCTAAAAATCCTTCATTCATGGTAATTTTGTAGGCGCATAACCTAAAAAGACATCATGTGGTGAGTTTTGATAGAAAATGCTATCAAGAGTTTTCTCTGTATCCTTTGAAGGAAATAATCTTAAAAAACCTCTGAAATAGAAAATAATGTCATTCCACCCTAACTTTTGAACATATTAGCCAAACACTTGGTCGTTAGTCCAAAAGCGATTCTCGTCCATAAGTGGATAAACTTATGATAAAATTATGAAAAGACAAAAATGTCCTTACTATATTAAAAAATAAAAATTAAAAGACAAAAAAATAATCAATTACCAAATTACTCTTTCATAATCAAAATAAAAAATTGAAAAATAATTAAAAATATAAAATTTTTAAAGAACTTGGTTGATCAACCCAGATCTTTATTAAAACCCAAAAAATTAAAATTAAAAAGTGGAAGGTCATCATTAAAGCAAAAGAAATTGAAGATTTGGGGTTGGGTTCAACCTAGATTTTCAACATTCAAGATTTGAAGATCATTCATGAAATCAATGAAAAAGAGAAAAAAGAAAAGAAAATAAAGGAAAACATCCTCACCATTTATTAATCTAAACCAAACCATCAACACAATCAAGACTAAAACCAAAACCATCAATATTGCTAACAACCAAAACCATTGGTTTAGAAACAAAAAATTACATAAAAATTTACCCAAATTTGTGTAACACAGTTCAACCTAGATTTTTGATGAAAAAAACCTTCATCAAAATTTTATATTTCTTGAATCAAATGTGACTAATAAATAAGCAAAGACAAAAAAAACACAAACTAAAAATAAATCAAAAAATTATAACTAGAATATTCTCCTCTTCATCATCAAAAAATTAAAAACAAAATTGAAAGTGGAAATCTAACACGTCCTCACCAGAATCTTCTCTTCATAAATCCTCTCTGCATTCAAGCACAAACAAAAATTCAATCAATCAAAAAATTCAAACACATGCATTGACCATTAACCAAACATAAACAAAAAAATACACTAAATACATGTCCCCTCCGTCATAAAAAAATTAAAAACAAAATTGAAGGTGGAGATCTTAAATGCACTAAGCAACAATTCATCTCCCATTCTATATCATGTCAGACCAAGTATTAGCAATCCACTCTCGTTTTGTATCGTGCCGGACCAAGCAGTTCGGCGATTTCGAGCTTGGGCCACTGGGTGTGGCCAAGTGTTGGCCTTACACAGTTGCTTATCAGGGGTCTTGCATGGTGGACGTGATATATCGCTATAGGTGGTAGAGCTTTTGCTGCTAGGAAAAGAGACAGTAGAAGGAAGAGAAGAAAGAGAGAACAGAGCGATAGAAAGTTGAAAGAGTAGAGAGGAAAGAGAGTGGCATTAGTTTTTTTTTTTTTTTTTCAAACTCATAACACATTTACCTAAATGCCTTTACACCCTAATTGTCACCTTTTAGATTGAAATCACTATCTCATTGATGGCTAGGGCTTTTCAGGTAATAATTTGAAAACCAGGGGTGGTTTGACATTAGTTTTGATTTGAGGGGTAAAATAACAATAAACCTTCTTTGAAATATACTAAGTTGTACTTCTTTTTTGCTTGGGCAGTTTATGACAACTAAATTTTGGTAAGATGTGGTTGAGCAGAGATTCCAAATAATGTACTAAAGTTCAGGATTTCAATGGAAGAGAGTGGTCTGTTATAAAAATGTGGTATGGCGAGTGTTGTTGGATAGAAGGATTGGCTGGACTTACAAAGGAGAAGACTTTGGCTTAAGGAGATATTTGTATCTTTAAGTTGATAAAGGTGAACTTTTAAAGTTTCAATATAATATGCGTCTACAAAGTTATCTTGTATTGTTAGAATGTTGTCATTTTGTGTTGCATGGTCTGTTGTTGCACCTGTAAGTTGCAAATCATGATTAGTTATCAATTTCAGTCTATGTTCACTATTATATTCTACGTAAAAATGAATCAATGCTGGTTTGGACTAAACATGTAATTCATGTTTAAATCATGATATTAACAAAAGAAGTGAAGAAGTTATTGAGAAACTATTGTAAAAGAGTTATGAAGATTAAATCTCTTTACAAATGCCTATACAAACAAAAAAAGGTTATCCACAATATATATATATATATGTGTGTGTGTGTGTGTGTATGTTTCCTAAAAAAAATGTCTAAATCATGATATGAAAGAGAGGATCAGGTTGATCTGCTTTGTATGTGGATTGGTTAGACTTATTGCATAGGTGCCTTTAGTTACAAGTTACAACCTTTCAAACCTTCAAGAAATATATCTAAAGCAAGAGGATGTGTACCATAAATGATTAAAACCTTAGGTTTTTTCCCCTTTTTGTGCAATAAGTGTGTGTATATATATATTAATTTTTTCTCTTCTCATCTTCAAAGGGGTAGTGTTTGAAATCATGAACACTATAACTGTTTTATGCATCAGTTACCTCTAGGCTCCATAACAAGAGTTGTCACAACTATGCATAGGTTAGACGTATCCTTCATACATTGCTCTCCCTTCTCAATTAGATGTTTATGCTCCTACATGAATGTTTATCTATAGGTGAAAGAAAAATTCAGCTTCAGACAACAATACAAAATAACATATTAATATCAATCCTTGTGTATTTGCCTATCGCATTGGACCTGTATTAATGTTAAATGCATAATTGGCTCTAGGACTTGACATTTTATTTTTATAGGTGTGAAGCCTTATATTATTATTGATAAGACTCGAACCAGATTCTCTCTTGGCTTTTATCTAGAGGGTCTTGCTGGGCACTTCAACGAACCTTTTATAACCTTACTCATGGCCAAGAAAAATCTATAGAGCGAACCTTTAAGATACTTTGCCCATTTACTTTAATTTAACTGAATCAATTTCTATTTTTTTGAAAATACTTGGATTGGTATAATTTTTTCGAATTCGATTTAAAACAATTTTTAATAAAAATTCGACAGTATAATGGCTGTATTTTTAAGATTTCCATATTTTTACCTGTATATAATACACACTTCCAACTATATTCAATCACCACCCAATTTCTTTTGTCCACAAGTATACATTTGCTCAATCAAATTCACAAACAAGCATTTCATCCAACTATCACAACTAATCAATATCATATGATATATATATGTTCTACTTTACTACCATTTTTCATCCCAAAAATCTTATGATACAAAAGTGTAAGTGGTTATTTCAAAATGTGTAATCATGTGGATTTTAGTTACAACAAAACAAGGGTGCAATATTTCCATGTTATGCATCCGATGATGATGCCCACCTATATTTTCGACGAGATGATTCTTTTACTTCGTTCCCGATGAAAATACCTAAACAGATTCGTATAATACCATAAGAAAATTTGTTAGTTTAATCAATATAATAAATATAAAAATCGTCATATAAATATTTATAACTTGTTTTGATACTCATAAAGTTAAATTTTGAAACTTTATTACTAAAAGCACCATGTGTACCTTTAAAGAATCTAATCACATGATGACTAACTATGCCGCTCAATGTGGTAAATCACAGGGCAGTTTTCAACTAACACCAACCGTGACCCTGTTAAGATATTTCAACAACTACTCGCGGAATTTACTGCATCGCAAAACGTAACATGAAATAATCTATACTTTAAGCAACTATATATAGGATTTTCTACATCACATATTATAGTGCTCAATGCTCTAACCCTTGTCACTACGTGCGAAATTTTCTGCATCGCATCGCAGTGCAAGGTAATTTATGAATCTAGACGATTACATACGGAATTTTCTGTATCGTAAGCGTAGTGCTAGAAAATCTGAAAATCTTAAAAACTACTAGCGGAATTTTCTACGTCGCCGCGTAGAGTTAACTAATGTATAAAATTTTGAGAATACACATGGCTTTTGAAAACCTTTTTACTAAGTGCGTTAAGCACCAATTTCCTTATCTTTAAAAAAAAAAAATTAACTGAACTTTACTCTCAAATCTTTTTGAAATGCTTATTCTCGATTTTCACTTTTGAATCCGATAGAAGGATCTTTTACACAAAAATACGAACTTAGATTTTGAAATTTGTTTCACAATTCCTGTTGATAGTACATATTTATATTTCAACTAGAATTGAAATGGTGTAAATGAGTAGCACTTACCTCAATTCTAACTTGCCGGAGAGCTTTAATGAGTCTCCCTCGCTCCACTAGCTGTGCGTCACCTGCACAACATACTCTTATTTAAAATACGTTACAATGTGCTACACAACGCTACACACATTGCTTTTCTTTAACACACTCTTTAGACTACAACTTTCTCGTCTAGGTTCTAACTCAACCAAAGCTTTAAAATTATGATTTATTTGTGAAATTTTTATTTATATACTCATAGGGACATCCCCACGTAGTCCGTATAATTTTATAAGGCTTGGAACGAAAAGTCAAAATTTTCTGACCCCCTTTGACAGAATATTATTCACGACCCATTCCGTAGGCTGTTTTGCTTCCGATTTTGCTTGGATCATCTCCCTATCTCTCACTTAGGTCACCTGCAAAACGGTTTTGAAAAATTTCAACTATAGAGAGGCAAAACCTATGAAATATCCCTATTTTTCAACACTTTTTCATGTCAAAATTTACCTTTTTTACATTCTAAACTCAATTTGTTTTCTACTATGATTCTTAGACTTATATATGCTTAATTATGGTCATTCACTATGCAAAAATGCAAAGATGAAGGGGTATTGCATAGTAACCAACAATACCCTTCATCTAGCCTATATGACATTCTTGAACTATCTCTTTTCATTTTTCAATTCTATCATTTCCAAGTGATTTCATAACATCTAATATTCATTAATTCATGCTCATATGTATCAAAGCTCAAAGAAATCACATATTTTCCCATTATAGTCGAACCACCCAAACACACCCGATAATTTACTTCTTTCACTTTTTCAAGCTTTTCATTGTTAATTCTCTTAGACAATTTATCAAACACTTAATCTACAAGAAAATTTGCTATAAACATACTTTAATTACTACTTAGGGTTTCATCCATATACATTTTAACTAGCATTTCATGCATAGTTTTTATCAAATCACTCTCCTTCTTAATAATTCATGACTATAATCTTGATTTAGCTCAAGATTCCAGCAACAATACAACAAGAAAATAAATCAATCCATCATCACATTATACAACCCAACTACTATCATCCATGGAAAAAATCATGATAAATTACCTCAATCTTCCTTTAATCTTGTTCTTCTAGCTTGAATAACTCTAGGATGTTAATTTAGTGTTTCAAAGTAGCTTGGAATTGACTTGACTCTTCTTCTTCTCCTATTACCGTCCATCCCAGGTCTTTCCATCTCTATATTTTGTTTCATAAAAATGGCTAAGTGTTGGAAGACAATCACTTACATATATATAGGTTCACTTATGAATTTACCCTCAAAGTTTGACACTTATTTACGTGTTATGCTACTTCCTAAAATTTAACCAAAATGTCCTCCAATTTTGCTTAACTTCCATGGTATCCTTACTACTTTTATAAATTTCGCAATTCCCACACTAATTTATTCTAATCACACCTACACATACATAGAACTATAATTTAGAACAATGATTATTTTGTCATTCTCTTAAATTTATTTTACTATTTAGTTCAAACAATTTCTACTAACACTATAATATCCTTTATAAGGAAAGTATGCTATTTTATTTCCTTACTAAGTAGGTAGGCCACATTTGGAACAATCCTTTGGCTATGACATATGAAACTGAAACAGATTATTGTCTCTAATGTTCAATAGCAACAGGAAGCATTATTTTCTAGCATTTCCAAATTCAAATCAAATCCGAAAGTGTTGGAGACTTTAAAGTCTTTAATAACTTCAATTATTCTTGACTTTGTACAAATTTCAAATGGATCTTTATGAAAACCTTCAAAATTTTCAAATGTGGCATATAAATTGCATGCTCTTATAAGATTGTAAGATTTTCCAAGAAAAATAAGAATTGTTTTGTCAAATGAGCAATAAAAACATCAATTCTAAGGACTTTCAAAGTCCTGCACATCCCTTAAATAAATGCTTTAAATGAGAAGGAATTCAACATGTCTATACAATAAAATAAAAGACATATAGATGCAATAACAAATACATTTAAAGTAATGTAAATCTTGATAATCAAGGTTGAAACAGATCCATAAGTTGACTGAACCATTTGAATGAACAAGGAAAGTTTCCGCTTTACAAATATTGTCATTGGGAAAGAAGGCAATAAATTGTAATTGCAATAAAAACTTATTGCCATATGTCATTGAGTATAATAGTTAGAGCTGCTCTAAAAGTAGTCATCATAGTGGCTATGGCAAAGAGCACTTGGCTATGATACAAACATGAAAACCTATTCGTATCATACGTATAAAGTAAATGAAGGTCATCCAGCTGTTGGATAATAAAAAATTGCATCCAACGGTTAGAAAGGTCAAAAAAAAATAATAACAAAAAAAAGGATGAGAATTGGCTACTGGCTGAGTGAGTGCAGAAGAGAGAAGAAGTAAATTAAACAAAAAAACCCATTCGGTTATCTTCTCCTCTCTCACCAAAAAATGCAAAAAATCAGTAGATCTAACATTGTCAAAGCCAATCTAAACAACAAGAAGGCCAAAATTGACTAGAGAGACAAGTTTTGTGATTTGATTTGCGTCGATGGCGATGTCGAGTTATCTCATAACAAAGAAAGCCCAATACAAGACCTCCGTTAAAGACTCGACGCTCAAAAAGATTGGTAACATTTTCTTCTTCTTCTTCTTTTTCTTCTTCTATTGAATATGATGGTGGATTTTGGTGTTGGTTTGGTGGTTTTTGGGTTAATGTTGGTGGTCGTCTGAATGTGTTTGATGGATGACTGTGGTGGATGTTTTATGTTAACAGTGGTGGTGGTGGGGGGTTTTGGTGGATGGGTGGTTGCTAGGTGTGGTGGATGCATTTAATGGATAGTTGTAGGTGAGTGTGTGATGCTGGTCACTGTCCATGGTTGCCATCCCTAGTGGTTTAATCATTTTCTTCTCTTCATCATCATCATCTTCTCTTCTTCTTCTTCTTCATATATTCAAATCCAAATTTTTGGGTTTGATGTTCGAAAGGAACCTAGAAAAATGGGTTCAAAATCGAACCCAATTTTTGCGTTCGAATCCAACCAGAAAATTGGGTTCGATTTGAACCCAGAAACAGGGTTCAAATCGAACCCACTGTCCCAGTTCAATTGAACTGGGTTCTGAAATTTAGGTTCAAATCAAACCCAGATTTTAGAACTCGGTTCTCATCTGGGTCAATTTCATGATGATTTGTTGTTGGTTTTTGATTTGATTTCATGTTGGGTTGATTTTCTCATCTGGGTCAAACCCAGATGAATCTAGGTTGGATGCAATTTTTATCATTCAACAACTGGATGATATAGCTTGCTACATTTATACAGTTACGGTAACTATTTGACTTCATTAATACCTAGTTTGTGGTTTTTTGATCTGGGTTTGATTTTGGTTTGTGTTTAGGTTTTGCAATGATTTGGAGATTGATTAATGTTGGATTTTGATGGTTATGGTTGTTGTTGATGTTACTGATTGAGAGTTGAGAAAATTGAAAAAGATTGAAATTTTAGATGGTTTTGTGGAAATTAAATATCAAATTGAAGTAGAATTTTGAGATTTCTAGTATGTTAGGGTTTGTATAAGTATTGTTAGATTGATTTTCTTTTAATAGTTTTGTTAAAAAAGTTATTTTCATATGATTTTTGTGTTATAGTAGTAATATTGAAAGTTGATATATTTAAGGATGATACTATGGAATCTTAATTTGTGTGCAAATTGCTATTTGTAAATTTTGATACTAGTAAAGTTGAATTGTGCTTTTGATTGAAAGAATAGTGAAATTATGATTTACAAGTAGTGAATCAATAGCTTGTGCATCTCCATGTTGATTTGTTTTTAAAGAATCTGAGAGGAAACTAACTGATCCATTGGCTTTGCCAAAATATATGGTTATAATTCAGTTTTGCACATATACGACACAGTTAACTCAGTTGTGTTTCTTGTCTAACGTTGAAAGAATTGTCTCTTAAGGATGTTGTGTCCATGTTAGGATGCACATCATAATTTTTTTCAACACATGAAGTTTATTTTATTATGTTTTGTATGTTAAGATTATGTAATATTGTCTATAAAGAAGTTATGTTCTATTGTTTCTCTATTTGTGGTTATATTGAAAAATACTAAATCAAAGTGGTACATGGACTTGATTTTTATTTCAAATTCTTTATGGTTTAAGTGCTTAAGTCATGATGAACATTGGAGAAGTGGCAAACCAATGTCTGATGATGATATTAGATGGTTATGCCTCTTACCACATCTTCTCCACATAATAAATCACAAGATAATGCTTGTATACGTCTTTGAATGGTTTGTAAGTTTGGCTTCTCTATTACATGGTCTTTCAGGATGAAGTGCTGATTTGTATTTGTGTGTTATTTGTGAAAATGCCCTCTACTTTGCCTAAATCGTAAATAGTATGTTGTGTTTATGTTAATATGATATACTTGATCATGACCTACTTCACCTATATTTATCTCCTTATTAAATAAAATCTCAAGCATCTGTTTTATTTATCTTGTTATTAGATTCTATTTGTCTTTATCATTGCATGTTTTTTCAATGTTATCGTAATCAAACATGACATTGATGTTACGTTAACATTATATTTTGATAAAAATTGGAGTAATTAACAATTGACCTTTTGTTCAGGTGCTTGTTTGGTAGTGATCTCTAGAATATGCAAAAGGCTCATTAGATCATGTGAAAATGAATATGGGATGGTGGAGATTGTTTTAAGGCAAAATACCAATGTGCCTACATATGTGAATGCTATGAGGATTATTGTTTGAAACCCTGATGACTTCTCTAGGGAAGGTAAAATTTGGATTACTTGAATTAAATATTTATATGCATTTTAAGTTGTTTGCACCTTTTTTATTTATTGGCTACTGTTCCATGTTTTGTTTTGCTTGTATATAATGATATTTGATGTTGTTCTTTGAAAGTATGCATGTTGGACAATGGACATTGTTTCAACAGTAAATAGAAATTCAATAAGTCAATCTCATTGTTGATATATGAATGAAATTCATTAAGTTCGTGTTGCATAATTATAAAATATTCAATTGAACACAGTTCAACTGCAACTTTATTCCATTTTTTTGGTTAAGTTTTAAGATCCTTACCTAATAAACTAGGCAAAAACTCACCCACAAAGAGTATTGAGAGATGATAATGTTTTGATGGTCAAGTTTGTACATGAGGTGATAGGCAAGAGAAGTTTAGTCATTAGTTATTATCATGTTAAGTATAGTGACATTGCAAGAGAAGCGATCCTTGTTGGTCTGCACTGATACCATTTTTTTTATGAGGCTTTTCACTGCTTTGATGTGGTTGATACTGAATCTATAGTTAAAGTCATTGCATTTTTCATTATAATAATTTATCTGTCATTTTATTCTACTTTAATTTGTAAGAATCCACGAATAATCACTGTCTCTATTTGTATATGTCCGAATATTTCTCGATGTTGTAGCTAATCCTATTAATTTCTTATAGGTTTTCATAATTCTAATCTAGCCTGGAAGGTTCCAAGTGTTTCAACTCTTATCAATTGGAAGCAACCTAGTTAAGGATGTTTTAAATTAAATATTAACACAACAATTGTAGAAGTACATACTATTTCATTTGGTTTAAGAATGTTTAATGTGGACCTTGTGTTTATTCCTAGTTGTTTGAAGGACTATGAGAATGAGTTTTTGGTGTGAGGGGGTGATAATAATTATTTTAATCAAAAGGTTACAATCTTGTGCTTGAATTTATTAGCATAAAAATGGGAAAGTATTATTTTCTTTTATATTAATTTTTTATGGGTTGAAATTTATATTGTCATTAAATTTAATATAAGTAATGGTATTGGTAAAATTCCAGTTGGCAAGTAAAACTTTTATTACATATTTTATATATTCTTTTAAGTGAAAAATTTTTGAAGTTATGAAATAATAATATTCTAGAACTTCAAAGAGAACGTGATGTTATCAAAATAAGCTTTAAATTTTATTAAAAGTTAAAATTGTAGATTAAAAAACGTTTAACTTCGTTTAAATGGAGTTACATGTAAATTAAAAATTATATGAAAAATTTAGATTATGTTACATATTAATTTTTTTTTATAAGTGATAAATTTATTTATACATGATGATAAAACAAATTATCAAATACTAATATGTAAAAGCTCTAAAATTTCATTGAAGTATACTTAATTAAATATCTTATATTGGGATATTAGGTGTTAAAATAATGTTAAATTGTTATATAATGACGTTTGCCAACGTGTCATATCCAATGATGGTGTTTGTTTATGTGTGACGTCCTATAACGGCGTTTGCCCCATAACGACATTTACAAAGAAAATCATAAGAAAAAAGGACCAATAACAATGTTTGTCTATGTGTCATGCCCCATTTATTACACAATAAGTTGGTAAATTATAAATTGAAATGAAATATATAAAATTTCATAGAACCCATTGAAGTCTACTAAAATTTTATGTTTTAATTTTAAATACAGTTGAAGTCTGCTTAAAAACTAAATATAAGAATATAGTGTCATAATCTCACAAACATGGTTACAAAAGTGAGATCTGATTCAAGAGGAAGAACTCAATCATTTTTGTAGTGTTCCGTGAACTAATAGTTTTATATATTTATTAAACATCATAAGGATAAAGATGTAAATACCAAATTAAATCCTAATTAAAAAAATCCTTGAAATTATATTAAAAATAGGTGTAAATATTTTTATGTATTTTTAAGATATAATTTAATAAACCTATTTTCTTCAAAAATATAATTAAATAATATTTTAATCTAATTTAATTATTCTTTTAAAAAAAATTCAATTTCAGTTATTATATTTGACTATATTTTAAAATTGAAAATTAAAAATTAAATTAGATTACACTAATATGAGTGTGTGAACACACTAAAATAGTGATTGCACGGCTACACCTTTGTTGGAGTGCGACTGCGCTTCCATGATCAATGTAAGGTTTGCACTATTATGGACATGTGGTCGCACTAAAACGATGGTGCAGCTGCGCATCAACATTGAAGAACTATTGTCATGCCTAAGGCAACCGTGATGGGAGAACTTTTTGTCACTTTTAAGTGTGACGAAAGGTTGTCCCATCACACTTGGGCATGACCAGGGGCTGTCCCATCATGTTTGTGTGTGACATGAGGCAAGTTTGATTAGATGCACTGGTATAAGTGTGTGGTCACGCTAAAACAGTGGTGCGGTCGTGCGCCAACAATGGGATCAATGAAAAACTTATATTGGTATAGGTGCGTGGTCACGCTAAAACAGTAGTATGGTTGCATATCTATACTGGAATCAATAAAAAGCTTACATCGGTATGGGTGTACGACCACACTAAAACAGTGGTGCGATCGTGCACTAACACTAAAGTAAGTATGTGACCGCATCAAGATGTGAGTGCAACCACGCAACTATGATTAATAAAAATTTTACACTGGTATGGGTGTACGGCCACACTAAAACAGTGGTACGGTTGTGCACTAACACTGAAGTAAGTACACGATCGCACCAATATTTGAGTGCAATCGCGAAACCATGATTAATATGAAGCTTAGATTGGTATGGGTGCATGGCCACGCTAAAACAATGATGCGATCGCGTACCAACACTATGAAAAGCTTACACTGGTATGGGTGCACAGCCACGCTAAAACAGTGGTGTGGTCGCACATCAGCACTAAGATCAATGAACAGTTTGCACTAGTATGGATGTACGACCATCCCGAACAATGGTGTGGCCGCGCACCAATACTAGTGTTGGTGTGTGGCCGTACCATGATGTGAGTGCAGCCGCACACTCATGATTAATGAAAGGCTTGAACTGATATAGGAGTGCGACCGTGCTAAAATGGTGATGTAGTTACGCATCCATATTGGAATAAGTACATAACTATATCATAATGTGAGCATAGTCACACACCCATGACCGGTGGAAGGCTTCCGCTTTAGAATTTATGAAAATTTGGCCTTTTAAAATTTATTGATTGGATATGCCAAACTAAAATTATTAAATATAAAAAAATTAAGGAGAAATTTCATTTTAGTCTGAAACATTAAATGAAATATTAAACTTATGCATTTTGAATACCTGTTATCTTTAACGTTTTAGAAATTCATCAATTTAGTCCCTCTGATCATTTAACTACGATCAAATGTGATGACAACTGTATAAAAAGTAAAATACCCTTAATCAAAATATTTTTTTAAAAAAAGCAAAAAAAATCAAAATTTTCTTTAAAAAATTTAAAAAAGAAGAATAAGAAGAAAGATGAACATAAAGAACAAGAGAGAGAAAGATGATCTGGGTAGAATACAATTTTTTTTACTTAAATTTATTTTTACTTTTTTTTTCTATTTTAATTAAAAATAATGGTATCTCAAAAAAAAAAAAAATAAAAAAACAAAAAAACAAGGGCAAATAGTCATTTATTGCTCTAGTCGTGACAGAAGAGTCCGCTGTCACGGTTTGCCATAATAGATGCTTAGGGGTGATAGGAGAGCCTTCTGTCATGCTTGGGTGGAACAAGAGGCTCTTTTATCATACCTATGTGTTTTTTAAAGGATGAATGTTAGAGTTGTTGATGGAATAACTTTGACGTTTGCTGACGTCATACGTCCATTTTTGTTAAGCTTGAACAATTTTGGACGTTATCCTAACGTCAAACTTGTTTACTGAATAACTTCAACGTTGATTTCAACAAGATGACGTTACATAACTTGTTAACATAACATTAGAGTTGTTATTGGAACAACTTTGATGTTTGCTGACGTTATACGTCCATTTTTGTTAAGTTTGAACAACTTCGGACATTGTTCTAACGTCAAACTTGTTGGTGGAACAACTTGGACATTGATTTTAATAAGACAACGTCACATAACTTGTTAACATATTATTAGAGTTGTTATTAGAATAATTTTGACGTTTGCTGACGTCATACATTCAGTTTTGTTAAGTTTGAACAACTTCGGACATTGTTCTAACGTCAAACTTGTTGGTGGAACAACTTGGACATTGATTTTAATAAGACAACGTCACATAACTTGTTAACATATTATTAGAGTTGTTATTAGAATAATTTTGACGTTTGCTGACGTCATACATTCAGTTTTGTTAAGTTTGAACAACTTCAAACGTTATCGTAATGTCAAACTTACTCGTTGAACAACTTCGACGTTGATCTCAACAAAATGACATCACATAACTTGTTAACATAATGTTGGAGTTGTTATTGGAACAACTTTGACGTTTGCTAACGTCATACGTCCATTTTTGTTAAGTTTGAACAACTTTGGATGTTGTCCTAACGTCAAACTTGTTTGCTGAACAACTTTGAAGTTGATTTCAACAAGATGACATCATATAACTTGTTAACATAATGTTAGAGTTGTTATTGGAACAACTTTGATGTTTGCTAATGTCATACGTCGATTTTTGTTAAGTTTGAACAACTTTGGACGTTGTCCTAACGTCAAACTTGTTCGCTGAACAACTTCAACGTTGATAAGAACAAGATGATGTCACATAACTTGTTAACATAACGTTGGAGTTGTTATTGGAACAACTTTCACGTTTGCTGACGTCATACGTTATTTTTTATTAAGTTTGAACAACATGGGACGTTGTTTTAATATCAAACTTGTTCTTTGAACAACTTTGACGTTAATCTCAACAAGATAATGTCACATCACTTGTTAACATAATGTTGGAGTTCTTAATAAAATAACTTTGACGTTTGCTGACGTCATACATCTATTTTTGTTAAGTTTGAACAACTTCAGACATTGTCCTAATGTTAAACTTGTTCGTTGAACAACTTCGACGTTGATTTCAAGAAGATGACATCATATAACTTGTTAACATAACATTGGAGTTGTTATTGGAACAACTTTGACGTTTGTTGACATCATACGTCCATTTTTGTTAGGTTTGAACAACTTGAGACATTGTCTTAACGTCAAATGTGTTTGTTGAACAACTTTGACGTTGATCTTAATAAGATGACATCACATAACTTGTTAATATAATGTTGGAGTTGTTATTGGAATAACTTTGACGTTTGATAATATTATACGTCAATTTTTGTTAAGTTTGAACAACTTGGGATGTTGTCCTAATGTAAAACTTGTTTGTTGAACAATTTCGATGTTGATCTTAACAAGATGACATCACATCACTTGTTAACATAACGTTGGAGTTGTTAATGGAATAACTTTGACGTTTACTGACGTCATACGTCCATTTTTGTTATGTTTGAACAACTTTGAATGTTGTCCTAACGTCAAACTTGTTTGCTGAATAACTTTGACGTTGATCTCAACATGATGACGTCACATAACTTGTGAACATAATGTTAGAGTTGTTGATGGAACAACTTTGACGTTTGTCGATGTCATACGTCCATTTTTGTTAAGTTTAAACAACTTTAAATGTTCTTTGAACGTCAAACTTGTTCAATTAACAACTTTAATGTTGATCTTAACAAGTTGACGTCACTGAACTTGTTAAAAAAAATGTTGAAGTTGTTGCCCGAACAACTTCGACGTTAAAGTAAATTTTGAATAATAAAAAATAGTAAATATAATATAATATTTTATAATAAATTATTATTTTATATATTACATTAATTATAATATAATATATTTTAATTTAATAATAAAATATTAATAATAACTTAAAATATTAAAATATTATTATAATAATATATTTCAAAATAAAATATTATATTTTATATTATTTTATTATTAAAATATTATTTATTATAAAATTATTATTTTTAATCTGCATCAACCGGTTGAAACCGGTTGCTGCAGGTTGAAATAAACACTATTTGTTGGCAGCTAAATGTGTTTGTATGGAACAAATAACTTTGCTGTTTGTACCATAGTCATTCCCTAGCAAAGAAGAGTGAGCCAAGACCAATAATTAACTTTTTTGGTAGTGACTGTCAAAACAAGTATGCAAGAATTGGTTGTCTTTCATCCACTTCTCTCCTTGCTCAACCAAATACTTGTGCTCTATTCTAAAAACGTCTTTTGTTGTTTGTGTGTCATTGTTTCTACATTCCTTAAAAGAAGGGTGGATAATTTTTTCCACCTCCTACACAACGTTAAACAAAATTATTTATACATAATACCATATAACACAATATTTAATATGCTAATTGATACCACAGTACCTAGTATCATAAAGTCTCATGAAGTAGTACACAAGCATGTAGAGATATTAATTAATAAATGTGATGTGCTAGGATTATTGTATAGACCTATAGCTAATTTAATTTCCAATGCTAAATGAATTGGACATAATCTGAATATGTATTTTAAACCATTGCAATTCTTTTTACATTTGAAGAGTTGCGCTTGAAATTGAAAACAATTCAGAAGCAAGAGATCTTTAGGTAAAGTGGTGTTTCTTGATTCTAGTTGTTTTCCACACAAACCCTTAGTAGTTGTCATAGAGTTCTTTTTTATTATATTGAATATATTTCTTGATGATATTCAATAGTAGTTTGCACTATGTTTCATTTAGGTGTTCGTTCTACGTCAAAGTAAATAATAGATCTGGAAAATGATTTAAAAGTGTCTCTACAATCTCTTCATTCGCGTTTGTAATGGCAGAATTCAAGATTAGCTGCATTGGATTTTGAAGAAATTCAGTGACTTGCTGAAAGCTCACGCTAGAAAGTTGTGTGCAAATGTGATGTACCAATTCAACGGCACATTGATGTGTGAACTTGGCATTTTGAACCTTTTTTATAGCTGCTGCAAGTGAATACGCGAAATGCTTATTAATCAGTCAAAGATGGAAATTTTGAGTAAAGTTTGATGAATATAAGTATATGTGTATGGTTACTTACCAAGTTGGTGATAGTTTTCCAAAGTAATCTCTTGAATTGTTGAAACACTATTCATAAGGACAAGAAATGCTTACTAATTAATTTGGCTAATGTAAGAATCCGTTTGATTTAAAGGATAGAAGAGTCAAATTGAATTGGTAACCTTCCACATGGACAGCAAGTTGAACTAATAATAAGAAAACCATGAAAAAATTTCTAATAAAAATATAGACGTTTTAGTACGAAGTTGTTGATGAACAAGATACTTACATTTGTAGGTACATCTTTCAAAGAATCCAATATTACTACAACCGAAAAAGCATGAAGGACATTTTACCAAATGATCTAGAGCAAAGAACACCCAAATTCATCATTGGCAAAAGCCAAGTTAAGGATATGTTTGGACAAAGTATAATGCTATATCTGTTGAAGTTGGAACGCAAAAAAAGTTAATCATAGAACTATGTTTGTTGAAGTTGGAACACTAAAATGACTATGACTTGTTGGAGTTGTACTTGCTTTTATAATGATCGGTTCTTACCATGATAACTTGATTGAATTAAATTACTAATGATACCAAGTAATGAAGGGGAGAAGAAGGGAAAATTTGGACACTCAATTTTAGTTATCAAACTAAGGTACCGCAACATCTCCTTGGTTCCAGTAGAGGTAGAAGCAAAAAGTGGCAGATCTCGTAGGTTGTTGACCACTTATGGTAAATTAAGGTTTTTTGGAACTAATGCTTTAGTAGTCTTGATGCTTCCACCTAGTGCAGCATAGTGAATGACTGTGTTTCCATCTTCATCTTGCACTGCAATTGGTTCTAAAGATATAAGTTCCAAAAGCTTTGGGATGAGTCCCTATTGGCAACATACTGTTGCAACATGCAATACTGTCCGTGCATTGTAGGTCATCCCAACAGTCAATTCATTTGGATTATTGTTAATGACATGTTTAGCAGTTTTCCAATCACCTTTTCGCGCATCATTATATAACGGTCGATAGTATTTGTGACACTCTTTGGTCCTTTGCAATCAACATTATGTTAATTTTTAGACCACTTGGTCTACAAACTAATGTATAATTCTTATATTTATTATCTTAGTATAGATATTTATATAAATTCGCTTATATGCATTTATATTATTTTTATTACTGATTTAAGTATCAAAGTGTCTTTAATTAGTATCCCACCGTTGTCAAGATCACTTGCTCTCTTTTCGTTTGATATGTTCAAGACACAGGTTGCTAGGTTCTAAGGAAGTTAACTGATGAGACCTACTCAAAGTCAACATATTAGTTCGACCCTACTATAGTTATTGATTAAGAGCATGTTCAATGTAATTATCTATTTGGCCCTGTTTGATATGAGAGATTGGTTAAAATAAGATGTGATAGAATTGGATTGGATGATATTAAATTAGTACTATACCATGTTTGGTATAGTTAGGCTTGGATTTTTGACTAAATTAATTTAATATTTGCATAAATTAAATTTTAAATAGAAATATAATAAAATAATCTTTAAATGTATTTAAAATAAATAAAAGTAAAAATTATAGGTTAAATAAATAAAAACAAACAATTATTTTTTAATAAAATTTAAATGTTTGAACTTCATAAAGCTATTAAATAAATTTAATAGTATAATAAATTAATTTAATTTTTAATAAATAAAACTAAAATTAAATAAAAAAATTGAAATCATGCATTAGTGGGATTTCAATGCCCACTAGCAATAGTGGGATTTGAAATCCCACTAATATGGGACTTTTAAGTGGTACCCGTCGTCTTTGGATGAAAAATTCTCCATCTAAAGCTGGCTCCAAATGCAAGCATTTAAGGTTTGAAATTTTTTTTCCCAAACCCAATGCATTTCATGGCTACCAAACGCAACTCTAGAGTTAAATTTCTTACCATATAGGATAATGAGATAGATAAACCTTCTTGAATGCAATTCTTTAACTCAAATATGGATGTGACATGGCAAAAAAGGATTTTAAAGAATATGGAGATGAATTGAGAAATTCTTTTAGAAATGGGGACTAGTATTTCTCACCTTTTTCAACCAACTAAGAATTAGAGAAATTTTCTCATTCTCTATTGGAAAGAGAAAGTGACATATTTTATTGTAATTGGTAAAAAATGAATATATATTTTATTATTTTTTTATTACATTATATTAATGGTACTAACCCAGGGAAAAAGTGGATCCATGGGAGATCGAATACTGATGGCACGGAGCAGTTCCTATATGAGAGGAAGCAATTGGCACATAGGTAGGGGGTTTGCCCTCTCATAGAAGGGAAAAAGCAACAAAAAGATGCTATAAATGGATGTCGAACCCACCTCTCACTACAAGAAAATTAGTTATTCACGATAGAGATTTTACGGCATAAGACTAAAAAATCCAGTTAAAATACAATTATGTAATAAAATAAAATTTTTTATTGTCCTTAAAACATAATTACGACATATTTTTATGACATTCCGTAAAAGCAATGGACAAAGATGAAAAATCACGGCATTATGTTACAATTTGTCGTGAATCAAGTAAAATGTTTAGTGGCGCTTGTACACATAAGTGGCTACAATTCAACCTTATAAAATAATGAATTATATTTGTTTTAATAAACATTTTGGCTTCCCACTGATTGCTTTCCCTTCCCTCCTTATTTTCCCTCCTCCATTGCTTGTGCACATCCCACCAAAATTAATAAAGTTTATTTGTTTTAAAAAAAAACCCAATATTGGTTATCAAATTCCATCAAAACAAAACAAAAAAGCTTTCCCCCATTCTCCAAAGACTGACTCAGACGGATTCTGGTCACTTTGTCCACATTTACTGGCCTCATGAGACTAAGATCTAAAGCATGTTCTTCGTCGCCTTCTTCTTTTTTGTTTGATTGGTCGACCGCTGGGGAGAAGATGGTAGTGGAGCTGGTTGGAGCTTTCAATGAGCTGACGGAGAGAATAAAAGTGCTTTCGAGCAGCTCGTTGCGGTTGCTCTTCAAGTCTCTTAAGCTCTTCGTCGTGGAGAGATGGACGGAGACCACAACTTCATCGTGCAGTCGGCAACTGTTCTCGGCAACTGCGCTTGTGATTTCGAGGCCATAGCCAAAGCCATGCTAGACGTTGGCGCGTTTCTGAGTTTGTTCCCATTCGTTTCGAATCTCGATGAAAAGGTAATCTCACACTCTTGAAATTATCCTTTTTTTTAATGCAATGTCATCTGTTTAAGCAGCCTTTAACTTAGTTGCGGTACTATTGATTCAATGAAATTGTGTCTTATCATGAATTAGACACGATAGTGATTACATTTTGAGCTTTTATTTGTCAATAAAACGTCGAAACTGATTACATTTTGCATATGTTGTGATTCTTGACGGTTGTTGAAGTTGATTTGTAACTATGGATGTAGCATATTAGAAGTTATGAAAATGTCAGTGGACTTTGTGCAGGGAGATTCGAAATATCAGTGTATTGTGTTTCATGTCATTCAATTTATGCCTTTTTGTCCAGGGAGATCCTCTGCCTCGTGACCATTATACTGGAAACGGTAATCACTTTTAATTTATTCACGATATCAGTGTATTCTGTTTATTTGTTTGCATAAATTAGCGTGCTTTTGTGGTAGATAGGTGGCACCAAGTGTGTCTTTTTCAATGATGGTAAGATGAAGCTAGAAACGGGCTTGGTTGACTGCAAAGGAGCAGGTTTGGTTTCATACCAAGGCTCTTTTTTAGTCTTAATTAAATATTGGTCTAATATGTGGTGATAACTTTTGTATATCCTTAATATTTCAGCATAGTGTGGGCTCTGTCTCTATATTGGGTACTTACAGCTCACTTTTGAGCTACACTTTGCTCTTTTGGTAGAAATTTTTGTATATACTTAATATTTAAACATATTGTGGTCTCTGTCTCTAAATTCGGTATTTAATAGTTCACTTGTGAGCTATAGTTTTGCTGTTTTTAGTAGAAATTTTTGTATATACTTAATGTTTCAACATTTTGTTGTATCTATCTCTATATATGGTACATAACAGCTCATTTTTGAGTCGTAGTAGTTTTGCTGTGTTTTTGTATATACTTAATGTTTCAACTGTGAGCTTTGTCTCTATATTGGGTGTTTACAGTTCACTTTTGAGCCATAGTTTTGCTATTTTTGGTAGAAATTTTTGTTTATACTTAATATTTAAACATATTGTGGACTGATGTCTGTATTGCCATATTTGATTCTTGCTTTACGACTATTTTTAAGAAGAGAACTATTCTGTGTTTTAGGTAGCAAATTTTGAATATATTGACGAAGCAGAGGCTGCAGAAGAGAAGGCTCGACAGGCATTGGAAGAAAAATCTTCTGAAAAATACTAGGAAGATTTATTGAAAGTCAAGTACGAAGAACATGAAGTTGAACAATTTAATTCTTTAGGCAAAGGAAAGAGAAACCGTAATAAGGTGGCATAGCACCTCCACTCACCTTCCCTCCTCTATTCCTTTGTTAAATATATTTTGATCTGCTAATGAGGTTTTTCAAGTGTTCTACTGTTCTTAGTTTTTATTCATTTGATATTTTCTATGTCTATACATGTTGATGCACATGAGATCTAGTAAAGAACAAATAAAGTCACTTTATTAGCTTTGGAAATGGGATTAACTTGTGCTCTTTGGTCTTGTTTAGATGGTTTCTGTTGAAGCTGATGACCTCGCTGGTCTGGAAGATGTAAGCTCTGAGGGTGAGGATGATAATTACAAAGCTGACTTGATTGATGGTGATACATCTACTGGAACTCCATCTGGGAGAAGGCCTTACAAGAAAAGATCTCGCAGTATTTTTTTCTGTCCTAGTAACAAGTAAATAGCAAGTTGTGATGACCATATTTGATTACATGCTAACATTGACAAATCTTCTGTAGTTGATAACATGGAACCACATCCTTTGATGGAAGGTGAGGGCAGGTCATTTAGAGTGCTAGGTTTTTGTCAAAACCAGAGGGCTGCATTTGTGCAAATTTTGATGAGGTAAATTATTATATTTTTAATTGCTGGACTCTAATAGTTTACTGCTATTCCACCCCGATTCTGTGTCTTCTTTTCCCTTTTCCCTGTCTACACATATGTTGGGCAATGATTGCATATTTTGGTTTCTTATTTCATAATTTGTTTTTATGATCTTTGACTAGCTTGTTGCAAGAATGTGAGGCTTTAGTGGTCATGATCATAGTCCTCATCACGTTTCTATGAGTGGAGATGTGTGCAATTTTCTTACTCTAGGTTGTTATTGTAGGTTTGGTGGTGGTGATTTTGAATTTAAGGAATTTGCAGCTAGCTTAAAATAGAAGACCTATGAAGAAGTGATTAAGTATACAGCTTGACCTTGCCTCATTTACTTTTACCTATTGGCTAAAGTTAATTGTGATCAAGGCTTAGAACTTATAAATTGTGGTTTTCTCTTGGTCATTAATTGTAGGTCAAAGCATTTTTATATGATTATCCATTTGACAGAGTAGCCATTGCTTGCATGTGCTTGAAATTGCTGCTGAGATTACTTACAAATGCCTTGAATTGATTCTATCTGTCAGTGTTTTGTTGTACTATGTACATTGTTTTCTTTTTCTTTTTCTTTTTTTAATTATTTTTATTGCTCTTGTGACTGTATATCACTGAATTTGGCAGTTGAGGAAGGATCCTGAGCATGAATAAATCCACCTGCTTCCATATAATCCATGGATAGAATCACCTTCCTCAGATCAATCTTTTTTGTTTCTATTTTTTTCTACTTTTTTCTGTGCTTATCTTTGTCAAAACTCCAGTCCAATCTCCATTTTTTTATTCTTGAGGAAGTTTCACGATCCTTTAAATCATAATTTCCAATGCTTATACTCTTACCTTTTCTGCTATTTAATATTTTATGGAATACCTCTGTATTTTGTTTCATTTTCTAATATAGTGGTTGTTTGTCATATTCACTAATGGTATTTTTAATTCAGTTACGGGAGACTTTTCTTGTCGCACACCGCTGAAGAAATAACCGGCTTCTCAACTTTCTCAGGTGATTAATACTTTCTGCAGCTCTTCTTTCTCTTTTCCATTGCATGTTGATTTTGTTCTTTGATGTGCAACTGTTGTAATTCTTATTGATGATCTTAATAGCAGATGGTGTCCCAAAATGACTTAGAATTCCTGATGTACTTGTTAGGATAGCAGTTTTGATGTTGGTCACAGAAAAGGTAAGTTTGTGAGAGGAAACTTAGCATTATTTTCTATGTCATCTGTTTAAGCAATCAACATACAGTAGTTCTAATTAAGTCATATAATTCGTTCCTGTGAGCAACGATGGTCAGTGCCGAACCTCTTACCTAGTGCTAGTTTTTATTTATTAACAATGATCCGTTTATACAGATTCCACTCAAACAAGTGAAGGCCCTGGATCATGTAGATTTTTAGGTGATCATCTGTCTCTCCATAACAAATGTTCATTTGTATTATTTGTACTAAGATGTAACTGTCTTTGATTTATTATACCTTCTGAAATTCATTTTGAAATGGCTTCCCAGATATTCACTTTTGATAACTATGGTGTTTCGGGTCACATAAGCTACAAAATAGAACAATCTATTTATATATATAAATATATATATATATTCTTTTAATTTTAGTTTGAACTCAGTTTTCTAAATCTTGACTCAATTTAATGATCATCCCCTGGCTCATTTATGAGTCAAATTGAAATTTTAAATTAATAATTTCAACTTATTAACCTATTGTTGTAATAGTTTTACTAGATTAAATTCTTTGTTTTTTTTTTTTTTTTTTTAAGTAAAAATTCTCAATTTTTTGTTAGTATAACTTCTGAAGCTTTGTTTCATTCATGTGCTTGTGTGTTTTGCTTTTGTTAGTTTAATTAACCTGTGTTAAAATTGTCTTATAATTTAAAGTTCAACTTTCATATATACTTTATTTGATTTCTAAAATTTATTAGTTCTTTTCATTTTGCAGGGAACTAGAATAAATGGAAACATTGCGCCCAAGAAAGGAAGAGTTTTTTGATCTTTTTGTTTTGGACACTTTCTTAATATATATGGTAACTCATATTTGTGTCATCTATTGGCAGCTTGTTAATATATATGTATATATATGTTAAACAAAGCTGTATATAAATGCTTTGTGGCAGTTTTATATATATATTGTACATAATATGTATGTTTTTGGGAATACTATGACAATTTGTTTAACATGAAAACAAATTGTACTAGATGTTTTTAGGATTGAAAAACAATTTTTTGTATGTATCAACTTCATATAATATAATCAAATGTTTATTATATCTATATATATGTACATGTGTAAATGCATTGAATTTATTCACTAAATTGATGGACACAATCAATAGTTATAATGATTTAATATTATTTAATTATTTGTATTTAGTGAATAGCAATTTGGCATTATTGTCAATAATATTTGTAGTGACCAGTAATGAATCCCTTTGAGCTGTCATAACACAACTAAATTAGCCTACAAATTTTAATTAATGATTAATTATTCTTCGATGTAATGGCAGCCTTATTTTGTCGTTGAAGCAATATAACGGCATAATTGAATTGTCGTGATAAACTATTTAACGATAATAACCTATTGCCGTAAAAGTGATCAGGTTTACACGACATCCTGAATAACGGCATGCTGGACCAATGCCGTTAGAACCATATGACGACATTTTTGCCCTGCCTTCGTAGGCTTAGTTTGTTGTAGTGTCTTAAGAGAGAAGTAGGTATGCAACTAATGTTTATCCATTATGTCACTGCAACTTTTGATAAATACATATTTTATTTTAAATTATTGCATTGAAGATAAAATTATTCATTTTCAGTTGCATCCATATTCAAAAATAAAATTGTTAATGTGTCACTTATAGAAACTCAAAATTGTATAATAGTATGCCTCTGGCTACTATAAAACATTGTGTTTGATATCTAATAAGACTTAAAAGCGTTATAGAATTGGTTTTTATACACCATTAAGGATTGGTTTGAAATCTAAAAATATTAGAAAGTACATTTTAATTGTTTTCTTCATTTTTGATGAGATTTTAATAAAATTATTTGATAATTTTTTAAATTCTTATTTGGATTGTGAATTGTAAGGATCCTAGAGTTGTCTTGTGAATTAATTAATTAAAAGTAATGCTAGGCTTATTAAAATATTTTATCTAAATTTATATCTAAATGATGTGGTATATAAATTGTCATAATTCTATTAATTATCATATCATCTTATGATTTACAAGATTTTGACAACTCATTTGTCATATTATTTGATAATGGAGTTGAATAAAATATTTAAAAATTTTAACATTATTTATTATTTAATTCTCTCAGTACAAGTTGTGATATAGAAATTCTGACAAGTCATTCAGTTTCCATAGTACATAATGTAATGATAACACTGGAAAAAATAATAATTAAACCGTGTTACTCTATTCATAGTTGTTTTCAGGGTCAAATAATTTTTTACGCACCAATCCACCTAGTTGGTCCATTTCATAACCAGTTTACTTTCCATTGTCATCAATAGTTAATTGAATTTCCCTTAAAGTTTCCCTGAGAGAACAATCTCTGATAATATCATCTGTACTCACATGCTCAATCATACATCTTAATTTAATTTTGACTACTTGATCATTTCTTAGTTTCAATTATAAGATTACATATTAACATGTTGACAAAAAGAAATTAATTACTTCAATTCCTGTTTGCAGCTGTGGTTGGCGTAGGGTTATAGCAGTGAAGATAACATTTCGTAACATAGTCGGAGCAATCAAACACCAAGCAGTAGCAGTCCGAAATGGGGCTGATATGTCCACATTTTACAACTACAGCTTTGAAGGCTACCATGACACCTTAATTATATCCCCGTTCTCTCAGGCAATTCTATAGAGATTGTGACATTTATGGCACGGTTGATTTCATATTTGGTAGTGCAGCTGTTGTTCTTCAAATTTGTAACATATATCCTCGACTTCCAATGCAAAATCAATTCAATGCAATAACAACTCAGGGAAGAAGTGATCCGAACCAAAACATTGGCATTTCGATACACTATTGCAAAATTAAGGCAGCTAACGACCTAGCCTCGAGCAATAGCTCTATGAAAACTTATCTAGGACGTCCATGGAAGGAGTATTTCAATAACAGTTTATATGCAATTAGCAATTATTCATGGATAGCTTGATTGAATATCCTTCTGGTTGGAGAGAACACTGTATAGATTTCGGATCGAATACCACTAGAAGGGTTACGTGGGCCCGGTGATCATGTGACTAATGAAACTGATGCGGTTAACTTCACTATCTGCAATTTCATACAAGGAAATTTCTGGTTGCCTGCCGCGGGAGTGCCCTTCATTGGAGGTTTATTGCCTTGATGAATATAACTTATTGTTTGTTTAATTAATAAATGGTTTTATTGCCTTGATGAATATAACATATTGTTTGTTTAATTCCTTATGTCAGTTGCATCAATCCTATTTCATGGTCCAACAATCAAGATTTTAGTTATTAATTTTAATCCCCTTAAAGTATCTTGTTTAATCTCTTTTGTTTCATTAAACACGATTAATACAAAAGATTCTATTTTATCCAAAAAAAAAAAATACAGAAAATTCTATAAATATATATATTTTTAAGAATTAAAAGATTCTATGAAAATGTATGTATCAAGTAAAATATTGTGTAATCATTTTAAGTTGGAAAGATACAAAGTGGTTGGAGTTGGAAGGACTATTTAATATGTGTAAGTAATTATATCATAATTTCTAAAAAAAAAAAAAAAAAGTAACTATATCATAAGAATTTTAAGAGACAAATCAGATAAATGAATGATATTAGGGTATGATTTTTTGGATTGAGTATACTGCATACATAATTTCTTAATTAAAGGTGATATGATGCTTAAAAGAGAAAAATTCCTTCTCAAAATTAAATTGTAAATTTTCTTAAATAATCAAGATTTGAAATATAGAGAGTAATTAATCTCCAGTAGATGTCTATGAACCTACAACAAAGTTTTGAGTTGAAATTTTGTGATCATCTCAGTTAATAATCATTGATATGTCAATAAATCTGATTACCTTATTTTGATATCAAAATTAAACTAGTATTAAAACAGTAATTTAGATGGAAATATCAAGTCGAGTTGGTTCAAATTTGTAATAGAAGTCAAGGCAAAATTACTTGATTTAAAATGACAACTACAAGAATTAAACTACTTAATTAATTTACAAATTGCAACTCATGCTAAACTAATTTCCAAAAAAAAAAAAAAAAAGGGCTCATGCTTAGCTGCAATTTCTTCTTTTAAAAGAAGTTTTTGTTTTTGGACATACTTATTATTTTTTTTAAAGAAAAGTTATTATAGGGTAATAAAATGTGAAATTGAATTCTTTTGTAAAATAAGTGAGAGCTTTCGCCAATTCAAAAGCTTTGCTAAAGTTCCTTGATTTGACATGACTAAAGACTATCTACTAATTACTACTTACAATTCTGGACAGATTTGTTAGACTATCTACCATTAATCCGAGTAAAATTTTAATTATCTTATAATTATATGAAAAATACAAATGACAACTCATGCTTAGCTACAAGTTTATTTTTTTCCCTTTTTGTCTTCTAGATAAATATTGTAATAATTAAGTATATAAATTAAACTTTCCAAAAGTATTTTATATAACATAGAGTTGACCCAATGAACTAGTGAATATTCATAAAAGAAAAATGAGTAATGGTAGGTTGTTCAAAAATTTTGTCCAAATCTATACTAAAATAATGTGGTATATGAATTATCAAAATTTTATAAATTATAAAATTATGTGATAATTAATTGGATTTTAATAACTCATATACCACATTATTTGAGGTAAAATTTTTGGGCAATCTAATATTACTTAAGAAAAAATATGTTTCAGATAGAAATTAATTCAAAGGCCATGAAGATATATAAATCAAATCACTAAAGAGGAAATGTATGAAGAGTACATACTTAAAAGTTCAATTCCATAATTAAGAACATGAAATAAAACCAAAAAACAAAAAGTCATACCCAAAACAAACTCTTAACACCAATAAAATTTAAAGCTTAAGAGACAAATCAAGTTCTGAAAAATCATCTTGATCATGATTAGTACTTTGTAATGGACTCTTTCCTAATTTTAGATATTCCCCCATATTGCTTGCCCTATTTTCTGCATTAATTCTTGAATTAGTAAAGTTTTGAGACTCACCACCTCCACCACCCTTCTGAGCTTGTCGAATAATGCCCTCCAGTTTTAGTTTATCGTAAGTTAGCTGTCTTGTTGGATTCTTAATGGTGTTACCATGACTCAAACGAGCAGCACTAAGTGGAATCCATGGATACGAACCTTTTCGAATCATCGAATGCATGCTAACGCCAAGTGGTGATGATGTTGATGATCTATTGAAAGATCCATAAAGGGATGGAATTTGATAAGATACGCTTGAAAATTGAGCATTGTAATAAGGAAAATGATGGTGGTGCCCTAAGGACTCCATATGGATCTCATCTTTTTGTCTTTTTGCTAGTGCTCGCTCTTGTTTGTGTGCATTTTGATGCCCTCCCAAAGCTTGGGAGGTTGAGAAGTTCTTATTGCAAAAACTGCATGAGAACCCTCTTTGTTTTGATCTCTTACCTATGCTTTCAAGGTTTGAAGATGATGGCTCTTTGATGATCAACGCTTGTGAAGAATCTATGGTGAATAGTTTGAGTTCCAATGCGTCAGACCCATAAACCAAACCATGACGATGATGTTCAAAATCTGATCTGGGTTTATAGGGCACAAGATGAGATCCTTCCACAGCTTCTTCTCTATTAGTGTTTTTGTTGATAGCTTCTTCAAGAGATGCAGCTGAGATGCTAGATTTATCTGAGTGGTATGGTTTGGAAATTAGGGCTTCCATTAGAGAGTTGGAAAACGAGAACGAGAAAAAAAGATCGAAGAGATGTTCAATTTATCAAGCATTGTGTTGGTGCTAATATTTTTCAATTATGGGAAAAAAAATCATATTTATTATGTACTTAATTTGGAATTAATGTGAGATTATATAAGTATATGGATGCTCAATTTAAATATTGACTAAAAAGATGGATGTCAAACCAATCATTCCAAAGATAGCCTGCAACTAATAAGCAAGTCTCTGTAATTATTACTAGTTTAGTAAAATTTCTTAAAATTGACATCCATGGTAATACATTCCTTTTTGTTAATGTTGACTTCTCCGATTTAAATTCAAATCGATTCAGTTCTTTAGGCTTATGATTTGTACATGTATGTTTACAAGTTTATATCGCAAAAGTAATCCTTAAAGTTTGATTAATCAATAAAAGAAAGAAAAGAAATGAGCCTTCAATTTTGATTTCGATTATGAGAATAAAGGAAGTACTAGCCTTTAACATGTCTCAATTAGAATATAAAGAGGCAATTAAGGAGCTTTAATGCCCTTTTATTAAAGAATGGGTTTTGAATGTAAAATTTTCTTTTAATTAATGTGCAACAAGGGTTTTTTTTTTTTTTTTTTTTAATTAGTGTGCAACAAGTTAAACATTTTATATTATCATATTAAATGAATATTTTTAACAACTAAGTCACATTCGGTTACAGTAAATTTTAAATTCAAATTGATGTTCTCTTTTAAATTTCATATCTTTTTCGATTAGAAATTTATAATTAAATTTTTTTCTTTAAAAAAATTTAAAAGAAGAGCAGTTTAACATAAGATGCTTTATAACAGATACTATATATATATATATATATACATATACCTTAAAATATTTAAACTGAAATTTGTCAGGTTAAATATATTTGTTATAACGTATATCATTGTGCACCGTCTCATCGATGAAGGTGGTGGGTACAAATCTTACTTTTTCTTATATGAACCTTACTTTCTCTTATATCTATCCATGCTGTTGGGTGATGCATATTCCAATTATTTTGTTGTTTGTCAGTTTGCTTCAGTATGCGAAACACATATAAGCACCAAATTCCTACATAATGCAAAAGGATTTTTTTTTTTTTTTCCTGGTTTTTAGTCTTTTGCTCAAGATGCAATGGTTGGGGTGAAGTATGCCATAAATGCAAACTTAATAATCAAGATGCGGAATGAGAAAGTGCTCTCTCCTAATCGTTTATTACAATACAACTTAATTTTGCTTAAGTCGCAAACAAGTTGAGCTCGGCTGAGTGGACCCTCTTCCTCCATTTTCTTTTGTCGAAGGCCATAATTGTGTGAAATTTGGAAACTGTTTTTTTTATCCTTCATCTTGTTTAGTGAACATAGTAGTGATGGAAGTTGCTAGTCCGCAATAAACTACTTGGAAAGTCGCGGATTCCTCCTACTTTGGTGTGTGTCAATTGTGTGTTGTTTTCATAAGACAATTTTATATAGTGCATGTTCTGAATATATATATATATAAAAGGGGTGTTGTGTTTCTGTTTTGTTTTTGTATTACTGAAAGAGGAAAATTAGGCTTTGAAAACCAATGATTATGATCATATGGACTTTGATGTAGGGGTTGATAGTGTCTTTAAGATAAAATCTTTCAGGTTCTGTTGGTAGATGGAAACTAAAGGTGTTTGAGGTTGTACCCTTGAGTCAGAAAAAACAAGGTAGATTGGTCTACCAACTCATATATATCCTTCACTCTTCTCTATTTATCTGGTTGCCCAATTTATTTTAGTTGGCAATGTGCATCATCGTCCATTGTCGTGCATCATCATGCTCAATGTGTAGGCCATTGCATCCCTACCATAAACCCCTTCCACAACATGCATTTTCTGCATGTTGCCATGATGACCTACAGTAATACAAAGCTCATGCACGCTATCTTTTGCACGTTGTCATAGGTCTCAGATGAATGTGAAAATTTCTTGCTCTGATTTTGAAATTCAAAGGCAGCTCTTCACTAGAATAGTAGACTAGGTGGGAATGCTTAATATGCTGAAAAGCTTTGTCATATGCATTTGTTTCCATACGCATTGAGGCTAGTAGATCAATTACGATGAATAAGCTTTAGACCGGTAATTTTTTAAATAGTCTTCCAAAATGCCATCAGAATTTTCAATTTGACCAATTTTAAGGCGCAACTAAGATAGAGAGAGTAAAATTCATGAAAAGATATTAAAAGAAGAAAAGAAGAAGTCCTAAAATGAAGATATAAGATTGGATCAAAACTATCATCCTTTTACAAAGATCCATGTTAAAATAGTTCCTGGATACAAATATTATTATACAAACATATTCAAATTTGTGAAAGTTCATAATCTAATAATGAGTTAGAGAATGTTAACTGAACACTTAAAAGAGCTTGAAATTTTGAGTGGACAACTAATCCAAAACTAATGACTGAGATTAAGTGGTAAGAATTTTTCTTTTTCGGTTTTGAATATATTCATTTTTTCAAAAAGAAAAAAAAAATGCAAGAGTGCTATGACGTCATTAAGTGAATACACATATAAATGATCATGCTGATCATATGAACAGGGAACACTCTTCACAATAGAATCAGGATCACTGTCAAAGAAGCTATATGCATGCAAATACAAGCTTTGATATTCTGGGAAAGAATAATGTCTTAGAATTGAACTAGGCTTGTAATAGACAAAGATCAAGGCAAAACCTTAGTGCATGTCTTAAGAGCTTTAACACTCTCAAGACACTTGCACTATTTCTCCATAAGATTCAGCAGCTGGTTTCTTATAAATCCCGAAGCTTAACATAAAATGAAGCGAGAAATCTCAGAGTGATATCACTAAGATATGCTCTTACTGCTCTCTTCGCCTTATGTACTTTCCCTTGTTCACTGCACCGTTACATCCATTGATTAGTCCAATCTTCTCATACAACGACATTAAAAGCAGTAAGGAGAGTTCTAACGTATGCAGGCTCTCTATTCTATTGCTTGTGAATTGTTAAACGATCTCTTCAACCAGACGAATATATATGTATCTATATATTTATATATATGTGACAATTATATAGATGATAGTAGTAACTTAATCAAGTTTCATACTCAACGTTAGTGTGCTTTGATCTATCCAAATCATAAACATAAATAAAAGTATTCAAATAAAAGATCCAAAAAATCTCAATCATCAATAAAAGCAGCAAGAATTTTTACTTCGTATTGTCAATCAAGAGACTACTTAGATGAAATAGGCACAAAGTCTTTTCCATAGAATTGAATCTTTGGGGTTAATTTTTGTGGAAAGCTATGTAACAGGCAAACATGGATTTAGCATAATAACTTCCATCAATACAAATATGACTTGAAACCAAAACAAGAAGATGAGGGAATGGACCATCAACAGCTACCTACAGATATATTAATGAAACTAAAAGCACCATGTTTAAGCCAAAAATGTAATAGAAAGAACCTATGATACCATAGTTGTGCCCAAAATTTATAGTTCAATTAGATAACATAAACATAGCACCACATTTGAATACTTGTTTTAAGAAAGTAAAAACCTGTACCTCTTTATAACGCGCATGTGCATAGTGAAGAGTAGCATAGCCAAGCATTCATATGATTTCAAATTAAGTTTTTCCTTCAAGTCCTTTGGCCTCCCGTTCTCTTCGACTGCATAATTTATAATACAACATGGACATTATATAATTGTCATGCGTTTACATTACAATATTACATAATCATAAGCACTTTTTGTGGCCTAACAACTTGTTAAAGCATGTGTTGTATAAGCCCTTTTTACATACTTCTCTAGAGAGCACTTTCTAAAACAAAAAGGGTATTAAAGTGCTATTTTTTTTTTTCTTAAAAGTAATTTCTAATTGATTTTTCAAAAGCCATTTATGTGAAAGCACTTCCAAACACTCTTTGAGATAAAACATAATCAAAAGCACTTTTTGAGATCAATTAATTCTTAAAAAATTATATCCTATATTTAATCGATTACAATATGCTTCTATAAAGAGCACATTCTAAATAAGAAAAGTATTTAAAACACTTGTTAAAAGCACTCCTTTAATAAGAGCTTTCCTGTCAACGTTGAATTTCAGTCGATGAGTAATCAATGTCTAATACCTGCAATCAATGTGAGAAAGCATAGAAAACCAAGAAAATAACACAGTAAAGAACCCAGTAAGATGAAGACACACAAAGCGTTTTACGTGGTTCAGCAATAATAAGCCTACGTCCACGACTGTCTCTCTTAATTTCTGCAGAGTGACAGTATATTATTCAATGTTCTCCCTTGATTACAATGATTTTAACCCCTATTTATAGGGGAAGAGACGTTACAATTCTGGTTGCAGTAAAATAGGAAAAGAATCTCGAATTAATTATGTTTCCCAAATAATCAGGAAAAATAAGGAAGAGAATCATGAATTAATTACACTTCCTAATTTGTTTGAATAGAATTAGGAAATTGCTCCTTAAATTCCGAGATAAGGTTGACTGAATTTGAATTTGAATCAACTTCCATATCTGGTGAGAGAATCACAACCAAATCAGGTAACTGCCTGTTCTGGAAGATTTGGCATTAATTGTCCGTTCTGAGTAACAAGCTGCGCATAAAGTGAGATGAGTAATGCTGACTAGCTAGCTGAGAGCTGAATGCTGAGTTAGCTGAGAGCTGCGACTTGTCTCTAGTGAGCTGCGAGCTGGTAGCTGAGCTAGCTACGAGTTGCGAGCTGGTACCTGCGAGCTGTCTCTAGCGAGCTGGCGAGCTGGTAGCTTAGCGAGCTGAATGCTGAGTTAACTGAGAGCTGCGAGCTGGGACCTGCGAGCTGGTAGCTGAGCTAGCTGAGAGCTGAGAGCTGAGAGCTGACCTGCGAGTTGGCAGCTGAGCTAGCTGAGAGCTGAATGTTGAGCTAGCTGAGAGCTGCAAGCTGAGACCTACGAGCTATGAGCTGGGACCTGCGACCTGCGAGCTGAGAGCTGGGTCAGTTTATTGGATTGGTTCTATGGGCTTTTACCAGCCCATTTTTGCAGTCCCAAAAAATAGGCATAACATAAGCCCCTCAGCTCTTAGTGCGATCTTCAGACTGAGAGCTAAAGTCCGCTGGTAAAAGCCAATGTGTTACTATCTACTATGCTGCCTTTTCAGGTTATTTCCCATTATTTGACTCATGGCGACTATTCTTGGTCAAGTGTTTATTTGTTGCATTTCATACCACTATAAGAGTGATGAAGCGGTTGGGGGTTCAAGTCTTCGAGGAGAAGAAAGAGCTGAACAAGTTGTCTGACAAGCCCTCGTTCATGATAGTGGAGTTTGAGAGATCATAAAGAATAGAGCAAGCCCTTCGAGTCAAGTTGATGAATGTTGAGTAGCGAGTTGAAGCTGCTGAATAGCTAGCTGAAATTGCTGAGTAGCTAGCTAAAATTGTTGAGTAGCTAGCTGAAGCTGTTGAGCAGTAGTTGAAGCTATTGAGTAGCTAGCTGAAGTTGTTGAGTAGCTAGCTGAAATTGTTGAGTAGCTAACTGAAGCTGTTAAGTAGCTAGCTGAAATTGTTGAGTAGAGCTGTTCAGAGGGTTGAGATCTCAACTAACAGCACAATTGATGGAGCTGTCCAGAGGGAGCTAAGATCTCAGTTAACAGCTAAATTTATGGAGCTGTCCAGAGGGTTAAGACCTCAACTAACAGCATATTTAATGGAGCTGTCCAGAGGGTTGAGACCTCAGCTTACAGCTAAAATGATGGAACTATCCAGAGGGTTGAGACCTCAGCTAACAGCTAAATTTATGGGGCTGTCCAGAGGGCTAAGACCTCAGCTAACAGCATATTTAATGGAGTTGTCCAAAGGGTTGAGACCTCAGCTAACAGCTAAAATGATGGAGTTGTCCAGAGGGTTGAGACCTCAGTTAACAGCTAAATTTATGGGGCTATCCAGAGGGTTAAGAGCTCAGCTAACAGCCTATTTAATGGAGCTGTCCAGAGGGTTGAGACCTCAACTAACAGCTAAAATGATGGAGTTGTCCAGAGTGTTGAGACCTCAGCTAACAGCTAAATTTATGGGGCTGTCCAGAGGGTTAAGACCTCAGCTAACAGCCTATTTAATGGAGTTGTCCAGAAGGTTGAGACCTCAACTAACAGCTAAAATGATGGAGCTATCCAGAGGGTTGAGACCTCAGCTAACAGCTAAATTTATGGGGCTGTCCAGAGGGTTAAGACCTCAGCTAACAGTATATTTAATGGAGCTGTCCAGAGGGTTGAGACCTCAGCTAACAGCTAAAATGATGGAGTTGTCTAGAGGGTTGAGACCTCACCTAACAGCATAATTTTATGGGGCTGTCCAAAGAGTTAAGACCTCATCTAAAAACATATTTAATGGGCTGGGCTATATCCAGTAGATTATAATCTCAACTAATATAGCACCATAAAGTAATCATAAAACAATAAAGAGATTCGAAGCTTTTATTGTTTTCAAAAAAAAAAAAAAATTACAAGTTACAGACATAACCTGTTGGATGCGAATACACTGCAGATTCATGTCTTACTTGGGAGCTCGCTGGGGCTGCTATCATATTTGCTTTGGGGGCTGTCGAGGTCACAGGTTCGTTGGTCGCACTATATAGTTTTCCAAGCGACCTTTCTTGACTAGATCCTTAATGACATCCTTTAAATCCCAGCATTGCGAAGTATTATGTCCGACTCCATCATGATAGTCACAAAACTTGTTCTTGTTTCTAAACTTGGCGGGGGTCTTCATAGGAGTGGGTTTTTCGAAGTCCTCCCTCTCTCTTTCCATTGCAAAGATCTTGTCCTGTGTATCTGATAGGGTGTTATAGCTATCATGACGACCTTGATGCTGAGGTCGCTCGCTTTTGGGTTCATTCTTAACCTTCTTAGCGACCTGACTATTTGTACTGTTACTTTGACCTTCACCTCCATTTCCACCATTGCTTCTTTTCCTCAGCTGGTTGAGATTGCCCAGTTCATCTGTTTGGTTAGACTTTTTGAAACCGAAGGTTTCCTCCCATCTAATCTCCTTGGCAGCTTGCTCGTAGAACTCGCCCAAGTCTGTCACTGGAGACTTGTAAATGTTCTCATAGAGCTTCCCATCCTTACGAAGTCCGGCTGAGATCGCGGTTAGGATGCATTCATCTGAGGGATTCTCCACATTAGTGACCTCACGTCTGAACTTGGTAATGTAATCCTTCAAGGAGTCGTTCTGTTGTTGAAAGATTGTAATGAGGTGGCAGGGTGGTGCGAGCTGCCTCTTCAAAGCCCGGTATTGGCTGACGAACTTCTACTGACACTCTTCCCAACTCTCTACACTGCGAGCTGAAAGATTCTTGAACCAAGCCTGCGGAATATCCCCTAAAGTAGCTGAGAATACGCAACACTTCATCATCGGATTATCTGTCTGTAGGTCCATCTGAAGATTAACTGCGTCAAGATGGTCATAGGGGTCACTGTCCCCATTGTACTGCTGAATATTTGGCATCTTGAACCTAGGAGGAAGAGGTTGCCTCTCAATTTCTCTGGTGAACGGAGTCCTTTCCCCGTAGTGCTCACGCTGGTCTGGAGCGCCAAGTCGCGCTTCAAGCTGTTAGACCCTTTGAAAAAGTTCTTCCACCTATGGGTCTCTAGGCTCATATCGCCTTATGCGGTCGCGACCTGGAGAGTGGGGTTCTGGTTCATACCTCTCGTTTCCTCCGAACGAGCCACCAACCCGATGTGACCTTGCGTGTCGCTCATCCACCTCGTCCATATACCGAGATGTAGCTCGGGCTCTATCATGACCAGCTTCTACCCGTCTATTTCCATCCTGGCTTACCCTTATCACCAGGTTTGCAGGGTGTGCGACTTCTATTTCTTCCTGAATAGGGTGACCTTCAACTCTAGGGCGCGCATTAGAGGAGCAAGCTGAGCCAGCAGGTCGTGACACATCCCTCGCTGGCCTTTCAGGCATCTGCATTGCTTCATGTTGCTGATACGCCTGCATCGAGGTAGCAGCTCCGATCCTGGGTGCATTCTGCACTTGGGCTTGCACCAATAAATTCACAGTATCAACGAGTTATCTGACAGTAGCCTCTAATGCTTGCAACCCCTTAACTGACGTGTGGAACAGATTGGCATGGGGGCAAGGGTGGCATGCCTGCTGTAGTACCTATTGCTTGACCATATGATGGGCCTGCTGCATGCACGGGTGCATCATCCATCTGCTGCGCATTGCGCTGATGCTGACTGGTCTAGCTCTCTGCTTGATCAGCCTGTGAGCCCACGAACTTGGTCTGTTTGGTTCTTGCCATTGCTGAAAATTGAGAAATCAAAACTGGATAGATTGCAGTCTGGGCCCTTCTTCTAGTGTCAAAATGTCGACGTTGAATTTTAGTCGACGAGTAATCAATGTCTAATACCTGCAATCAATGTGAGAAAACATAGAAAACCAAGAAAATAACACAGCAAAGAACCCAGTAAGATGAAGACACACAAAACGTTTTACGTGGTTCAGCAATAATAAGCTTACGTCCACGACTGTCTCTCTTAATCTCTGCAGAGTGATAGTATATTATTCAATGTTCTCTCCTGATTACAATGATTTTAACCCCTATTTATAGGGGAAGAGGCGTTATAATTCTAGTTGCAGTAAAATAGGAAAAGAATCCCGAATTAATTATGTTTCCCAAATAATCAGGAAAAATAAGGAAGAGAATTATGAATTAATTACATTTCCTAATTTGTTTGAATAGAATCAGGAAACTGCTCCTTAAATTCCGAGATAAGGTTGACTGAATTTGAATTTGAATCAACTTCCATAACTGGTGAGAGAATCACGACCAAATCAGGTAACTGCCTGTTCTGGAAGATTTGACATTAATTGTCCGCTCTGAGTAACAAGCTGCGCATAAAGTGAGCTGAGTAATGCTGACTAGCTAGCTAAGAGCTGAATGCTGAGTTAGCTGAGAGCTGCGAGTTGTCTCTAGCGAGCTGCTAGCTGAGAGCTACGAGCTGGTACCTGTAAGCTGTCTCTAGCGAGCTGCGAGCTGGTAGTTGCGATTTGAATGTTAAGCTAGCTGAGAGCTGCGAGCTGGGATCTGCGAGCTGGTAGCTGAGCTAGTTGAGAGCTGAATGTTAAGCTAGCTGAGAGCTGCGAGCTGGGACCTGCGACCTGAGAGCTGGGTCAGTTTATTGGATTGGTTCTATGGGCTTTTACCAGCCCATTTTTGCAGTCCCAAAAAATAAGCATAACATTTCCTAAAAACCCTTATTGAAGGTGTATACTCAAAAATCAATTTCTCTACAAGCACTTATTATGATCAACAAACACAATCAAAACAACTTTCTGAGATCAAATAAATTTTCAAACCAAGTGTTGCACAACTGCTTAATATATACATTATCTACTTCTCAAAAACTAAGTTATAAGTACTTTTCCACAACCCTTTTAATGTACATATCACCCAAAACTAATATATTCCAAACACAAACCAACCCACTCCACAACCCCCCTCCTCTTCCACCCAAAAAAAAAAGAAAAAAAAAAAGAGACATGCCTTTGATGATCTTCTTCTAGAAGCACCCATCAAGGCTTGCATTGTCTCTTCATACTCTGTTTTACTCTTCTTGGCAGACCCTTCACTTTCATTGTCATGTTATCAAACACATTACACCTCCATGATATTTGAGAATTTTCTACTTGTTTATTATAATGAAAACATACCTCTTTTTATAAGAAGGAAATAATCTTAAACCTATAAATATAATATAAAATCATAAGTAATTAAAATAGGAAACTTAGTATTCTAATATTCCTAGCTAATTAATATAGAAGTCCGAACAAACTACAGGGATTTTGGTTTTGGTTTTGCATGCATAGAGAATTGGGAATTCACAAGTTTTAATTTGTCTTCTAGAATGCTAGATATTGTAAGAAAGGCCTTGTTTTGGACTCCTATAGTTTTTAGATTTCTTCAAACATTAAGAACTGATCAATATGCAAATACTTTAGTTGCATTGCATGCATGTGTAGCTGTAATTAAGAACTGGTCAATATGCAAATACTTTAATTGCATTGCATACATGTGTAGTTGTAATTAACTACTATATGAGTTTACCTAAGTAGCAGGGTGAAGTCCATTTGCCACTAGTGAGAAGAAAATTACATTGATAATATAGTAGAGGTGTTAGTAATAATGTGCTAGAATGTTTGCTAAATTGTTTAATTTAGTGTAAATGTTGTAAATGATTAATTGTACGAACTAAGTAAGTGCTCTAACAATTACTCAATGTAGCTTCAGTTTAATCTCATTTATCAAAGCATTGTTGCCCTTGATTGTAAGCATTATAGACATATATGTCGGCGTTGAAATTGAATGGCATCTCGATAATGTTCTTGTTTCTTTGAAATTTACATAAAAAGTTATATCCTTTTTCTTTTTCTGACAATGATCTATATTTCTATACTAAATATAATGGCTTAAACAACTCATAAAAGCATTTCTTTATTGATTTTCCATTAGATTATTTGACTCTTATCTTGCATTGATGCAGATGATCTCGAAAAAGTTTGTGGAAAAGTTTGGGATTGAACTTTCTGCTGTCACGAAACTCACAGTACCTAATGGTCTTGCTTGGCATGTGCGGTTGACAAAAGATAGGGAAACAGATGTGGTTTAATGATGGTTGGCATGACTTTGTCAAATATTTTGCAATATGTGCCGGATATTTCTTGGTTTTCACATATGGAAAGGATTCAAATTTCTAAGTTCTTATATTTGACACAACTACCTGCAAGATTCAATATCTATATCATTATGGAGGACCAGAAAAATGTCTAAGTTCCTCTAGAAAATTGTACACTCCACCATTGCAGCTTAAAAGACATAAGCATTCTTTTGGTCAGGCTCTTAAAAATTAATAAGTCCAGATATCAAAGGAAAGTCTGCTGTAGACAGTTTTGACTTTTGTAAATGGTAGTTTTGCTAGACTATGGGCTATAAATTAGGGCTGCAACTTGGGGCTGTAATGCTGTAAATCAGGGCTGTAAATTAGCATAGAATCCGCATGTATATTGCCTGTACAATAAAAATTCTCTAAAAAAGAGAAGACAGTTCTCTCATAACTTACTAAGTTTGTCACCAGAAAATGTGGTACTGATAAACATAACTAATATATATTTATTACCCTTAAATATAGATTTATTAGTTCAATTTTATGTTAAATTTATTTTAATTAATTGTGTTTTTGGTGAAATAGGAATAAAAGAGGATTTGTGTGTTGAATGAGGAAAAATTATAATTTTTGTCAATTCAAAATCTAAGTCAATTAAGGATTCAAGTCTTGCCTAAAATATTTGTCAAACAATTAGGAAATTGGTTGAGACAGAAAAAATTAATGAAGAAAAAAGGCAAATTTGAAACACATCAATTGAGTTATTTTGGAAGGATTTGACATATATAAAAGGAAGCTTATACATCAAATTTGGGAGAGCCACTGAACACACTAGAAGATAGAATTAGGGGTAACACACCAGAGGACAGAATTAAGGGGCTGCCAAATAAGATAAAATGTAGCAGTGGAATTGAAGCAGAACAGTGTCGGTTTTGCAGCTAAAAGAAGAAGCAATACAGCTGGTTTTAGAGTAATTTTGTGACAGAATCTCAGCAACAGTTTCGTGAATATGCTGGGTTTTGCTTTTCTATTTGTTCTTACTATCACCATGACTACCTAATTTTCTTTTCTTAAGTGTAGGATGAAACCATATTAGCTTTGTAATGATTTTGCTATTTGAATATTATTCTCAATTTTGTTTTTAATGTTTAATAATTCTTAGTTTCATTTAATTGATAAAATAAAAATTGTTTCACCTTAAATATCAAGTATTTTTGGTAGTTAAAAAATTATTTTATTAATTTGACTTTGAATTGAAAAATGTTTAAATATAAAATTTTTGATTATGTGTTTTTCAATATTGGATACATATAATACTTAGATCTTATAAATTTTAAGTCTTAAAGTATGAATTTAAATAAGATTTATTTTTGACGCTTAATTGATAAATTTTGAGAAAACAACAGATTGATTTCTAAGTTTTTTTTTTTTGAAATTTTTGAGACTAATAATTTGAATACAAGTTGATAATGGTGGATTTTGAATCTCAGATTTCTCATCTGTTGCTTGAGTTTTACAACTTGATCTTGTATTGCTAATTTAGAATTTTATTTTCTTTACTTCTAATTAATTCTCAAATTTCAAACATTGTTAACTAAATTAGAATTAAATTTAATTTTGATTTAGACTTATATTTTCTCAATCTTTGTGGGATCGAGCTCATATTTACATAATCTATTTCACAATAGACTCATGTACTTACGAGTACTAAAATTTGCACAACAGGTACATCCTTTGAAACTCCAAACTTGAAGTGTGGCCTTGTAAGATCTTTGAACTGAGATACTTGTTTATTCTTGCTGTATCTTAAGCATTAAAGTTTCTCTTCATGACATGATAAATGTGCAGATAATCCAGACTCATCAACTCAATATGAAGATGAAGAAGAGCTAAAATGATGTGCTCCCAGAAGAAAGAGAACAATTAGGATTGATGAAAGAGAAAGGGTGATTGATGCAACAAATGCATTTGAGCCATCTAATCCTTTCTGTAGGGTTGTCATGCAACCATCTTACATTTCTACTATGGTCAGTTATTGTATATCACGTGCTACATACATATATATATATATATAGATGGAATTTCTATTTTTTGACAATATAATATGCTTGGCTTAAGATGCACTAACTTTGCTTTTGCAGTGTATGCCAACATGCTTCTCTCAAAAGCATTTAAATGGGGTTTCGATATTCGTTAAACTACAGCGATCTGATGGGAAACAATGGCCTGTTTCGCTTCCAATGAGAATATAAAATTTAGGTATGGTGTTGACATACATAGCAAGAGATGTAAAATAGAAGAGTTGAATGTGATCTGTTATGACGACTCGATATTATTTTAATTCTAGTGTAAACCTAAAATTAAGAATAATATTGAAAGTAAATAAAAGAAATAAAATAAAATAGTGGACATGAGATTTATGTAGTAAAACTCTCAATGTAAAAGTAATATTCACAGACTAAGACTAGAAGAATTTTATTAAACTAATAATTGTAATATAATCTCTCTCTAAAATTTTAAGAGAGAATTAAGAAGAAGAAAACTCTCGAATATACCTAAGATCAAGGACATGGGACTTGGGATGTGGAATGAATGAATGACATGTCTATATATAGGCAATACAAGACGGTGTAGATCAATGTAGAAATGCTTCATGTTGAAGCAATTAAAAAGGTCAATAAATGTGGCTCCATCGCCAATGTAACACTCGAAATTTTATGAACAGTCTTTTCGAAGGAATAACATTTCGAAGGAATAACATTTCGAAAGAATAGTATTTTCGAAGAAATAGTAATTTTTATATGAATAGTATCCGTGTGAATAGTAAATTTTTCGAAAAGCGGATCTCAAAGTCAAAAAACTTCGAAATAAGTAATAGAGTCTAAGGAAACTGAAACGGATAAAAAATAAGTTCGTTAGAGGTAAAATGAAATCATTTTCAGATCCAATCGAAAATTTGGAAGGATTTTCGAAAATTTTCAAAACTTTAGAGAAGTATCAAAATAAGTATTAAAATGCTCAAGAAATATTTTAGAAACTCAAACGACACTTTCGAAGAAGATTTGAATTAAAATGTAATCAATCCGGAAATCCCTAAAGGCGATTTAGTGAAATTATAAAGGGTCAAAAAGGGGTATGGAATGAATTTTAAAAGTCACCAAGGCTACTATAAGTATGTAGGAAGTCCGAATATAAGTCCTAGTAAATTTTGAAAGGATTTCGAAAAAATCATAAAAAAGCCGAATTCGGACGTTCCGAAAAAGTCAAATCAAAAGAGATAGGAAATGATAGACATGTAAGGCAAGCAACCATGAAAATGTGATATGTGGCATAAGAGATAAAGATGAAGACACTTGATAAGATTTCATGGATGACATTTTTGTGATTTTGAGTAAATTTTAAGAGCAAAATGGTCATTTGGTGGATAATATATAAAGTTGAATGCATGAAGGATGAAAAAACGGTGTAATCACTCGGCCAAAGAGAAGGAAAACGTGAGAGAGAGGAGAGACCGTGAGAGGAAAATCGAGAGAGAAAAAAAAAAGAGTTGTTGTGAGGAAGAGGAAGAAGAAGAAAGAGAAGAGGCCAATGATTCAATGGGTTTTCCATAAACTTTTTCCTTTTGTTTCCATCCCTAAAGAATCAAGAAGAGGTAAAGCTATTAGGTGAGTTTATTTTTACGAAATTTGAAATAAATTAGATGGTGATTTTAATAGGTTTTTGAAGATTGATGTTGTATTGTCTAATTGAAAATTTTCTTGACATGAATAAAGGTTATTCCTCACAAAATCAAACTTGGAAGTGAAGGAGAATTGAAGCAAGCCTTGGGTGAAAGATATTAGTGAGGTAAAGTGTTAGGGTTTCATGTGATTTATGAAATTAAATTTAATTTGATGGGTTTTTGAATATTAGATGTTATTTGAGATGTTTTGGTGATATTTGGTATAATAGAAGTGAAAGAAATTGAGAAGATTGAGCGGTTATGCATGAGATTCAAATTCGGTTAGAATAGGTGCAATTGTGGATTGAATAGATTTTTGATGCTCAAATTTGTGTTTGATGAATTTGGTATGAGTTTTGGGTGGATTTTGAGCTAATTGATGTAAAGAAAATGAAAAATTGGAATGTGGTTCATGAAAATGGATTTTTGCTAAAATAGGGTGTAATTATGTATTGAGTTGAATTGTTGATGTTTGATGTGGGTATGGAATGTTTTTGGATGAATTTGAGTGAATATAAGTCAATGAAATGAAGAAAATTGAGTTGAATACCTAGAGGGGGTGGATAGCTAAAAAAGAAGGTAATGGAATGTTGTTGATTTTTTTTTAGTTTGATGTAATTGTATGAGAATTAATTGAAATTAAGTTAGTTGACGGAAAAAGAATTAAAGAAATGGATGATTTTGCATGAGTTTGATATTTGTTAGTATAACAGTATATGTGTATTTAATTGAATTCTTGAGGTTTGAGGTTGTTACGTGGTATTTTTATATGATTTTGGGTTAATAAAAATCAATGGAAAGAGGAAAGAGGACAAATAAAGTTAGAAGTAGTTGGATGTATATTTGGTTAATTGCATGGAAATTGAAGTATATGATTTAATTTAATTGTGTTGATGACTTTGACAATGAAATGGATGTGTTTGAGTGAGGCTTGAATTAGAGAAATGGTTTGAAAGTGACATGAATATGAAATTAAAAAAAAAAAAAAATTGGTTAGTATGTTGATGGTAGTGAAATTATGAAGGGAATTATAAATTGAGTATGAATATAAAAGGTTATATGATATATTTTGGGGTTTAAATTGTGATTTGTAGGTGATTGAATTGGAAGAAAAAGGATCAAGAAGGGGAGGTTTAAAAAGGCAAGTAAATAGTGTGAACATGTGGGTGCCTTTAAATTATTTTCGAAAGTTTTCATTCTAGTTGATTTTATGTTATTATGTTATGCTTATGAAAAACCATATTTATAAGATTTAATGTGAAATTTTATTATATGGGATTCATATAGTTTTTGAAATAAACATGTAAATTGATAAGCTATGACTTGTTTAAAAATTTATGCTTAATATGTGGAGAAAGGTATTTTAAACTAAATGAGTTTTAATTGAATTAGTTGCATGGATATGGAAATGTTTTATATGAAATATGGAATCAATGAAAGAAATATTCTACGTGAAATGTGGATTTGGCGAAATGAAAATAATTTATAAAATGAAATTTAAAACTTATGGTATGCCTAGTTATGATATAGAGATCTCCGGTCTGGGTTGAGTACCCTAAGCGTGCATTGGCTGAGTCAGGATTGTTGGTCGGTCACTAACCCTAATACCAATGGGAGGTACCCGTACCAAGTCAACTGAGTTAGTCCGTCAGTGAGTTGTCCAATGCACGTACGAGGTATATTATTAGCTAGCTTCCACCTGAGCGAAGACAATTCCGCTACGAAAAACTGGATTGATAGCCTACCTGAGGAAACATTCTAGGATGGCCCGAGCGAAAACAATTTCGCTCTAGATATAAGGTATCATATGGTACGGATCATCAGTGGTTAGCTTGTTTTTATACTGAAATGTTTTTATGAATTAATATTGCCACCACTGATAGATGTTTTGAATAGAAAATGGAAACCATACAACTTTCTTGAAAATTGATTTATTAAACATGAATTTATTTGCATTGAAATTGATTTTATGGAAATGCATCAAGAAATGAGTTTCCAAAGAAATTGAACTAATTTTTCATTTTAATGATTATAATTTTTTTTTTTTTTTAAAGTATTTAGGGAGGTTATTTTTATGAGTAGAATTATCAGGAAACCTTATGACACTCACTAGGCTATCAAGCTCACATATATTTTATGTTTTATAAATAAAAGCCTCCCCAGGTGCAGGAACCAGTGATTAGGATAAGCTCCCCTTCCTCGGAATATATGGGTTGGAGAAGTTAAAGATTCTATGAAGTTATATACATTGCATTTCGCATTTGTAAAAATTGAATTGTATATAATTTTGTGTTGTATATATACTTTTGGATTGTAAGTTTTATAAGCTTTACCACAGTTGTGGTAACGTATTGTTTAATGAAATTAAAATGACTCTATAATCTTTTGTATCCATATGAAATTTTGAAATATTTATTTGTGATTTAAAGTCTTTGATCTTGAGAATGAATATTCATTTCTAAAGTGTTGAAATTGATTTGATTTGAATTAGAATTTGTGGCTAGGAAATTGTTTTGGAAATGGACCGGAGGTCCAGATTGGTAGTAGAGATGATGATTGAAATTTAGAAGTGTTGAACGTTTTTAAACTTGCAAGGTGGCACGATCGGAAAACAGTCATTATGCTGTCCGAATTTTTATAAAACCGTTTTGCAATTGTTAAAAATATATATAAAAAAAAAAGTTCCCCATGTTTCCACTAGAAGTGAAAAAGTTTAAAAAGATTTGAAAAGTTAACGACTTAGCTTTGCGTGAATCTTTCAATTGGATGAGATATCAACTGGAAGGTTATCGTAAGGTTGTTGGGCAAGCTGCCTAGGGATAGCGAGCTGTCAGCCAAATAATTTATGCTTCACCAAAGTCTCAAATTGTTGCTCCACAACCAAACTATAATATGGCTTCACCTAACTTAATATGATTAATAAAGGTGATGTTGTAGGTGATGAGGGTGAGCTTATAAAAGCTAGACATAAAGTTTAGGCACATTCTTTAGATAAAGAGAATGAAAGAAGTAAATTATGTAAGCTCTTTCCACTTATATTCCCTATCTCTAATAAAGTGAGAGAAAACAATTTATAATTTTCAACACTAATTCCACAAATTGCAAATGAGCTTGAGTTGTTGGGTTTACATGAAGACATGGGAATTTTTGTTAGTAGGACTTTTAGACGTATTGCATCAGAAGAAAGAGAGAGAGCCACTGCTGCTGCCAGATTGTTTAAGCCTAAAAATCCTTCATTCATGTTTATTTTGCATGTGCATAACCTAAAAGGCCATCATAATCTTATATTGTTAGAATGTTTGCCATTTTATGTTGGATAGTCTCTTGTTGTACCTGTAAGTTACAAATCTTTATCAGTTGTCAATTTCAGTCTATGTTCACTATTATGCTCTACTTAAAAATGAATCAATGCTGGTTTGGACTAAACATGTAATTCATGTCTAAACCATGATATTAACAAAAGAATTGAACAAGTTATCCACAAACTAATGTAAAAGAGTTATAAAGATCAACATTCTTTACAAACATCTATAAAAACAAAAATAAGTTGGCCACATTTTTATTTTTTGTGTTTCCTACCAAAAACAAAAAAGTCTAAATCATGATATGAAAGAGAGAAGCAGGTTGATTTGGTGTTGTATGTGGCTTGGTTACACTGATTGCATAGATGCCTTTAGTTACAAGTTACAACATTTCAAACCTTCAAGAAATATATTTAAAGCAAGAGGATGTGTGCCTCAAATGATTAAAGCCATTTGTCTTTTTGTTTTTGTTTTTGTTTTTTTTTAAGTTAATATGTTATGCCTTTTGTTACTATTGTAGTTTATGCATTGATGTATTTAATTTATATTTGTTTAGCTAACTAAGGTTGTGTTAAATTAACTTGTGTTACATTTTGCATGGATAGAATTAAGACACTTGTACGGTGGTTTTAGGATGTAAAGGACCATTATAAAGCCCGGTTAGATAATTTTTGTACATAGCTGAAAAATATATCAGCAAACACAAACCAAGAAAAAGGAAATTCAATCAAGGGTGAATAGAAGAAAACATCTCTGTTGTCCTCTAGTTTAGAAGCAATTTTTTTCTTGTTTTTAACAATGAAACTACTACGCTCGTGTGTTCTTTTGTGTGTCAAAACAAATAACCAACATTTTTCCCCTTCTTTTTCTGATTGGATGATTGTTTCTTATTCTCAATGCAGTCCAGTATCGGCAAATAGTTAGTTAAATTGACCCGTAAAGCTTATAGCAGGTAGTAGTTTCGGAAAAAAAAAAGGAGCAACCTGGCTTGGTCATGTTTCTTCATACATAAGTTTTTGATCATTCTTTTCCATTATATTTTGTTGGTTATGATGGCAATTCTTTTTCTTTTTTTTTTTTAAGTAAACACAAAAATTATGGTTTGTTGGTTATGATTGCAGTTCTAACAGAAAAACATTTCAAGTCAATTAGGGTGAGGCTAATATCATAGAAAGTGAAACCACTAAATGATTTTGTCAACTAAGGATTACTGAATTTGCATCATCATATAATTTTTCTATAGTGCTAAATCTCTTTGTAAATGAGTTCAAAGTTGCAATTTGCAAGGCTTTTTAGAATCAAAATCTAATGACTACAGTTGATTCTCATATAAAGATACATATATACATATTTCATTTGAGGATTTTCAAAGAATATGATAGGTCAAACAATTTTAGAAAGACATTAAGTCTTTGATTTCCGATATTACATATAGTTTGATTAAAGACTTTGCCATTGAAAGATGTGAAAAATTAGGTGCATGGAACTTGGATTATAAATGTACATGGAACCTAGATTAGCATTATTACTAGTTAATTAGAAGACCAAAGATCAACCTCAAATAACTACAATTTGAGCCTGAGAGTATATGAAAGGATGAGGTAGCTACAACAATATCGATTTGGTTTTATGAAAACTAAAGAAATGGCATCCAGTAGGAGAGCAAAACACCACATACTGAATACTATGGAAGAGACACTTTCACATTTCCTCAAGGTTATTCTTACTGAAAACTTTCGAACAAGAAATTGATAAGTCTCACAACTTTTATTCCTCAAAACATTTGTTTATAAGTTTATATTTTTTATGTTTGTTTGCACAACTGTAGAGGATACTAGACATGTTTGTGAGGAAATTTGGGGAAGAACATTCGGCTTTTGCTAATCTAAATGCTCCAAATGGCTGAGTTTGGCATGTGGGGTTGACAAAAGATGGGAGAAAAACTTGGTTTGATGAATGTTGGCATGACTTTATAGAGTGTCATTCTATCGATGTTGGATACTTTTTGGTTTTCAAAGATGTTAAGGACTCAAACTTCCATGTCCTTGTATTTGATTTATCTGCTTGTGAGATTAAATATCTGAGTAATCAAGAAAAACCTTAAAATTAAGAGCATGACTTGATACACTAGGATGAAATGGAAAGTGTTCGAAAGTCAGAGTAATATCCCATGATTAATGGAAATGTGTTATTTCCTTTTCTATGTTTTCTATGTTTGTGTAAATTATTTCCTTTCCTATTCTTTAGGGTACTCTAGAATCCCTAATTTTGTGAAATTAGATATGGTTCTCTTTGTATATAAGACTGTTGTGTAACCTGTTGAATAGTTTATTATAAAAATATATAATTGTAAATGAAAAGGAATGAAAGTAGAGTTAGTGTTGCTGTGTGTAGAATGAAATCGCATAAGAAAGATGGGTGGAGGAGTAGGTAGCTAGATTTTCGGGTGAACAAAAGATATTAGTGGCAGGTGAGCTATAATAGCTCTTGTGAATTTGGGATAAAAATATATTATATTATATTGAAAAGGGAAGTTTGATAAATAGATTAGTATAGAAATATGGAAGCTTTTGTGAGTAGTGTTTCTCATTGTTTTTAGTATAAAGCACTCAAGTGTATATATTGTTGTTACAACCAACCTTGGTTATTTCATGAAGCTTCTTGATCAACTTCAATGATTAGTTCTTGAAGCTTTTAATAGTTTCAAAATTTCTTATTTCTTTTTTACAACTTACATTTTAAAATTTTAAAAGGTTCTTGGAGAGGAAGCTATTGCTTCTGCCTAGAACCTTCTATCACCAGGATAATTCCAGAATGTCCATTATAGCCTTTTAACACTCCTCCTTCATGGATATTTTGGTGACTCTGATCATGTCACGCAATTGCTCAAATTTGCCTTTTCATAGCTTTTTTGTGAATATATCTACTAGTTGATCTCCAGTTTTGTAGAACTCAAGCTTTATTTCCTTGTTCGCTTTAGGTTCTGTAATGATATGATATTTAATACTTATACATTTAGTTCTGTTGTGGAACACAAGATTTTTCACCATTACAATTGCCGATTTATTGTCGCAGTAGATTTTTGTAGCTTTGCTGCTCTATAATGGATTTGAGTAGAATCCTGCATGACCCTCGAAAGTAGAATTGTAATGTATATAATATCTGGTCTGAAGATCAATTAGCAAACATATTCACAATAGAACTAAACATATAAGTATTAAATATCATTTCGTTAGAGAAGCTAAAGCGAATAAGGAAATAAAACTCAAGTTCTGCAAGATTAAAAATCAACTGGTAGACATAATTACAAAAGCACTACCAAGAGGCAAATTTGAGCAATTACATGACATGATCAAAGTCACCAAAATAACTATCAAAAAGGAGTGTTAAAAGGCAGTGATGGACATTCTAAAATTATCCAGATGATAAAAGGTTCTAGGCAAAAGCAATTGCTTGCTCTCTAAGTGTAATGTCCTTTTTCCAAATTCCGTATTGTAGAGGAAACCTTATATAGATGATGTAAATATATATACTAAAATGCCCTCAATTGAAAATTAATAAAGTTAGTAATTTTTCGAAATCGCGTAATTGAATTTTAATAGAATTTCTGAATGGAACGGAAGCGGATTTGAATCTGGTAAAGAATATGATGACTTATTAATGATATGAGATGAAATTCATGATTAAAGGATATCCAAACAGAGGTAAAAGTGATTAGAAAAATTTATTGGCTTGAATGGAAAAATTTCATCAAAACTAGTAAGCATATCATGGAAATATCTCAAACAAAGGAGGGTATTTTGGTCCAAATAATATAGTGGCATAACATGTAAATAGGTAACAAAGGTCGAGGGCAATTATACAAGTGCAAAAAGTCTTTCTCTCTCTCTCTCTCTCTATATATATATATATATGAGATGTCATGAACTTATCACCCCAATTTCAAGTGATTTCAAGCCCCAAAAAGGTTCTAAACAAGTCTAGGAGGGTTATATTACTTGGGTGAGTGAATTTCAAGTAATAGTGAATGAGTTTTCATTGAGTTTTGATGTGAAAAAGTTTATCCAAAGCTATCAAAAACAGTTTTCAGGACAGCAAGTGATCAAATTAATTTTCTATGGTTTAGTTCAAGGTTTGAGCTACAAAACAAGTGGAGAAACAAACCAAGACCTTAAGAAATAATTGGTAAATGGTTTGGTTAAAAATTAATGTGATTTGAGTAGGTTTTGGTGGTGATAAGTAAAGGTGTATGCTGCTGGAATTTTTTTAGTGTAATTGTGATTGAAGTTGTGTGAAGAAATTGATAATCTCTTGAAGTATATATTGTTATGCATATTGGCTATGTTGATGTGAGATTTTGTGGATGAAATATGATTAAATTGGTGTGAAATAGGGGCTATTTTATATGAATGAAAGTATGAAATTGAAATGAAGTTAAAGTGTTTGATAAATTGCCTCTATGATCGGTCAAGTGAGGGATGATGATATTTCATGGATTTTGATGTGCCTTAATAAGACATGTGAAACTTATAAGTGAGAAAATTGTATTAGAAATGTGAAATGAAAAAGGTGACATGCATGATTTGATGCAGCTGATCAAGAAAATTCAAGTGAGCTGCATGCTGTCCATGATAGAATACATGCTGTCCATGTTGATATTGTTAAGTTTTTTGGCAATGTAGGGGCTATTATGATGATTAGAAATCTTATGAAAATGATATAAAAAGGTGGAGCTTGGATATGTGTAAAATTGGTTAAGAAATAATGTGAAATGAACAATTAAGTGGCACTAGATAATTGAATAAGAAATTTGGAGTTAGTTAAAAGATTTAGTGTGGTTACATGTTAGTAAAGTTCGAATAGGAAATTGATGTGAATAATTTTAGTCTTAACGTCGTTTAAATATAAAATATGTTATATGTAGGGTATTTCGATGACAAAAACTTGAAAACGAAATTTTTCCTTAAACAGATATTAGGTGAGTGCCTTACTAAATTTCTTTGAAACGGTTTTAATTTTCATGAACCATGATTTTATATGTTATATGAAAATTTATGTTTAAAGCATACGAAACTAGTTTTATTAAGCAAGAATGTGATATGAAAATCCTTTTTATGGACTTTCAAAAGAATTCATGAATTATGGAAAGCTTCATGTTAAGAAATTGATATGCATGGAAAAGATTTTAAATACCTTGTGATACTAATCCTACCTACTGGGAATGGTAGTTTCGTCTCGCCCAGTTACATATTATGTTATGTTACCAGTCAGCGTACCCAAACCGTGTATGGATTGTGTCGGGGGTGTTTGTCACTAACAGCGAGAGGGACTGTGTCATTTAGTCATGTTCAGTGTGTCATCCATGCACGAACTGGGTATATGAGATAGCCAGCTATTTTATGAGCGATGCAGCATTTCACTCTCACCGGTTAGAACAACGCCGGGGCAGAGGTACTAGGCTTGTCTGGCTGAATCCGGATCATTCCACGTTTAGGATACTATATGGTATTCAGGCATCGCCACAAATACAGATTTTTATCACCATCTCTTCATGCTATTATATTTTATTTTCATACTATATAAAAGTTAATTACATTACACTTTATGCATGCATTTATGTAAAATAAATTGCATTGTAAAGCCTAAATATGTTTCATAAATTTTTCATAAAAATCAATATAAAAAATTTTAGGGAGGTTATTTTAGAAAACATAAATTTGATTTAGAAAATACGACATTCACTGAGCTTTATAGCTCACTTAATTTATGTTTTATAAATAAAATCTCTCAGGTATAGGTACAGGTGTCGGGATATCAGCAGCTGAGACCCCAGTTCAAGAATAAATGTTCCTAGTCAAGTGCTTTTGTGATTTTGTGCTTAGGTGATTTTGTAATTTGGATTGTAGATAACTTTGAAAAGTTGTATAATCCGAATTTTGTACAAAGGATTGTGTGTTTATAAACATGTTTATCTCAATGCATGTTTCCGATACGTTGAATGTCATATTATAAATTTAAATTTTCAAGTTCTCAGATTGCCATCTTTGTTATTTGAAGCATGTTTTTGAGCAAATGTGTTTAGGGTTGGTTGTGAAATGATGAGAGAGTCGGAGGCCCAGAAGTTGAGAAATTGTTTGAAAATATAGAAATGTATTCATTTTTAATAAAATTTCAGGTTGGGATTGTTTAAATTATAGCCATTATGCTACCAAAATTTTTAGAAAATCAAGTTTATTTTTGTTGTTAAAATAGAAAAAGCTCCCATCTATTTTTAGTTTAAAAGAAAATTTAAGTAAATCGAAATAGATTTCTCATGCTTAAGTGGATGGCTTAGCTTTACAGGAACTTTCAACCGGATCAGGGCCGTCTGGAGGGTTACCGTGGAGTTATCGACGAGCTGCCTAGAGTATATAGGGAAGGGTCTATCACTAAGAACTTTTTAAAATTTTAAAATGCAAGTTGTAAAAAGAAAAAAAAAAATTGAAGTTGTTAGAAGCTTCAAGAACTAACCATTAAAGTTGGTAAAGGAGCATGAAACAACCAAGGTCGGTTATAACAACTATATATACATTTGAGTGCTTTATACTAAAAAAAACAAGAAACACTACTCACAAAATCTTCCATGTTTCTATACTACTCCAATTGTCAAATTTCTCTTTTTAATATAATATAATATATTTTTATCCCAAATTTCCAAGAGCTATTATACCTCACCTGCCATCAAGATCTTTTATCCACCCAACAATCTAGCTATCTATTCATACACCCATCTTTCTCATGCCATTTCATTCTATCACATGATAATGCTAACTCTACTTTCATTTCTTTCCATTTAAAATTATATATTTTATTGATTAAAAATATATAATTGTAAATGGAAAGAAATGAAAGTAGAGTTATTGTTGTCATGTATAGAATGAAATGGCATGAGAAAGATAGGCGTAAGAGTAGGTAACTAGATTTTTAGGTGGATAAAAGATAGTGGTGGCAGATGAGGTATAGTAGCTCTTAAAATTTGGAATAGAAATATATAATATTATATTGAAAAGTGAAGTTTGACAAATGGAGTAGTATAGAAATTAACATGGAAGCTTTTGTGAGTAGTGTTTCTCATTGTTTTTAGTATAAAGCACTCAAGTGTATATTTAGGTGTTACAACCGATCTTGGTTGTTACATGAAACTTCTTGTTCGACTTCAATGGTAAGTTTTTGAAGCTTCTAACAGCTTCAAAATTTCTTATTTCTTTTTTATAACTTGCATTTGAAAATTTTAAAAAGTTCTTGGAGAGCAAGCACTTGTTTCTACCTAGGACCTTATATCATATAGATAATTACAGAATGTTCATCACAGCCTTTTAACATAACCCTATTGTAAATACAAGAAAAATATTATTCTTTTCTCCACCTACTGGTTTATGATATCAGAGTCGATGTCAGCCCAGATAACACAGTTATTTTAATGGTTGAACCTCTTTATTTACAACGGAATCCACTATGTTTCTTACTATATTTCATCCTTCTTTGTCCTTTATACTCAACTATCCTAAAAATCATTCAATTCAAATCATTGTACATAAGTTGAATGATAGTAATTTCAAAGAGTGGTATCAATTTGTACTACTTATCATCAAAGGAAGAAGAAAAATGGGCTACTTGATTGGAGTAACAACTGCTCCAATTTTAGGATTAGTAACCTATGGTGTTTGGGAAGCAAAAAATTCAATTGTTATGGCATGGCTAATCAACCTTATGAAGCAAAAGATTGGACATCTATACCTAGGCTGTGAAATAGCAAAGGAAATTTAGGATGGCATTAAAGAGATATACTCAGACTATGAGAATATCTTACAAAGTTTTGAAATTCGATCATTTTTCTGAAACACATGTCACGGTACATTGCTTTGGTAGGAAATCGATTTGTTTCACAACATCACATGGAAGTGTGGTTATGATGGAGTATAATATCACAAGATGTTGGAGAAAGATAATATCTTTGATTTTTTACAAGGGTTTAATCAAGACCTTGATAAATTTAGAGGTTGAATTCTTAGCACAAAGCCTCTGCTTACATTAAAAAAGGTATTTGCTGAGGTTTGGCCTGAGGATAGTAGAAAGAAGGTGATGATCTCGACACCCAAAAACTCAACGCCAAGTACAATAGTACAAGGATTTGCACTTGTTACTACCCAAAGTGATGGAAACCAACAAAAGTGTAATACCCTCTTCTGATTTTGTTACTGTACTTATGTACAAAATAATGTGTTATATTGATATACTCTCGTTTATAAAATAATAAAGAGATTTTTAAGTGCTCAGAGGTGAAATTAAATTTTGTAGATTTTTTGGAATGATCGAAAATAAAATTAAATGATAAAAAGTTAAGGGCAATTAGCAAAATAAAATATTTTTATAAAAGGTGGCAAAATTGTAAATAAAGAGAGATGTCAAGGATAATTTAGGAAAATAAAGAATTCTCTAGAAAATGAAAAAAAAAATTGTAAATTTAAGGAAGTTTAAGGGTAAAAGTGGAGCTTGATTCACGCCTATAAACATGTGTGTGTGGTGAGTAAGTGTTACCGTGTAAGTAGGAGAGAGAGAGAGTTAAAGAAAAATCTAGAGAAAAAGAAGAGAAAGTTGTCGGCAAGCAAGGAGAGGAGGCAGATCAGAGAACAGTAGCCAGATTCTCGCTATTTTTTAAGAGATTTCAAGTCATAAAGAGGTAAGAAACAAGTTTGAGAAGATTTTTAAGTCAGATCTAGTACAAATCAAATGGTAAGATTTAGTTCTTATGGTGTTCTTTTGGTAAGAATTTTGTTAAAGCAGTCCATGAACTACACCTGACATTTTTGAGAATTATGTATATAGATCTGGAGGTTTGAAGCTACAAATGAGGGGGGAAGTAAGACAAAAGACTGAGGAGGAATTGGTAAGTGAAGTAACTAAGAAATCATGTGGATTGGAAATAGTTTGATTGTCGTTTAGGACGTTTAAGTGCCCATTGCTCAACCTGTTATAGTTGCGACCTAGGTTGATGTAAAGAAGCTGATGAAATATTAACTAAGTATGTGTATGTGAGATTTAATGAGGTCGGGGTGTGTTAATGTCTATAAGAGTGTAGAATCTGGAAAAGAAGTGAGTATGCGTAAGTTAAGATGTGAGCTTACGAGGTGCGAGCTGGATGGTGCCCGTAACCCATTTTCAACGCTGGTCGAGTTGGACTGGGGCGCGAGCTTGCAGAGAGCAGGCTGAGTGATGCCGTAGCTCATTATAATGTCTGTCCGAACTAGACTAAGGCAACAGCTTGCAAAGGACGAGTTGGGCAGTGGATGTGAATTGGGCTAAGCTAGAAAGTAGTAGCTCGCTGAAAAGGGTGAACTAAGTGAGCTCACTGGAAATTAACGGATGCTCACAAATTGGGCTAAGCTGGGCAAAGTAGAAGCTCACATGAGATGAGTTGGACGAGCTGGGGTGCGAGTTGCAGCTCGAGCTGCACTGGCCAGTGTGCAGTCCGTTACTTCTTAAATAGAATCATAAGTTATTGATAATAGATTAGACTTGGAATTGAGATGTTTGATATGCCTGTGTGTTCTAATTGAAGATTTCATTTGTAGGTGAAAAGATGAGCTAAAGGAGGTCGCTGAAGAAGTAAATTCAAGTAGATTGGAAAGCAAGCTATGAGTGTGAAAATATTTTAAATGCTTTTCAGTTTATTTTGCAAACCTTATATGGATTGTCCTTTCTTATTCTCTTTAGCTTATAAATGATTTATGTTTTAGCATGAAAAGAAATAATTATTTATGAATTGTTATGCAATATTTAGAACTCTTTATGTTTATAGAATGAAAAAAAAAATTGATTTGATTTATAGAACGAGAAGAAGTTTCCAAAAGCTAATGGAAGACCCAAGTTTATAGATAAATCTTATAGCTTCAGATCCGGCCGGTATACCTCATAGTGTATGGCAAGTGTTGGGAGGGTATGTCCTACTAACATCGGGAGAATCGAGTTTGTCATGTGTGGGGTATTATCTTGTTACGCGATGTGCGATGGTAGTTCCACCACGTAGTAGCGGGATGTCTTTATAGATTTGTCATTGTATGCAATGCTAGCTTTTACACCACAAGACCCTCACCTCCCCCCTCCCCCCTCCTTCCCTCCCCGTATTAGGTTGAACTGCTCTGGCTGTCTATGTGGTTGTAGCTTCCCTTGGGTTCCTATTAGTGCATTTTTTTAGAAAGAAAAGCATACCATTAAAAACGAATTTTAGAAAGAAAATGTTTAGCAATATTTTGGAAATTGTGATATGTTCTAGCATTTTATCAAATCAATTTATTAAGAGTTTTTAAAACTTCACAACAAATAAAACATATTTTTAGAAATAAAATTGATTTAAAGAAAAAAGGTTTTTCAAAGGTTTTTCGGGGAGGTAAATTTTATAAAAATTAGTTTAAATAGAACGCATGCACACTCACTGAGCCTTTGTAGCTCATAATATTTTTAGTTTTATATTATAAAAACCTCCTAGGTGTAGATTAGGTGATCAGGGTACTAGACTGCCTCGTTTAAATAAGGTGGGCCAAGACGATCAATGATGTTGCATGGTTTCATTTATAAGCATTGTGATTTGGATCTCAATCATATGTTTGTGCAAATTCTTAATTGTGGATAAATTTTATAAAACTTTTTATGTTAAGATAATGCATACATGTTTTAGATATTTGAATATTGGTGATGATGCTTTTTATTATACTTAAAATTTTAGTTGAAATTTGAGATGAGATTGTAAAATTTATGTTTTCTACGTTTAGCAAAAGATTAATAATTAAGGGTTCGCTCTATGACATTCTTTCGAGTCTTGCTAGTTAGATTATGGAAAGGTATCGTAAGGTGCCCAGCAAGATCGTTGAGTTCGTTAGAAGGAATCCAAGTCAAGTCCAGTCATAAAGACTCAATAAGGGAAGTAATTGTAGCGTGAACATTGCAAAAAATCATATCAAACAAAGGATACAAGTTGGAATATTCATGGCAAATCTCCTAATTGGAAACCATGAAGTCCAGAGGCAAATCAATAAAACGTATGCAATAGACTACTGGAAGTAATCTATCCTAACCCTTCCCCTCAAAATAGATGGAATTTCTTTTAAAATTAATGAACCCACTATCTACAAGTAAGGAGACTAGATCCATGCTATTCAATGTTGCTTCCTTTACAACTCATCAAGGTATTTGTGCTTATTTGTCTAAAACTAACCCATAATAAGCTTAGATTGTGGACACAGAACATCAGATCATATGATGAGTTCGATGACAGGTTTTATGAATTATAAACCATGTAAATAGAACCTTGACATCACTGTGGCTAATGGTTCAGCGTGTAAAGCAATAGGAAGAGGAGATGTGGAAGTGAATGGTTTAAAGTTAGAATCTGTTTTGCATGTTCCTGATTTGAAGTGTAATTTACTTTCGATGAGCAAAAGCACTAAAGAATTGGGTTATGTCGTAACTTTTCTTCTTTCTTCTTGTAAATTTCAAGATTTGTCATCGGAGAAGATGATTGGCACAACCGAGGAGCGAAATGGTGTCTACTACTGTCGACGTCAATTTCTGGTCGACGATGGTTCAAAGCCCAATACCTGCAATCAATGTGAAACAAAGTAGAAAATAAGAGAAAAATAGAAAGCAGAGAAGAAGAACAACGCACAAGGGGAAATTTTTACGTGGTTCAGGAAGTGTGCCTACGTCCACGACTATTTCTCTTAATAATTTCTGTAGAGAAACAGTCTATTATTGCTTCTGTGTATCTATCTGTTATAATAAGTTTCAGCCTCTATTTATAGGGAGAGACGTTTACAATTTAAGTTAAACTAAAATAGGAAAAGAATCATGTATTAACTACACTTCCTAATTGGTTAGTATCGAATTAGGAATCTGTTCCTCTAAATTAGGATCACATTTATTAAAGTTTAAATTTGAATTTATTTCCAATTCTGGTAGAAGAATCACGATTAATTTGGGTTACCGCCTTTCTGGAAGATTTCCTTATTGAACTGGTCATTGGGCAAGTTATAAACTACATTAAACGATCTTGAGCTAGAGCTCGCTCTGAGTAACGAGCTGTGCATAGTACGAGCTGAGTAATATTAGCAGCGATTTGTGAATAATAGCTTAAATACGAGCTCGTTCATGCGAGCTGAAGAGCTTGCATGAGCTAGGCGTTAATGGACCGGGTCTTATCTACCAGGCTACTTCATGGGTCGACTTGTTGGGCTTGTACCAGGTTTTTACCAGCCCATTTAATGAATCCGAAAAATACCCACATTATCAGTCCCCCAGCTCTCAGTTCGTTCTGCAAATTGGGAGCTTAAGCTCGCTGGTAATAGGTAACTTGTCTTGCATTATCATTTTACACATTTTCAAATTCTATCTCATCAGTTCTAACACGTGGCGACGATTTAGACGATAGCTCAACCGGCACTGGCACGTCTCATGTCACGCGCATTTAATGCACACGTCTTTCAACTGACTGTCTCATGATTACAAAAGCTGTAATTCATACCGCACTGTTAGATTCTAGACAGTTACATAACTTCTAGATCGAACGGTTAGGGTATGAGCTTAGCCGCCTATATAAATCGGTGGAACACTTTCACTTTTTTTCTCTCTTGTCATTTTCTTTCCCAGTCACCGAATCTTTTTTTGCTGGATTTTCGCACCGATTCTTCTCAGACTCTTCATCTTTAGTCACCGGATTTCTCGTTTCTTGAAAAGGATTCAAAGTAAATTCTGTTTCTAACTTTAAGCTTTCGGTTTTTGGCCTATTTTTATTGCGTTTGTGCTGCGTTGAACTTGCATTATACCTTCTGGGCTTGAAATGAGTTTAGATGCTTTGTATTTTTGATGTTGAGTCTTTATAATCTTGCGTTTCTTATTGATCATGACTCTTCATTTCCTGTTGGTTTGATCCTGTTGCTTGTTTATTTACGATCTGTTTATTGTTTGTGGCTCATCATGCATGCGAACTGTAAAATTAAGCACTTGTAGTCACTAGCTTGTAGGTTGTCCCCTCATAGGTTAAGCCCCCATTATATTAGCTATCTGTGTGGCGCTTGCGATCTGTAGAGTAGGGAACTTCCTTAAGAGTCTAGACATGGTCTGTTTGCTGTGACCTAACTGTACCCCCTTTATGTGTAGATAGCTTCAAGTCACGACCATCGAACACACAAAATAGAGGATAATGAATCATCCAGTTCAAAAGAGCCCGCTTCTAGTATAGCACGCAATGTAGGCGAGACATAACTCAAAGCGGGGAGGTCACAGAGCAATTTGCAGCTCGGCCCAATCCAGAAACAACTCGTCGAATTTATAAAAAACAGCGAGTTCGTGAAAAGAGGCGAGCTCGCGATGTGTTCATTCATCATTCTTCCAAAATAGATTATACCGAGATGAGAGGAATCGTCCTTCAATACCATATTATCAAAGGTCGCCGCGTGATGTCTCATGCTGCTGACAACCATGCGTGCTATCCTCCCAAAGGATACATCGCTATTAGTACTCAACATTTGAAGCACGAGCTTAGGTTTCTAATTCCTATCTACCTTACAGAATTCCTAAACAGGCTCAAGCTCTCACTATTCCAGCTGACCCTGAATTCATATTCGCAGCTGATGTCATTAACCTTAGCTTTCCATAAAAAAAATCTTCTTCCCTCAACTCCAAAAGTTCTTAGCCACCTTTTCAACATCAAAGGTGCTGGTGGTGTGAAAGATCGAATACAAGAGGAAATCTACTACCTCGCAACTCGTCAATCAGACCATAAGAACCTCCTGTCCCAAGGTGAGGCAAAAGGCAAGTCGAACACAAAGGCCTACAAGACTAGCTGGTTTTTCATTTCTTGTCCTTCCCTCAGGCATCTTGACAACTTCTCTTTTGTTTTAAGTCTAGATAGATAGAAGGGGATACACCTGCGAGCTAATTTTTTTTTTTTTTTTAACGAGTTGACATTCTCTGTTTTACAGACGTAAAGGGGGATAAACCTACCCTTATCAACTAGGAGGAAAGGGTTCTCAGGTCGCTTGCAGACTTAAACAAGGCAATTCTTGGTAACGCACTCGATAATGACCTTCTCGTGACTTTTGGACTAGCTCCTCCTCATGACAGCGAGCTATTAGATTGCAAGAAAGATATAAGAAGTAAGGGAGAGTTCAATCTTTATTTTGTGTTTGAAACTGACAGCGAGGAAGAGTCTATTCCCGCCTCACCAGCAGATCAGACTCTTGCTTCAGACCCGTAAGAAATTCCAACTCTAGCTCTAGCTCAAGGAGCTTCATAACTTTTGCTCAAGTAGATCCATTTTCAACTTCTTCTCAAACAGCTTCAGTTCCAGGTGCCCAAGTAGCTCTGGCTTCAGCTCGTTCCTCGCACACAGATTCAACTCCACAACCAGCTCCAGCTTTTTCCTTTGAACGAACTCCAAATATGGAAAAGCTCTCTCTTTTAAAAGCTCCTAAAAAATGACCTGTTGATCCTGCAGCCTCTCCAATTGCTCCTTCTAAGAAACCTACTATGACCAAAACTCCTTTAGTCGCTACTCCCAGCAAGGTGCCGCTTCGACATTAGTAGCAAGTTCTCCATAGGTCCTAACCCCCAACTTGTAACTTGAAGTGGGGGAAGTTTAATCTACGACCCTACCTCATGAGACCCAAACTGGTGCCAGCATGGGTGGAAGGAGAAAGATAGTGCACGGTCCTACCTTGACTAAGTGACGTTGCATAAATAAAGGCAAAGAGCCTAAGGTCACATAAGTCGCGGAGGGGAGTGCTCCACCAACCAGGCCTTGACCTGAGAGCGGACCAGGGGGAAAATACTTGAGATCCTTTATCAACAACTGGTCTGATATTATGCTGATCCATACTAGGGCTTTGGAGAATAACGCCCTTAGCAGCCTAGACCTAACTGAATATTTAAGTTGCCATTCTATGCTGGTAATTGACTTCTCTTTTTCTCTCTCACCTCCTTGTCTTGTCAAATACTAATTCGCTATATATCAAGCCGCATTGGCGTTAATAAAGCAGAGGCAAGAAACAAAAACCACTGAAGACCGAATAATGAGGTTAGAGAACGAGCTGGAGAAAGCGAAGGAAGAGATCAAGTCTTTGACCGAGAAGGCTCTAGACGCCAGAAGACACCATAAGCTTATGAAGCACAACTGATGGATGCTAACATAGTTAGAAGAGAAGCTGAGGAGGCCCTAACTCGCACGAAAAGTTGCTATGAAGTTTCGAGGTCACATCTCAACGCCTTGCTCCATAACAATGAAGATGAATTGAGCAAGGTAAAGAATAAGCTGAAAGGGGTTGAATAGTGAGTCGAAACTATAGAGAAGCGAGCCGAGGCAGCCGAATAGCAAGCCGAGACTGCAGGAAAGCGAGCTGAGGCGGTCGAACAACAAGTAGAGGCTAGGTTATAACGAGCTTGAGCTGCTCAGTGCCATGTAGAGGCTGCCTATTAAGAAGTGCTACCTTGAGAGAAAAAATTTTCAAGGTCAAGGAAGAGGCGGAAGCCCAGATTGCTAGAGTTAAAGATGAAGCTGAAACAGAGACAAGTGTTGATTTTCTCTTCACCCTATGGAAGCCCATCCCGAGCTGAATTTTTCAATCTTTAGCGAGGGGGGACTCCAAGAGGTGGAAAAATTCAAAGCTAAAACTACCTCATCTCCAATCGTGTCAGACGCACTTCCCTTGGCTATGGAATTGTCAGGTGCAACCTCTCAAACCGAGCCTGTTCAGGTCACCAAGCTTTCTAGTGATGAGTCTCTTTCAAGATTAGCTCCTCATGATCAGGGCAATTAGCAGCTCGCCTTATTTTTTGCTTTTAAGCTTTATACTTTTATTTACTTTGACCTTCGAGGTCATCTATAATGAACTTTTTAACTTCAATGAAATTTCTTTATTACGACTTGCATGTTGAATGCACTTGAATTACTATGCTTGCTATTACATACACATTTTACATCTTCATTTTCTAAGTTGTAGGACTTCCCAACGAGCTAAAAAGTAGGTCATTTGAACATATGGTAATAAAACCTAGCCCAAGGTCGTAAAACTATTGATTCTAACAAGCTAAAACTTGAAAATTGTCATTTAACAATTTACTCGAAGATAAATCAGTAGAATATAATAATCTCGAGTTGGATAGTGGGTTGCAACCTCGACTACCATATTGATAATTTTGTGAACTATGCAGAGGGTCGTAACCTTGTCTGCTATCGTAATAATTTTGCGGGCTGTGCAGGGGTCGTAACCTCGCCTATCATCGCAATAATTTTGCGACTTGTGCAGAGGTCGTAACCTCGTCTGCCATAGCTATAATTTTGCGAGCTAAGCAGGGGATCGTAACATCGCCTGCCATAGCTATAATTTTGCTAACTATGCAGGGGGTCATAATCTTGCATGTCATAGCTATAATTTTGCGGGCTATACAGAGGGTTGTAACCTCGCCTGCCATAACTATAATTTTATAAGCTATATAGGGGGTCGTAACCTCGCCTGCCATAGTAATATTTTTGCAAACTGTAGGCATGACAGCGAGCTAATCAGCACGGATTCTGCTAGCTTGATAACTCATAAAATTTGGAGGACACAAATTATTAGAGCAATTACTCAAGTAATATGAGGAACTTGGAGCTTTCATTAACTTTGAAATAATTAAATTACAAATTGAGCACATGCATTCAGAGTTACTGAAAATATAGACGATGATGTTCGGCATTCTAGGCTCGAGGAACTTCAGCTCCATTCACATTTGCTAGACGGTAGGCTCCATTTCCTAAGTTCTCTTTGATAACATAGGGACCTTCCTAGTTTGGACCCAAGGACCCATCACTAGCTTTGTGAGCTCCAGGTAAAATAAGACGTAGTACTAGATCACCCACGTTGAAACTTTGAACTCAAGCTTTTCTGTTGTAGTACCTCGCACTCCTTTGCTGATAGTTTGCCACCTTCAATCGTGTTACTTCTCTTGCCTCTTCAAGCAGAGCAAGGTTTGTGACAAGTAGCTGATTGTTGTCTTCTGGATTGAAGGTTGCTCTACGTTGTGAGGTTACTTCTAGTTTTATTGGGATCATGGCTTCGGATCCGTACACCATTGAAAAGGGCGTCTCGCCTGTGGTCTTGCGAGTTGTGGTCCTCTAAGCCTATAACACCTTTTATAGCTCGTCCATCTACACTCGTTTCTTTGCTTCCAACTTGTCTTCAAGGTCTGTTTTATTATCTTATTTACAACTTCAACCTGGTCATTGACTTGTGGATGGTCCACTACTGAGAAACTTTTGATGATCTTTAGCTCGTTGCAAAACTTGATAAACAAATCACTACTAAACAGGGTCATATTATCTGTTACGATCTGCTGAGGAACCCTGAACCTGTAAATAATATTATTCCACACAAATTTTTCTATCTTCGTTGTGGAGATTTCTATCAACTCTTTAGCTTCCGCCCACTTAGTGAAATAGTCCACAGCGATTACGGCATGCTTGCATCTTCCATGAGTTGTTGATAGTGGAGCAATCAGATCCATTCCCCAGATCGCAAAGGGCCACAGGCTCACCATCTCATGGAACCTCAGCGAACCTTTAACACTTGTCACACTTCCTGACAAAGTTAATGGCGTCCTGCTTCATAATGGGCCAGTAGAACCCCTGTTAGAGTGCCTTTTGAGCTAGAGACAGCCCCCCGACATGATTTTTACAATGACCCTCGTGTATCTGCTTCATCACTATCTCATAATCCTGGCCATCAATGCAATATCGGGCTTCCATAGCTCGCAAGCATCATGCTTCCAATCTGTCACTTGATAGCTTTCCATCCTACAAATAACTAAAAATCGGGCCTATTCAGGAGTTAGACTGTATAGTTATGGCCATTATTGAATTTTTCTTTTCTGTACTTGGAACTGGCAGGAGCTCCATTAGGATTGCCCTTAGAAACTCTATATCTCGGGTGGTTATTAGGTGAGCTAGTATGTCTACATATAAGTTCTAAGCTTATAGGATTTGCTTGACCTCGTACTTCTGAAAAAGTATTTAGTATCTTATGAACTTTCTGAAGGTACACAGCCATTTTAGGTCTCTTGGTATAATATTCCCCCCGTATATGGCAGACCACGAGCTGAGAGTCACTGAAAACCCTTAATCGTTCAGCTCACATCTCCTTAGCCAGACGTAGACTTGCGAGTAGTGCCTCATACTCAACTTCATTATTGGTGACCTGGAACCTAAATCTCAAGATGCAAAGGATTTTGTGGCTTCAAGACTTATTAACAAAATTCTAGCTCCAGTTTTTTGCTCGCTAGACGACCCATCAACATATAACTCCCAGGTCGGACCTTCAGAGGACTCGGTCTTTTCATCTGCAGGCCCTGTAAATTCTGCAATGAAATCTGCTAGAGCTTGGGCCTTGATTGCCGTCCTCAGCTTAAATTGGATATCAAATTGTGCGAGTTCTACTACCCATTTGAGCAATCGACCTGAGGTATCAAATTGTGCGAGCACCTACTTCAGTGGATATTGGGTAAGGACTTCAATTCTGTAGGCTTGAAAATAAGGACGCAGCTTTCTCGATGCAACTACCAAGCAATAGGTGAGCTTCTCCATCTGTGAGTACCAGGTTTCAATATCAAGTAGCCTCTTATTTACATAATACACTGGAAGTTGCGTCTTCTTTTCTTCTCTCACCAAAGCAGCACTCAAAGCCTACTGAGATACCCTCAAGTATAAAATGAGCTTCTCTTCTTCTTTAGGCTTGGAAAGGAGTGAAGCTTGTCCCATATATTCCTTCAATTACAGGAAAGTCATCTTGCATTGTTCAGTCCACTCAAAGTTCTTTGTCTTATTCAAAACATCAAAGAACGGGATGCACTTGTCAGTTGCTTTCGAGATGAACCTACTAAGAGTTGCGACCTGGCCATTGAGGCTTTGCACATCTTTGATCCGAATATGAGACCTCATATCAATCAATGCTCTAATCTTTTCTAGATTGGCCTCAATGCCTCTACTATTTACCATGAAGCCAAGGAATTTCCCAGAGGCTACCTCAAATGCACACTTGTGCGGGTTCAACTTCATCTAGTAGCTCATCAGAATCTAGAACATTTCCTCTAGGTCGCGCCCATGATCATCCACCTGTTTGGATTTCATCAACATATCATCTGTTTTTCGAATATCATATTCACCAGGCGTTGATAGGTCGCTCTTGCATTTTTGAGCTCGAAAGACATTACCTTGTAACAATACAGGCCACGATCGGTTACAAACGAGGTATGCTCTTTATCCTCGGGATTCATTGAAATCTGGTTATAGCCTGAGTATGCATCCATAAAACTCAAAAGCTGATGGCTGTTGCATCCACGAGTTGGTCTATTTTAGGCAAGGGAAAGCTATCCTTTAGGCACGACTTGTTTAAATATATGAAGTCAATACAAGTTCTCCACTTACCATTCTTCTTCTTTACCAACACAAGGTTGGTGACCCAAATTAGGTAGTAAGCTTCGCGGATAAACTTGTTTGCCAGTAGCTTATTTACCTCTTCCTTCAATACGAAGTAGCGTTCCCCCTTCATCAGTCTCCTCTTCTGGCGAACTGGCTTGTGGTGAGGGTCGATGTTCAATCTGTGCAACATGACTTTAGGATCTATCCCCACCATATGTTTATGATTCCAGGCAAAAACATTCAATTTCGTCTTTAGAAAGTTAGCGAGCTGAGCTCTTACTTCTGAAGTTAAGCCTTTTCCCAGCTTTAGAAACCTCTCAGGATCTACCTCGCTGACTTGAACATCTTCCAGCTCCTCGATTAGCCCAGTGACTCAGTTCGTATCCACCTCAAGAGGGTCGAGATCATGACTTACCCCCTTTTCACTCACAGCTCGTGACTCACCCCCTGAAACTACGTTCACTTTCTTTCCTCTAACGTCCATCTTCACAGTATCTTTATATCAGCAACTGGCCAAGTGCTGCTTTCTCCGAACATACCCTATGCCATTGGGGGTTGGAAATTTGATTATGAGAGTCCTGGTAGAGGTGACTACGTCCAGGTCGTTCATTGCAGGTTTTCCAGGACCACATTATAAGCTGATGGGCAATTGATGATTAGAAAGTCCGTCAACATAGTAGCTTGATGACCTGCTTCCCCGAGTGTGAGTGGCAACTTAATCTGGTCCACTGATGTGATGACATCTCTAGTGAAGCCATAAAAAGGCTCTAGGGAAGGCTTTAATTATTCTGCTCCTAGCCCGATCTGGTCGAAGCAACTCCTATACATGACATTGACCAAGCTCCCAGTGTCGATCATGATTCGTCACACCTCCATATTACTAATTTTGGCTCGGATGATAAGTGCATCATTATGAGGCCAGCACACGCCTCTAGCATCTTCCTTGGTGAACACAATGTCAACCAAGGTCCTTCCGACCCACTCACTTGCAAGACATGATTTGCTTCCCGAACATACCTCTCATGCGACCTATTTGATGTACCTACAATATGGGGGTTATCATGAATAGTAAAAATCGTCTTTACCGCAGGTTGGTGCTCTTGCTAGGAAGCTCACTAGGGTTGCTGCTGTGCTGACTGTTGTTGCTGTTGAGGTCGTTGTCATGGAGGTCATGAGTCTACTGGTCTCACCATGTAATCTCTCAAGTGACCTCTTTTGATCAACCTTTCGATGGCGTCATTCAGTACCCAACAATCAGAAGTATTGTGCCCGATGTCATTATGATAAGCACAAAACTTATTCCTGTCTCTGTGCTTAACATGAGCTCTCAAAGGATTGGGCTTTCCGAAATCCTCCCTCTTCCTTTCTACTACAAAAATCTTGTCCTATGAATCCGACAAGATGTTGTAACTGTCATAGCGACCTTGACGCTGAAACCGCTCATTCATGGGCTCTCTCCTAGTCTTTTTGGCAATCTGGTTACTTGAGCCACTACCTCGACTTTCACCTTCATTCTTGCCATTACTTCTCTTTTTCGACTGGCTAGAACTGTCTGCTTCGTTCTTCTTATTGGACTTCTTTGGGTCGAAGGTCTCTTTCCATCTGATCTTCTTCGCAGCTCGCTTATAGAATTCTTTCAGGTTCTTTACCGAAGACTTGTAAATGTTTTCATACAATTTTTCATCCTTGCAAAGCTCGGTTGAGATCGCAGTCAAAACACTTTTGTCTGATGGGCTCTCCACATTAGCGACCTCATGTCTGAATCTAGTGATGTAATCCTTCAATGATTCGTTCTGACATTGGAAGATAGTGGCCAGATGGCAGGATGGTGCGAGCTGCCTCTTCAAAGCCCTGTAATGGCTGACAAACTTCTATTGGCAATCTTCCTAACTTTCTATACTGCGAGTTGGGAGATTCTTAAACCAAGTCCGCAGAATGTCCCTTAAGGCAGTTGGGAAGACACGATACTTTACCAATGGATTGTTCGTCTGAAGGTCCATCTGAACATTGAAAGCATCAAGGTTGTAATAGGGATCATTGTCTCCATTGTACTACGGGATACTAGGGACCTTGGAACTGGAAGAAAGAGGTTGCGTTTCGATCTCCCTAGTAAACGAAGTCCTTTCTTCGTAATACTCACGCTGATCTGGGGCACCAGGTCGCGCTTCGAGCTACTGTACCCTCTGAATGAGCTCTTCTATTTGTGGATCTTGGGGCCTCTGTCTCCTTCTGTGATCACGACTTGGGGAGCGGCGTTCTGGCTTATATCTTTGGCTCTCTCTGAAAGAGTCGCCAGCTCGATGTGACCTTGCACGTTGCTGATTATCTACCTCTTCCTCCTCATTTCGAGATGTAACTTGAACTCTATCATGGCCAGCTTCCACACGACGGCTTCCATCCTGACTCACCCTTATCACCAAGCTTACAGGGTGTGCGACTTCTTTTTCCTCACGAACTTGACAACCTCCACCTTTAGAGCGTGAATTAGAAGAGCGAGCTGAACCGGTAGGTCACAACACCTCCTTTAATGGCCTTTCAAACACCTATACTGCTTCATGTTATGGATATGCTTGCCTTGGAGCAGCAGCCTCGATCTTGGGCATGTTCTGTGCTTGGGCCTATACCAACGCATTCACTACATTTACAAGCTGTCTGACCGTAACCTCTAACACCTCCTGCCTTTGATGCCACGCTTGAAGCCCCTCGGCTACTGAGGCAATTGGTACTGGTTGGCGAGGGGACAAGAGAGGCATGCTTGCAACAACCCCAACTGCCTAGCCATGAGATGTGCCTATTGCGGGCATGGGTGTGTCTTCCACAACTATGTATTATGTTGGTGCTGACTTGTCTGACTCTTTGCTTGGTCAGCCTCCGAGCCCATGTATCTGGTTGTTCTTATTCTCACTATGTCTTTTGAAAACTGAAAAATTGCAACAAAACAGATTGCAGTTTAGGCCCTTCCTCTAGCGTCAAAATATCGATGTTGATTTTTGGTCGACAACAGTTCAAAGTCCAATACCTACAATCAATGTGAACCAAAGCAAAAAACAAGAGGAAAGTAAAAAGTAGAGAAGAAGAACAATGCACAAGGGGGAATTTTTACGTGGTTCAACAAGTATGCCTATGTCTACGACTGTTTCTCTCAATAATTTCTACAGAGAAATAATCTATTATTGCTTCTATGTATCTATCTGTTATAATGAGTTTCAACCTCTATTTATAAGGAAAGACGTTTACAATTTAAGTTAAAATAAAATAGGAAAATAATCATGCATTAACTACACTTCCTAATCGGTTAGCACCGAATCAGGAATCTGTTCTGCTAAATTAGGGATCACATTTATCAACGTTTGAATTTGAATTTATTTCCAATTCTGGTAGAAGAATCACGATTAATTTAGGTTACTGTCTTTCTGGAAGATTTCGTTATTGAACTGGTCATTAGGCAAACTATAAACTGCATTAGACGATCTTGAGCTAAACCTCGCTCTGAGTAACGAACTGTGCATAGTACGAGCTGAGTAATACTAGCATTGACCTATGAATAACAGTTGAAATACGAGCTCACTCGTGTGAGCTGAAGAGCTCGCATGGGCTAGGCGTTAATGGACCGGGCCTTGTCTATTGGGCCACATCATGGGTCAACTTATTGGGCTTCTACCAGCTTTTACTAGCCCATTTAATGAATCTGAAAAATACCCATAATAACTACTTATCAGTTGTTAACTCTACTCTGAAACTAATATTATCAACTGTTTTTTTGTCATGTTCTTATTCTAATGTTGAACTTTGGCATAAGAGATTAGGCCATCCTAGCTTTCCATATTTAAAATTTTTGCGCCTGCATTTATTTATTAATAAAGATCATTCTTCATTTTATTGTGATTACTGTGTTCTAGTAAAACAAACTCGAGCATCTTATCATTCTCACACTTACAAACCATTAACTCCATTTCATTTAGTGCACAGTGATGTATGGGAACCTTTTCATTGTCAAGTCTTATCGAGGAACGTTGTTTTGTAACATTTATCGATGATCATTCTCAGGCTTGCTAGGTATACTTAATGTGTCAAAAATCAAGAGTTTTCTCTGTTTTTAAACAGTTTCACAAACTTGTTATAAATGTCTTCCAATCTTAAGTCCATATTCTTTAAATCGATAATGGAAAGAAGTATTTCTTACATAAATTTATCGGATATCTTAAAGAGTATGGGATATTCCCTCAAAGTTCTTATGTCAATATCCCTCAACAGAATGGAATTGCAGAGAGAGAAAATAGACACTTGGTAGAGGTTGCTAAAGCCCTTATGTTTGCTAGTCATGTACCACACTCTTTTTGAGGGGAAGCTATTCTTACTTTTACATATATAATAAACAAAGTTTCAAACAAAGTTCTTAAATATCGAACTTCTATAAATGAAATTCTCTCTATGTTTTCCACTTCGTGTATTTGGGTGTGTCGTGTTTGTAAAAAATGTTCAACCAAATCGTGGTAAACTTAATCCAAATGCTATAAAATGTGTATTTTTTGGATACTCTTCCACACAAAAAGGGTATAAATGTTTTCACCATTCTACAAAACAATTTCTGTAAAACCCAAAACTCTGTTTTATGATAAATAATTTATTTTTCCAACATATAAGGTATCCGGATAGAAAAGGGATTCGTGTGAACAATATTTTTTAAAAAATGGATTTCGTAGATCAAAGTTTTGAAACTAATATTAGAATTAATGGAAATTAAAATGGAGTGAAGTTAAGTATTTTCGAAGAGATTTTAAGTGATTCGAAGTATATTGGACAGAAGTACTCTATTCGATTAATAACTCGTATACAGTATTAGTGAAGAAATAAAAAATAAATTAAAGTACCTAGATGTGAAATGAAAATTTTCTTTTTGTAGAATTTTTAGATGAGTCTGGGGATGATTTATAATTTCGAAATCACAAAATTATTTAAAACAATTGGACTTGGATAAGTAACTAAATTCTAATGGAGTTTGCGAATGTGAAATTTAATTATAATAAAATTTTCAAATGGACCCGAAACTATTCCAAATAGGAAAAAGAACATTTTAGGAAATTGGAAGACTTGAAAAAGATGCATGAAGTGGGACACTTGTCAAGAGATGAATGGAAGAGTGAATACATACAAGACAAGTGTCACAAATGGATGAATAAAGTGAGACAAGTGTATTGTGTTTATGGAGGAGATTGTGACAAGTGTAAGATCATGATTAAATATATATATATATATCTAATCAAATGAAGAGCAAACAAAGAAGAAGCAATGCATTCGGTCAACACACACATTCACTTCTCTCTAATGATTTCTTTCCCTCTCTATCTCACGATTTTCTCATCTCTCTCTCTCTCACTTCCACGATTTCTTTCTCTCTATCTCTCAGTCTTGAAGGAAAATCCAAGAAGCTAAAATTAAACAAGGAGTGGAATTCGATCAAAACACAAAGGAAGCAAGCAAGAAGATTTCGGTTTTGGAAAGTGGAGGCCGAATGCTTGTCAAGGGAAGATGAAGCTATTCTTGAAGAAAATAGTCACATGCATGGAGGATAAATCCATCTAGAAGCTATTTCCAACATTTCCGGAAGGATTTTTGTGATAAAATGTTTGAGTTTTAGGATTTACAATCTCATTCGTGTGGAGGTTCTTATGTGTGTGAATTTGATGTGGAATTGATTGTGAAAATGGACATGCATGTGGTGTTGAATTCGGCCAAAGGATGATTTTGTGGTTGAATGAATTTTGGATGTGTTTTCCATGAGTTTTGATGTGTTTTGGATGTGTGAAATGCTTTGAAAATTTGATTTTTGGTTTGTGCATGAATTCGATCAAGAGGGGTTGATTTCGTTCCTTTTGAGTTTGAGTCATTTGGATGGTTTCCATGCTTGATGATATGTTGAAATAATTGATTTTGATATAGGAATGAAAAACCAAAAGTTGGTACACTAGTATAGTGTATGTTCAGCCAAAGGGGTGTTTTGGTGATGGAAAATTATTTTTGATTGGTTTATGTGATTTTAGGGAATATTTGGATGATAGAATTAGCATGTAAATCGAAAAAGGATTCTTTGAACATTAAATGATCGCTTCGCGATTAAATATTTCGTAGTTGCTCGAAAGTGGTATTTGGTGAAAATAAATGGAATTTTCATTGTCCTTTGATATGTGTGAATGTGAATTGATGAAAAAACGCAATAAAAATAATTAGAAGACTTGATACTAGATTCGGTCATATAGGAAAGTTTGGATTTGAAAACGTCGTTTGATCTATTTGTATGAATTTAGATTTGATTTGATGTGTTTTTCGTGTTTAAATAATTTGAATTTCGAATAGAAGATAAACGTGAATAATCGACATTGAAACAACTTGAAATGGAGTGTTTCGAAATACTAGAATGATTGGATGTTTTTGTGGATTGATAAGTGGTATTGAAATATACGTGCGAATTACATTAGTTGCGACGTTGCCTGAGAATAGATTATGAAAATGTGTAAGTAACGCGGAGGCAAGAGAACCCAAATTCATAAATTATCGTGAGCTAGAAAATAGTGAGTGTCTTAATGAAAATGATTTGATATGTTATTATTTCTATTCACATTGGTTTTATATGTTAATTTAAATTCATAATGTTGTTAATTGGGAATTGATTTTTATGTGATAAATGAATTTTCATACAAGAACCTTTATGCATGAATCTTTAAAAGTTTGCATGAAATGTAAGTTTTATGATGAAAAACAAATGTTTGGAAATATTTTTATAGCATATGGTATGCTTTATAGATATTCATGCTTTGAACGCTTAAAAGTAAATTTTTATAATAAATGAGTTTTAGAATGAAAACCTCTTACATAAATTTTATAAAGATTATGTGAATTAAGGATTATTTGATGAAAAACAACATGTATGGAAATGATTTTATAAGCCTATAATATGCCTCATATATATCTCAGATAGTTATTTTCAGTTAGAGTACCCTAAGTGTGCATGGCTGTGTCAAAGGTATCTATCACTAACAGCGGGAAAAAAACCCACGGGAGGGATTGTGTCAGTTAGTTAAGTTCAGTGTGTCTCCCATGCACGCATAGAGGTATATAATGGCTAGCTGCTACATGAGAATGTAGAATCAAACCTATAGCCAAGGCCATATGAAATTCAGTTTACAGTAATCCTAGGGTGCCACGTGGTAATCAGGCATTGGTGGTTGGTTTATTCTACAAAGAGAAATTTTTAGAAAAATTGTATTACTCCCACCATTTATAATTTTACAGTAAAGATAAATTAATACAAGTTGTTATATTTTCAGATTGAAAAGCGTTTCAGAACAGTTTTTCGAAATTAGAAATTCGCTTTTCAAATACGTTAATAAATTCCAGTTTTATTATGCACAAAACATATTTATATTGAATGTTATACATGCGTTCGTTTCAGATGAGGTTTTCAGAAAATGCATTTCATATTTATAGTTTGGGAAACAGTTACGAACATGTATTTTAAAGTTTTTAGAGAGACTATTTTAGAAAGCAAGATTTTAATGTAAAAGCTTGACACTCACTGAGCTTATTAGCTTACACCTAGTTTTATGTTTTATAAATAAAACCTCTCAAGGACAGGTGAAGGTGCAAGTACTTCTGTAACAGGGACTCTAATCCTAGAGTAGTCGGATGCTGTCGTGTGCTGCTATGAAACTGTGTTTGTACATGTATGATAAAAATGTATTGAAGACCTATGTAATAATTTTCTATATAATCGTATGCAATTTTTTTTAGAAAAAGTATGTTTATATATGGTATGTTTATAATTTTCAAATTATCTTTTAAACTAAAGCATGTTTGTGGTTGTTTGTGAAAAGTGGAAAGAGAGCCTCAGGTTCGGTAGTTGAGAATTGGGTTGCTTTTAAAGTATACAGGTTTTTAATGAAATTTTACAAGGTGGAATTCTTAGAAAAATAGTTATTGTGCTTCCAAAAGTTTTATAAACTTTTTTTTGTAAATATATATTTTTAAAAAAAAAATCACCTATTTCCGCTAAATAAGAAATTTCTAAAAATGTTTTAAAAATGCTTAGTTTCACGAGAACCTTTCAACCGAAGCAGTTCTTGACAGAAAGGTCACTGTGGGGTTGCTAGACAGGCTACCGTCGTATAAGAAACAGGGTCTATCAGTTTCTAGTCTCAAGTGATGTGTCATTTGTTGAAGACTAGTTATTTTATTCCCAAGTTTCTCTCCAAGGGGAGAACAATAATCATATTTATGGAGAAAAACATTGGGATTCTGCTATCTTATCCTCTCTTCTTTTGTCTATTTAGCGTTCACCAAGTCCAATCCAGTATCAGTCCTTGTCATCTCAACCTCTAGCATAAAAAATTTCACAATACAATGGTAACTTAAGTCAAGGGGGAGCATCCAATACTGCTGATCCACCACCAATATCAGTGTATAGTAGGAGACCACAACCTTTAAGGCAAAACCATGAATCTATACCGGTGATAAGTCTTGAGATGGATAATCAAGAGGAAGCTAAACTTGTTGGTGAAGTTGAAAGTAAAGAAAAGGAAAAGAGAGGAAGTAAATGATTTAGATCTTCTTATTGCATTGAGAAAAGTGGTAAGGTCTTTTACTAACCACTTAATTTCAAATTATCTCACCTATTCCAAGCTTTTAAGGAATTTTAAGACATTTCTTTTAAAAGTTAACAAAATTTAGATTCCTAAAAATATCTATGAAGCTCCTCAAGATCTGAAATGGAAAGGAGTGGTAGAAGAAATGAATGTGCTAATTGACAATGATACTTAGGAATATGCAAAGTTACATGAAAGGAAGAAGATTGTAGGTAGGAAATGGATCTTCACTGTTAAAAATAGATAGGATGGGATTGTTGAGTGGTATAAGGCAAGATTGTTGCTTAGGGATTATCTCAAACTTATGGTATTAATATGAAGAAACAATTGCTCCAATTGCAAAGTTAAACTCAATTAGGGTATTACTATCACTTGCAGTAGATTTGAATTAGGGGCTATATCAACTAGACATAAAGAATGCATTTTTGAATGATAAACTCAAGGAAGAAGTCTACATGAGGGTTCCACCAAGGTTTGAAGTCAGAAGAGATGTAGGCAAGGTATGTAGATTGAAAAGGTCCTTATATGGCTTGAAACAATCTCCATGAGCTTGGTTATAAATAAGGACAAGCTGACCACACCTTATTTGTAAAAAAAGGGTGAGACTAGTAAACATGTAATTCTCATTATATATGTAACAGATGATGATGAAGATGAGATAGTAAACTTCAAGAAAAAACTACAGGATGATTTCAAAGTAAAAGTCCTTGGAACCCTCCAATAGATTTTTGGTATGGAAGTTGCCAAAAATAAGGAAGGTATCTTCATCTTTTAAAGAAAGTATACACTTGATCTACTAAAAAAAAACAAGGAAACTTGGCTACAAACTAGCTATCACCCCATTAGAACGCCACTGGAAACATCAAATATTTGAAGAGGATCCTTTAGTAAACAAAGAAAGCTATCAGTACTTAGTAGGGAAGTTGATTTATTTGTCCCTTACAAGACTTGATATTGCCCTAAATGTAAGCGGACTTAGTTAGGCATGCTTTCCCTAAAAGGCATATGGAAGTAGCAAACCAGATTCTAAGGTACTTAAAAAAGAGTTATGGAAAAAGGTTGATGTTCAAGAAAATTGAGAATAGAGATGTTGTTGGATACTCAGACGTTAATTGGAATGGTGCAATAAAAGATAGCAAATCAATAATAGGATACTGTATGAAAGTATAGGAAAATTTAATGACTTGGAGAAGCAAAAAATAATCTATAGTGAGCACGAAGAGTAATAGCTTAGGGAACATATGAGTTAATTTAGATAAAAAGGCCATTAGAAGATTTGAATATGCTACTAGCTGGTCCTATGACTCTATATAGTGACAACCCTATTCAACATGATAGAATGAAACATGTCAGGATTGACAAAAATTTTATCAAAATGAGATGTACATGGGACCATTATTTTCTTATACACTCCAACCAAGTCACAAGAAGCAAATGTGCTCACTAAAGTACTCCAAAAATCAAGTTTTGATCATTGTGTGTCCAAGCAGGGAATTGTTGGTATCTATTCTCCAACTTGAGAGGGAGTGTTGGAAAGTCAGAGTAGTATCCCATGATTAGTGGAAAAGTGTTATTTCCTTTTCTATGTTTTTATGTTTGTGTAAATTGTTTCCTTTCCTATTCTTTAAGATACTTTGGGATCGTAAATTATGTGGAATGAGATATGGTTTTCTATGTATATAAGGCTGTTGTGTAACCCTATTGTAAACACAAGAAAAATATTATTCTTTTCTCCACCTATTAGTTTTAAAAAATAAGGATTCTGCTAGGTTGGTCCATTCTAGAATGAAAAAACCAACTTTTACCTCTTTGGAGAAAACTTTTCTGACAAGTGGAAAGGTGAAAAGCCAAGTAGCAATATGCATACTGCTTCATTGTAGCAGAATTGAGCTAAACCTTATATTGATTCTACTCAAGGAATTGTTAGGTACTATAATTGTGCCACTTCTAATGAGAGTCTAAAATTTGAGAATGATTATGGGGTACAAACCAACACATATAAATTGGAAGAACTTGAGGAGAAAAATCAATCAACTACTATGGATGAATCAAGAAGAGGTGACTTGAATAGAAAGGAAATGTATGATTCATAGGGATCATTAAGCTGCAAAAAGAATTTAGTTGGAAATTGTAAGCATTCATTTACTAGAAGTCCACTAGTTCATTGTAAGGACCTTAAATTGGATAGGACTAGATATAAGGCAATTGCAGATAATGATGAGGAAGATGAGCATTCAAAAGAAGTTGTAGTAAATGAGAAAAAGTTGCATACAAGGTTTTATCTCCATTAGATCATCACAGGGACCTTAAAATTGATAGGACTAAATATAGGGAAATCGAGGATAATGGTGATGATGATGAGGACGAGCATCCTACAAACATTGTGTTAAGGTTGTGTGCCCTAAGACCTTATAATTTATAAACATTTAAATTAAATAATAAATAAAGTATGTTTATTCAATTTATATGCATTTGTAAAATGTTTGTTTTATACAAATATCATGTAACATCGATGATTATTTATGTGGTCTCAAACTAAATATATAACTATTATATACAAGAGGATTTAGTTTGAGATCAGTAATCTAAAGAATCTGTAGAAAGCAAATAAAGTTGGATACTTTGCTTGTAGTAAATCTACAATTGTCATCCATTTCATATTTGATATGACGATCTTATCTAGAACCGTTCATATGGTGACATGAAAATAGATGCACTTTATAAAATAGAGATTATATAAGACTAGACCACGGAAAAAATAAATTTCTTATTAATATTTGTTCAACAAAAAAATTCGTATTCATTGACTAGATGATCATATATGGATTTATCTTAATCTTGAGTGTTTTATGGACTTTTATTTGTTAAGTCATATATTTTGATTTACATGGTGAAACTATTGTAGATTGATGGTCAATAAGTTTCGTATTTTGGAAATGTGATTTAATAAGTGATTGGGAATATTCTACATAATAGTGGAATCCACTCCTTCTTGCAAGAATTAGATGAGTAGTTTTCTTAAATGTTGATTTAGGTTTTGAATAATAAGAGCGCTTGATTTTCAGTTTATGAGTAAACAGAAAGATAAATTCATAAGTTGTTATAGATATATTGTTCATTAAAGAATCAATAACATTTAATTAAACAAGATATAATTAAAGAGATATAATAGACTTTAATGACCCAACTTTAATTATGAACTACTTGTGGAGGATTAAACCATATGAAATGATTAAATCAATAAATACTGAAAATTCAGATTGTGTAAAACATCTACAATCTTAATAGTGCAACCTTAAGTTTTTAGTAGAATAACTCTAAGGTTAATAATAGTGAAATATTAATTGAAGAGTTTAATTAATAATTTTGATATTATTGAAGCTCAAATTGTAGGTCTATTTGGTCCTTTTGCTAACTCGCGACTACATAAAGAAATAGCGGGAAGAATATAATTGAATTATCCAATTATTAGTGTCACATATAAATTTTGTGGACACATTTATGAATTATTTAAATAATTTGATTTTTTAAATATTTATATTTACTTAATTAATTGTTAATTATTTAATTATCTGTAAAGATCATAAGTTCAATTCTAAATAGTGTCATTAAATTAATAATGATTTAGAATCATTAAATTGAATGAAAAATCATTTAATCATTTAATAAAAATAGTAATTTAATTTAATTGGAATTAGATTCCATATTAAATTAAATTAAAAAAAGGATAATAGAAATTGGATTCTATGTTAAATTAAAAGTAAAGAGTTCCAAGCCAATAAGGAATTTGATTCCATATTGGGAAGGAACTAAATCTTTCAATTTAAAAAAGAAATTGGATTCCTCATCAAATTAAAAAACTCTAGCTTATCATTATAAAAGGGTGTTTTATGTTGGTAATTAAAATGAGAGAACTTTTGGCAATTTGAACAAAAAACTTTCATTAATTAAAAACACCATATTGCCTCATCTTAAAAGAAATCAAGAGAATTGTTTTTTGATTTATATATAATTTTCTTTTATGAAAAGATTTTGTGACTTGATTCTTCGAGATTGTGCCTATATACAGGTTTTTTTGTGAGTTATAGTAAGAAAAATCAAGTGGTGAAGAATCTACAAATAAAAAGAGATCAATTCAATATTTATGCAAGTTAAGATTTGATTTTATTAATTTAATTATTGAATTGTTATTACTAGTATTGATTGGGTACGTTTTTGTTTGAAAAAAAATTTAAAATTCATGTTTCCACATTCATATTAAAATCAAATTTTGCTTGACATTGTGGGTAATATGAAAAAAGCTGCGTGTGAGGCTGTGCCTCACTGATAAGATAAACTAAATAAAAGAAGGGACAAAGACAAAAGTGGTATATTTAAGTAGTGACTTAACATTTATATCCCTGTCCCTTAAAATGTAACAATGGAGGCTCAAATAATATATAAAAGTATGAAAATACCCTTCTAGTTAAAATGTGGTTTTGAAAAAAACCTGTTCCCCCCAAAATCAAACCTTGAAAAAAACTTTTTGCCTCTCGTAAAAAACCTTTTTCCTCCCAAAAAAAACCTTTTGGCTCTCAAAATCAACAGCAGCCTCTGCCTCCCCAAAAATCAACACCCGCCGTCGTCTGTCCGCACCGTGCACAGAGCCACGCAGCGCCGTCATCGTCGTCTACCCTTTGCCATCGAGTTGTCTGTGTCAGCCTTGCATGCGTGGTCACCGGAAACTCATCTCCTCGCTGTGAAAGTCGAACTCGTTGCCTCTCCGCTGTTGGTCGCTTTCGTCGTTCCCTTCCTCAGGCGGAGCCGCTGTGCCCCTGACTTCGTTTGGTCACTCGCAGACGAGAGTTTGTTTGGTCGCTACGAAACGCGAAGCCCCTACCTCCCCCTCTATTGGCCGCGACTGTCTACCTTCCTCACACAGAAACTGATACATCACACAACTTGTATTTCAGATTTTTGAAGCATAGTTTGGCTTGAGTTCTACATTGCTGTCCAAATTTGGCTTTGCTTCATGTTTCGAACTTTACTTGTAATATGGAAGTTTGATTTTTTACTCTGTTGTGATCAATGATTTGTAAAAATGAGTTATGAAAGTGACTAAAGGTGTAAGCTTTGCCTTTGTTGAATGAAACCGATCTATGTGTTTGAAGTAGTGATGGAAATTGACAAATGGGGTATTCGTTTTGTGTAACATGTACTACTTGTCAATTTTTATAACAAAATCGAAACAATAATCTGTGTTCTTCTATATTCTGAACTTGGAAATCAGAACAGACTTTGAAACCAAGTAGAACATGTTTTGAAATCAGAACATGACTAGTGTTTCTAACACAAGTGGTGTCATTGGTTTATGGAGGAAATCGGTATCCAAAACACTAGTCACACCAAAGTGCGAGTGTTAATAATACTAGTTATGTCAGTGTGATTAATGGTGCTGTGGATATATGCAAAAAGCCAGTAGCCAAAACACTAGTCACACCAATCTGACTAGCATTAATAATGCTATTCAGCTCAGTGTGACTAGTGGTGTCATGAGTTGATGGAAAAAAACCAGTAGACAAAATACTAGTCACACCAAGGTGACGGGTGTTAGTAACACTAGTTACTTGGGTGTGACTAGAGTTTTGCAACTGGTTTTTTTCAAGCAACTCATGGCACCACTAGTCACACCGAGGTTACTAGCATTATTAACACTCGTCGCCTTGATGTGACTAGTGGTGCATTAGGTTGATGGACAAACCAGTAGAGAAAGCACTAGTCACACCAAGGTGGGGAGTGTGAGTAATGCTAGTTCTATCTGGGTGTGACTAGTGGTGCATTAGATTGATAGACAAACCAGTAGAGAAAGCACTAGTCACACCAAGGTAGGGAGTGTGAATCATATCAGTTCTGTCTGGGTGTGACTAGTGGTGTATTAGGTTGATGGAAAAAACCAGTAGCAAAACCACTAGTCACACCAAGGTGAGGAGTGTGAGTAATACAAGTTCTGTCTGTGTGTGACTAGTGTTGCATTAGGTTGATGGAAAAAACCAGTAGCAAAACCACTAGTCATACTGGCATAACTAGTATTATTAACACTCTTCACCTTGGTGTGACTAGTGCTTTGGTTATTGGTTTTTATCATAAACCCATGACATTACTAGTCACACCGAGTTAACTAGCATTATTAACAATCTTTTGTTTCGTCTTCTCTTCTAGCTCCCTTTCCACTCTCTATAATGAAAAGATAAACACTAAAGGGCTTTTGGCTAATATAGTTTACTTTCTATGTTATCAATTAAGGTAAAGAGCTTGCAATTAATACATATATATTTTTATTTTTTGTAGATGGAAGATATTAACTATGATTAATTTTTGAAGATACCTAGATCAGAATGGGTATCAGGGAGGTCGATTAACATGCACTCCAAGTTTGACGTGATAGGCTTGATTGAAAATATATTGCGTCGGGAAGGGGAGTACGAACTAGCTGAAGAAATAGTTTTCAGGTATTTATTAAAAATACCTGCTCAACACATGTTTGCTGCCCGGTTGATTCAGCAATTACTTCAAAGAGAAATTAATTTGGAAGAAGCAAGTCTGCATGAGATATGGTTTTCCATTGGGGGCAGGAAGAGTAGGTTTTCCCATGTTGAGTTTTGTCTAATGATCGGATTACGTTTCGGTCCATTACCTGATATTATTCAACGATCATATGTCATGGTACCTGGGGGGATACACGATCGATACTTTGATGGGAAAATACCATTGCTGCTTTCCGAGATACACAACCATCTTGCCACCAAGGAATTTCACCAACAATGAGATTGTTTGAAGATGGCCCTTGTGTTGCTAGCAAACATCGTATTATTTGGGCAACTTTCGAAGGGCAAAACGACATTATGGTTGTTAATGTTGGTAGAGAATATAGAGGAGTGGAATGCATTTCCATGGGGACATTATGTTTTCAAGTTAACGCTATACTATTTGAGAACAACGGTTGGAAAAAGTAATTATTATGGGTTTCCTTATGCTTTACAGGTTGGTTTTTATTTGTTTTGTTTCATATCTTGATGTATATTTTAAATGTTTATATTTTGTATTATAATATTGAACTTGTTGTCATTTTTGTATTTACAGATATGGGCAATGGAGAATATCCCATCAATGAGAGAAATATTAGCTTCTTGGGTATCGAGTGGTAAATACCCAAGAATGTTGAAATGAAGTTTCAATCGGTGCTCAAAAACTTTTCAGCAGTAGCTTAAACAAATAGAGGAGCGTGGAGATGTAAGTTTGAAAAACGGTTATTATATTTTACCAGTTTTGATTGTTTCTAACATTTGAATATATTGGTTATAGTTTGTTCCAATTCGTGAGTTGTTCAAACCAAAGAGGGAGGAGACCCGCTGAGATTACTGGAAGGGTATTAAGATCAGTTTGGATGAAGGTGTGGAATTTGTTCCACTCATAGTAGTGGATACTGATGAAGGTGATAATGATGCCAGTGTGAGTAGTCCAATACATCGTCGTGAGAGACAGAAGAAATGGTCGCGCACTTCATATCCATCTCCCTCCACCCCCCCAGCAGCAGAGGACTCAATACCATCGAATACCTCTGCAGAAGTTAGTACACTTCATAAAACTATTATTACGTAAAAGCTCATGTTTTTTTTTTATCCTTTGAATATCATTGTTCTTCTATGTAGGGATTGGAGAAATTAATGGAATTAGTGAAGAATGTGATAGAGGAAATCCCTCGACGTATGGAGGACTATATCGATAAAAAGTTGGAGGCATTAGAGGGTCGATTAAATGATCGTATTGATAAAGCATTTGAAAATCGTCAGCAATATTCAGCTGATCAGGTATGTGCACAATAGTGTCAGTTAGTGTCGACGTTGATTTTCAGTCGACGAGCAATCAATGCCCAATACCTGCAATCAATGTGAGAAAACACGAAAACCAAGAAAAGACAAAGACAGAAAACGGAGGATCGCACGGAGAACACCAAACTTTTACGTGGTTCGGCAATATAAAGGCCTACGTCCACGACTGTCTATCTCTCAAATTCTGCAGAGTGACAGTATATTATTGAATATTGTATATCTGTTACAATGTTTTCGATCCCTATTTATAGGGGAAGAAGAGTTGCAATTCTAGTTGAAGTAAATCAGGAAAAGAATCCTGAATTAATTACATTCCCTAAACAATTGGGAAAAATAAGGAAAAGAATTATAAATTAATTATGCTTCCTAATATATTTAGATAATATTAGGGAATTGCTATATTTATCTCAAGATAATGATGACTTGCATTTGAATTTGAATTAATCTCCATGTCTGACGAGGAAATCATGGTTTGATTGGGCAATTGCCATATTTGGAGAGAGAATCACTATTGAACTTGGTAACTGCCTTTTCTGGAAGATATTGTGCTTATCACGTGTCTGAGCGAGCTGACGTGTTATGGTGGTTTCGAGCTCGAGCTCGCTTAGAAGCGAGCTGCGCAAGCGGCGAGCTGCGACCTGGCTGTATTTATGGGTCTGCTGATGCCAGCTGGAAGTCTTGATGGTCTTGGAGTCAACACTGGGCCTCGTCTGATGGGCTTCAACTTCGTTGACCTTATTGGGCCTTCTTATCGGGTCTCAAATGGGCCTAATTTGGACTTGTACCAGCCCAATTACTGAGTCCAAAAAATAGGCACAACATTAGCCCCCCAGCTCTCAGTTCGCTTCAGCGAGCTGGGAGCTTTAATTTGCTGGTAAAAGTTGCTTCCCTGGCACGCTTACTTTCTATAACCGCCTCTGTGCACTTCCAAATTCCACCTTTCCAGTTGCGACACGTGGCGATCATGCAGAAGGTAACTGAAGCGACGTCTGCACGTCCTTTACTCGCACATTTAATGCGCACGTCCTTCAACCGACGGCCGCATGATTTCCAAAGCCTCTTTTTACGCTGCACCGTCAGATCTATGACGGTTACATTTCCCAAAGATCTGATGGTTGGGACTCATGCTTGCTTGTCTATATAAACCGATGGCCCCTTTTCATTTTCTTCTTTCACCTGTCACTTTCACTCGAAGCAAACAAGTATTCAAGCTTTCAAACATCCAGAACTCTCTGCCTTTTTACGAGATCTTCAGTCTTCTTCGTCGTTCTTCTACTTATCAACGATTCAAGGTGAGACTTCTTTTTCTTCAAACTTTCTATCTTAGGCTCATCATGCTTTATCACCATTGTTACTCCTGCAATGATACATATATTTTCATTTATTTTCTTCATTTTTAGATGTCTTCAAGTGGTACTCGCAAGGGAATGATTCCAAGCACCGAAGCTCGTGAGCACGACAAAGCCCGAGCTCATGCCATTCAGGGGAGAGAGGCCCGTGCAGCCCTTGCTCGTCATCCCACATCGTTGAAGCGTCCTGAGGTGGAGGGACTTGTCAAGCAATTCTACATCCCTTTTGGTTGTCGCATACTGCTGCCTGATTCCAACAATTACGCGTGTTATCCGCCCAGGGGATTCATCGCTGTCAGCACCCAGCATCTTGAGCAGGGGTTGCGGTTCCCCGTTCCACCATTCTTGATCGAATTTCTGAACAGAGTCAAGCTCGCACCCTTCCAACTGACTCCGAATTCTTACACCCAGTTGATCTCGCTGGCCATAGCCTTCTACAGGAACGGCCTTCATGCCCCCACACCGAGGATCATCCAGGAGTTTTACTCTTTCAAGGCCTTGGCTGCGGGAGATGGAGAGAAACCAGACGGCATCTATTATCTCACAGCCCGTCAGTCACAATACAAAGACCTTTTGCCCAAGGGAGAAGCAAAAGGCAAATCCAACGTCGGGCCGTACAAGACGAGCTGGTTTTACATCTCGTGCCCGTCTCTTGCAGATCTCCGAAACTTTAGCTTCGTCCTGAAACCAGGTACTCATAAGAAGATTTAAGCGAGCTGATCTTGTTTTGCATCTTCATTACTTATCTTTTTTCTTTGAACATTTGCCGTGCAGAGCTGAAGATGGATGAGTTTCCTCTCAGCAGCGGGGAGGAACGAGCTCTTGGCAAGCTCGCCAAATCGGGCGATGCAGGCATCAGCAGCAGATTCGATGATGCCATGCTTAGGGCTTACAAGCTTGCCCCTTCTAAGGAATCTCTTCTTCTGCGAGCTGGAGAAGATATGGGCAAGACGAGCGACAAGCCTAGACTTCCTTCTGTTTTCGAGGTTTCAGTTCAGGATGCGTCTACTTCCCGACCTCCGCCAGCAATCTCTTCATCATCAGAGGAGGATGTTCGCTCGGACAACATTCGCTCACTTTCTCCACCTCGGAAGACTTCATCTCGAGGTGCTCCTGCTCGCACCTCGTCTAAAGCAAGATCATCCTCAGCTCGCACACCAACGAAGGCGAAACCGTCTTCAACTCGCACCCCTTCGAAGGCGAGATCGTCTTCAACTCGCACCCCTTCAAAGGGTGCGTCTAGAAAAAGTTCTTCTTCTGCTCCTGCTTCAGCTCGGACAGGATCAGACCCAGTCCCTGCAGCTCCTACTGCACAGGCTGATCCATCTTCTTCTCCACCTCGCATATCTACTCCAGGGGCTCCACTGCTATCCCCAGTTCGTGCTCCAGCTCCTGCTCCTTCCTCTACAAAACTCCCAGCTAATAGGAGGAAACTTGTTCTCATGAAATCCCCTCCTGCACGTCCTACTGAATTCCAAGCTTCTTCGGCTCCTCCAGCAAAACGTCCTGCCGAAGACTTAGCCACTCCAGCGGCACCTTCTAAACGCTCCAAACCATCTGGTCAGGACCAGGCTCCTGCAGTTGCCGTATCCACCAAAGTGCCTGCAGTCACTGAAGCTACTGTCCCTTCAACCACTGCTCCCAGCGAGGTGCATGTTGCTGCTGGAGCCACTACTCCCTCGACTGCCGTTCCTAGCGAGGTGCCCATCTCCAATATTTTTACAAGTCTTCAGTCACCTCCAACTTCCAGCTCGCAGCCTGGAAAAGGTGATGCTCCTTCAAATGCCGCTCCCGAGGCAACCCGAGCTGGCCCCAGCACATATGCGACTAGGCGTACTGTTGTGTCGCGACGTGGTGGTACCTTCAATGATGCACGTGATTTCCCGGAGCGCGCGAGAACTCCTTCACCTACCCCATCAGACATCGAGCTGGGTCCCGGAGGGAGATTCTTAAATTCCTTCCTTGACAGTTGGGCAACAATTATGCTCAATCATGCGAATGTCTTGGAAAATAGGAGCCTTAGGGGCGAGGACTTGGATGAGTTCGTGGCTCGTCATTGCATGCTGGTAAGTTACTTTTCCTCATCTGCTGATTTCTTTACTTGACTGGATCTTAATCTGTTCATATTTTCCAGGGTGCCCTTGCTGCAATGAAGCGGAGAAAGGAGACAAGGGCTACCCAGGATGAGATCAGGAAGCTGGAGTTCGACCTGGAGGCGGCTACTGATGACTTAGCTCGCATGACCTCGGGCAGAATAGAGGGTCAGGAAGCTCAGATTGCTGAGGCAAACGCTGCAAGGCAAGTAGCTGAGGAAGCCCTGAAGAAAATGGAGAATGAACATGCTTTGCTAAAGGATGAATTGCTCAAGGTGAAAGAAGATCTGAGGCAGTCTGAGCAACAGGCCGCACTGGACGAACAGCGAGCTTCAGCTGCAGAAGAGGAGACTGAAGTGCTTCATCGTCAGATTGATGCTGCTCTGGCGCGAGCTGAAACTGCCGAGAAGCAGGCCGAGGAGGCCAATAAGCGGGCTGGTGAGATGGAAGTTGCCGCTAAAGGTGCTGAGGAGGCCGCAACCAAACGGGCTGAGGAGGCTGCAACCGCGGATAACCGTGCGAAGGAAGCTGAGCATCGAGCTGAGGTGCTGAGGCAACAAGTGGGGGAGGCTATTCAGCGAGCTGAGGCTGCGGAGCAGCAAGTTGTAGACATGAAAAAAGAGGCTGAGGTTGTCAACCGTCTCGCTGATAATGCCTTCGAGGATCTAACGGCCTTCAGAAATCAAGCTGCTCAAGAACTGGAAGTGCGGGTCGCGGATGCAAGGGATGAGGCTGAGGAAAGAACAGGTCGTGATTTCCTCTACACACTGTGGATGTCCCATCCAGACATGGATTTCTCTATCTTTGGGGACATAGGGCTTGAAACTATTGAGGATTTCAAATCAAAAGCTGCCCCATCCACCGCTGATCCCGAACCCCCGGCTGATCCAGATCCTCCTGCTGCGAACTAGCAATTTGTTTTCTTTCTTATGTATTTCTTTTAATTTTTTAATTTGTAATCAGTTACAATTACTTAATGAAAATTCCTTTCGTCATTTCTTCTGTATTGAATGTTTCTCAGGCCAATGCTCTTCATTTTTCCTGCGGGCTGATAATCAATGAACCCAAAACTTGTTAATAATAAAAGCGACACTTAACAAAATTTTTGTAAGTATAAATAACGGGTTTTCTAGAATATTTGGCGAGCTATGCAGGGGTTGTCACCTCGCCTGCTTTTTAGGCTCATTAAGCGAGCTATGCAAGGACACTTAGTCACTTGCTTTTTAGGCTCTTTTTATTTATAGCGAGCTATGCAGGGGTCGTCACCTCGCCTGCTTTTTAGGCTCATTAGGCGAGCTATGCAAGGACACTTAGTCACTTGCTTTTTAGGCTCTTTTTATTTATAGCGAGCTATGCAGGGGTCGTCACCTCGCCTGCTTTTTAGGCTCATTAGGCGAGCTATGCAAGGACACTTAGTCACTTGCTTTTTAGGCTCTTTTTATTTATAGCGAGCTATGCAGGGGTCGTCACCTCGCCTGCTTTTTAGGCTCATTAGGCGAGCTATGCGAGGACACTTAGTCACTTGCTTTTTAGGCTCTTTTTATTTATAGCGAGCTATGTAGGGGTCGTCACCTCGCCTGCTTTTTAGGCTCATTAGGCGAGCTATGCAGGACACTTAGTCACTTGCTTTTTAGGCTCTTTTATTTATAGCGAGCTATGCAGGGGTCGTCACCTCGCCTGCTTTTTAGGCTCATTAGGCGAGCTATGCGAGGACACTTAGTCACTTGCTTTTTAGGCTCTTTTTATTTATAGCGAGCTATGCAGGGGTCGTCACCTCGCCTGCTTTTTAGGCTCATTTTATTTATAGCGAGCTATGCAGGGGTCGTCACCTCGCCTGCTTTTTAGGCTCATTAGTTTGTTCTTACGCTGTTGAGCTCGGAGCCCGTTAGCCTGGTGTGTTGAATCAAAAACAGGGGGAGAATGGAGCTTTTATTTATAATCAATCCATATTACAGATAATGACAAACTTATTGATAATAGGGGCGGAGATGCTCGGCATTCCAAGCTCGGAGAACTTCTGCTCCATTTACATTAACTAAGCGATAAGCTCCATTTCCCAAGGCTGCTTTGACAACATACGGTCCTTCCCAGTTCGGGCCTAAGGATCCGTCACTTGGCTTGCGGGCTCCAGGTAGAATGAGGCGTAGAACTAAGTCTCCTACGTTGAATCTGCGGATGCGGGCATACTTGTTATAGTACCTCGCTATTCTCTGTTGATAGACAGCTACTCTTAACCTGGCGGTTTCCCTATGTTCTTCGAGCAGGTCCAGATTTGTTGCAAGTAGCTGATTATTGTCATTTGGATTGAAGGTCGCTCTTCTTTGCGAGGTGACCTCAAACTCAGCCGGGATCATAGCCTCTGATCCATATACCATTGAAAATGGGGTCTCGCCAGTTGAGCTGCGAGCTGTGGTTCTATAGGACCACAATACTTTTTGGAGCTCGTCTACCCACGCTCCCTTCTTGGCTTCCAATTTCATCTTTAGGGTCTGCTTGATAATCTTGTTTACAGCTTCCACTTGGCCATTGGCTTGTGGGTGGTCTACTGCTGAGAAACTTTTAACAATTTTGAGGTCGTTACAGAACCTAAGAAACTGGTCACTGGCGAACTGAGTTCCATTGTCTGTCACGATCTGCTGTGGGACCCCAAATCTGCTAATAATGTTGCTCCACATAAATTTCTCAATCTTTGTCGTGGAGATTTCAGCTAACTCTTTTGCCTCGGCCCACTTAGTGAAATAATCCACTGCGACTACTGCATGCTTGCATCTCCCACGTGCCATCGGTAGGGGTCCGATCAGGTCCATCCCCCAGATCGCAAAGGGCCACGGGCTCACCATCTGTTGGAGGTAAGCTGGTGGAGCTCGTGGAATATGAGCAAACCTTTGACATTTGTCGCATTTCTTCACTAAGTTGATGGCATCCTGCCTCATGGTGGGCCAGTAGAAGCCTTGGCGAAGTGCCTTCTGAGCTAGAGATAGCCCCCCAGCATGATTCCCACAGTGGCCTTCGTGTATCTGCCTTAGCACTGTTTCGCATTCGTGGCCATCAATGCATCTCAATAACGGTGCTGTGAACCCCTTCTTGTACAGTGCGTCATCATAGATGCAATACCTGGCTGCTCTAGCTCGCAGACGTCGGGCCTCTAGCTTGTTATTGGGCAGCTTTCCATCCTGCAAGTATTCGAGAATAGGGCTCATCCAAGAATCAGGCTGCACGGATATGACCATCGTCACATTCTTTTCTTCTGTGCTTGGAGCTGGTAGGAACTCAACTGGGATTGCCCCAAGGAAATCTGCATCTCGCGTGGTTGCGAGGCGAGCTAGTGCATCAGCATGTGAGTTCTGAGCTCGTGGGATCTGCTTCATCTCGTACCTCTGGAACGCACCCAGCAGCTCGTGTACTTTTTGGAGGTAGAGGGCCATTTTCGGTCCCCTGGCTTGATATTCTCCCATTACGTGGCTGACGACGAGCTGTGAGTCACTGAAAATCTTCAAGTGTTCAGCTCGCATCTCCTTAGCCAAACGCAGTCCTGCGAGCAGAGCTTCATACTCAGCTTCATTGTTTGTCGCCTGAAAGCCAAACCTTAGAGCACAAAGAATTTTATGGCCCTCAGGACTGATCAGTAGAACTCCAGCTCCAGCTCTCTGCTCGCTGGATGATCCATCAACAAAAAGTTCCCAGGCCGGACCTTCGGAAGACTCAGCTTCATCATCTACAGGTCCTGTAAATTCTGCAATGAAATCCGCCAGAGCCTGAGCTTTGATAGCCGTCCTCGGCTTAAATTGGATATCGAACTGTGCGAGCTCCACTGCCCATTTCAATAAACGACCTGAGGTATCTGCTTTTTGCAAGACTTGTTTTAACGGGTACTTGGTGAGGACCTCGATAGTATGAGCTTGGAAATAGGGTCGTAGCTTCCTTGATGCGATCACCAGGCAGTAAGCCAGTTTCTCCATCTGCGAATATCTGGTTTCAGCATCTTGCAATCTTTTGCTCACATAATAGACTGGAAGTTGTGTCTTCTCTTCCTCCCTTACCAGAGCGGCACTCAGAGCCTGCTTCGATACTCCCAAGTATAAGATCAGTTTTTCCTCTTCTTTGGGTTTTGAAAGAAGCGGAGCTCGTCCCATATATTCCTTCAACTGCTGGAAGGCTACTTCACACTGCTCGGTCCACTCGAAACTCTTTGCTTTCTTCAGAATGTTAAAGAAAGGGACACATTTGTCCGAAGCTTTCGAAATGAACCTACTCAAGGCTGCGACCTGGCCATTGAGACTCTGCACATCCTTAACCCTGGTGGGCGACCTCATGTCAATCAATGCTTTGATCTTCTCAGGGTTTGCTTCAATTCCCCTATTGTTGACCATGAAGCCCAGGAACTTTCCGGAAGCTACTCCGAATGCACATTTGAGTGGATTTAACTTCATCTGGTAGCTCCTCAGGATTTGGAACATCTCTCTCAGGTCGCCAACATGGTCACCTATCTGCTTGGACTTTACTAGCATATCGTCCACATAGACCTCCATGGTCTTTCCGATTTGCTCTTTGAACATCATGTTCACCAAGCGTTGATAGGTCGCTCCAGCATTCTTCAGACCGAAGGGCATCACCTTGTAACAATATAAACCCCGATCAGTCATGAACGAGGTGTGCTCTTCGTCTTCGGGCTTCATTGGGATCTGATTATATCCCGAATATGCATCCATGAAGCTTAGGAGCTCGTGGCCAGCAGTAGCATCCACGAGCTGGTCTATCCTTGGCAGGGGAAAACTATCCTTGGGGCATGCTTTGTTCAGGTCGGTGAAGTCGATGCAAGTCCTCCACTTCCCGTTCTTCTTTTTCACTAGCACAGGGTTGGCGACCCAGGTTGGGTAGTGAGCTTCTCTGATAAACTTGTTAACCAGAAGCTTGTCTATCTCTTCTTTTAGTGCTAGGTATCGTTCCCCTGTCATTGCCCTTCTTTTCTGGCGAACTGGTTTGAAATGAGGATCAATGTTCAACCTGTGAGACATCACCTTTGGATCTATTCCCACCATGTCCTCATGGTTCCATGCAAACACATCCAGATTCGCCTTTAAGAAGTCAGCGAGCTGGATTCTCAGCTGCGGAGTTAATCCTCTTCCTAGCTTTAAGCATCGCTCAGGATCTACCTCGCTGACTGGTACATCTTCTAACTCCTCAATTGGACCGGTAGCTCGGTCTGCATCTACCTCGCGAGGGTCCAGGTCGTGACTGACTCCCTTCTCAGTCATAGCTCGTGGCTCGCCCCCTGAGACCACGTTCACCTTCTTTCCTCTTACACCCATCTTCACTGCATCTTCGTAGCAACGACGGGCTAGGTGTTGTTCTCCTCGAACACATCCGATGCCATTAGGAGTTGGGAACTTCACTGTCAGAGTTCTGGTTGAAGTCACCATATCCAACTCGTTCATAGCAGGTCTTCCGAGGACCACGTTATACGCCGATGGGCAGTCGATTATCAAGAAGTCCGTCAGGGTTGTGGCCTGACGACCTGCCTCCCCCAGAGTCAAAGGCAGTTTGATCTGCCCCACTGGCACCACAGCATCTCCAGTGAACCCAAATAAGGGCTCTGGGGATGGCTTCATTTGCTCTGCTTGCAACCCCATCTGGTCGAAACAGCTCCTATACATCACGTTCACTGAGCTGCCGGTATCGATCATGATGCGCCTAACTTCCACATTGCTGATTTTGGCTCGTATAACTAGCGCATCATTATGAGGACTGATCACTCCTCTGGCATCTTCCTCTGTAAATACGATTTCGTCCGAGGTCGGTTTCGCTCTTTTGGTAGGTCCCTCCGATCCATTGAGTTGGAATGAATGATTCGCCTCCCGGACGTACCTCTCATGCGATCTGTTGGAAACACCTGCGATATGGGGGCCACCATAAATAGTAAAGATGGTTCTTACCGCAGGTTCCTGACCTTGCTCGGGAGCTCGCTGGGGCTGCTGCTGGTGTACTGGCTGTTGCTGCTGAGGTCGCTGGTGGTGAGGTCGCTGATCAGCAGGTCTTGCCACATATTCTCCCAAGCGACCTCGCCTTATCAATTTCTCAATGGCGTTTTTCAACGCCCAACAATCCGAAGTACTGTGCCCGACCTCATTATGGTAGGCGCAGAACTTGTTCTGATCTCGGTGCTGAATGGGAGCCCTTATAGGATTGGGCCTCCCGAAGTCCTCCTTGTTTCGCTCAGCAGCGTAAATCCTGTCCGGTGATGTCGTCAGGACGCTGTATCCTTCCTGGCGACCCCAACGCTGAGGTCGTTCATACCTTGGCTCTCTTCTCGCTTTCTTGGCGATCTGATTACTTGAGCCATTGGTTCTTCCTTCTTCGTTCCGGCCATTGTTTCTCCTCTTTGGCTGGCTGGAACTGCCCGCTTCATTCTTCTGATTCTGCTTTTTCGGGCCGAAGGTTTCTTCCCACCTGATCTCTTTCGCAGCTCGCTCGTAAAACTCCCCCAGATCCTTTACTGGGGACTTGTAAATGCTTTCATATAGCTTTCCATCCTTGCGCAGCCCAGCTGAGATCGCTGTTAGAATGCTTTCATCTGATGGGTGCTCGACATTCGCGACCTCGCGTCTAAATCTGGTGATGTATTCTTTCAACGACTCACCCTGACGCTGAAAGATGGTGGCTAGGTGGCAGGATGGAGCGAGCTGCCTTCTCAGTGCCCTGTATTGACCAACGAACTTCTGTTAGCATTGCTCCCAACTTCCTATGCTGCGAGCTGGGAGATTCCTGAACCACGTTCTTGGAATATCCCCCAATGTAGCGGGGAATACTCGGCACTTCACCATCGGATTTCCTGTTTGCAGATCCATCTGAACGTTGAAAGCGTCTAGATGGTCGTATGGGTCACTGTCCCCATTGTATTGCTGAATGCTTGGCATCTTGAACCTCGGAGGAAGAGGTTGCGTTTCAATCTCCCTTGTAAATGGGGTTCTGCCTCCGTAGAGCTCACGCTGCTCCGGAACCCCGGGTCGTGCTTCCAACTGCTGGACCCTTTGGAGGAGCTCCTCTAGTTGGGGGTCTCGGAGCTCGTATCTCCTCCTGTGATCATGACTTGGAGCAGGATGTTCAGGGTCATACCTTTCGTCTTCCTCAACTTGACCCTCATGATGATGGGATCTTACCTGCTGCCCATCCACCTCGTCGATATAACGAGCTGCGGCTCGGACTCTACCTTGACCAATTTCCATCCGCCTGTTTCCCTCCTGGCTCAGTCTTACTACCAGGCTATCAGGTCGTGCGACCTCCCTTCCGTGCTGAACAGGGTGTCTTCCAGCCCTCGAACGCGCATTGGATGAGCGAGCCGAGTCTGCAGGTCGCTGGACTTCTCTTGCCAGCCTTTCAAGTCCTCGTGCTGGTTCGGGAGGCTGGGGCACTCCCTGTGGTGCCTGAACTTCCACCCTAGTCACGTTCTGAACCTGGGCCTGCACCAACATATTGACGGCTTCCGTGAGCTGTCTGACCGTATCTTCCAACGCTTCTTGCCTCTGCAGTAATGCATTCTGTCCTTCGGCCGTCGGGGCAACTGGGACCGTTTGACGGTGAGGCAGAGGAGGAATGCCTGTTGTAGCCCCGAGAACTTGTCCATGAGACGGGCCTGCGGCATGCGTGGTTGCGTCTTGCCCAATCTGTAAGTTCTGTTGGGATTGATTCACGTGACTTTCCGCCTGATCGTCATCTCCAAGGAACCTGTTTGATCTAGTCTTTGCCATCTCGTCAAAAGTTAATGAACTAAGATGAACAAGATTGCAGTCTGGGCCCTCCTTCTAGCGCCAAAATGTCGACGTTGATTTTCAGTCGACGAGCAATCAATGCCCAATACCTGCAATCAATGTGAGAAAACACGAAAACCAAGAAAAGACAAAGACAGAAAACGGAGGATCGCACGGAGAACACCAAACTTTTACGTGGTTCGGCAATATAAAGGCCTACGTCCACGACTGTCTATCTCTCAAATTCTGCAGAGTGACAGTATATTATTGAATATTGTATATCTGTTACAATGTTTTCGATCCCTATTTATAGGGGAAGAAGAGTTGCAATTCTAGTTGAAGTAAATCAGGAAAAGAATCCTGAATTAATTACATTCCCTAAACAATTGGGAAAAATAAGGAAAAGAATTATAAATTAATTATGCTTCCTAATATATTTAGATAATATTAGGGAATTGCTATATTTATCTCAAGATAATGATGACTTGCATTTGAATTTGAATTAATCTCCATGTCTGACGAGGAAATCATGGTTTGATTGGGCAATTGCCATATTTGGAGAGAGAATCACTATTGAACTTGGTAACTGCCTTTTCTGGAAGATATTGTGCTTATCACGTGTCTGAGCGAGCTGACGTGTTATGGTGGTTTCGAGCTCGAGCTCGCTTAGAAGCGAGCTGCGCAAGCGGCGAGCTGCGACCTGGCTGTATTTATGGGTCTGCTGATGCCAGCTGGAAGTCTTGATGGTCTTGGAGTCAACACTGGGCCTCGTCTGATGGGCTTCAACTTCGTTGACCTTATTGGGCCTTCTTATCGGGTCTCAAATGGGCCTAATTTGGACTTGTACCAGCCCAATTACTGAGTCCAAAAAATAGGCACAACAGTTAGTATGCTTTTGTAATACTCGTATGTTCGTCGAATATAACCAACTTTCGTTGAATTAAGGTATCATAATTATACATTCTCTACACATGGGATGCAAGATGATGTCCAACCTGCCCAGTTCACTTCCTTTGTCGCACAATCAGTTCCTACAAATGCAGCAGTGACTCCCCCACCTACTGTTGTGACACGTCGACCAAGTCCATTTAGAGAATCACATGACGCATGTGGTTCTGCTGAGGAGGCACAATTAGGAGGGCTACAAGAGGTCCCAAATAAGGAGGCGCTGCATGTTTATGAAAAAAAAAGGAAAAGGAAGGACAACGAAGGATAGTTAGGGTTGTTGGCTAGTCGGTTGGAGGAATTGTACGGTGAAGGGTTTAATCTTGACAGTGCTGTTAATATGATGGCGGAGGATGTCCAAGTGGGTGATGATAATGATGTCATATTTGCGGATGCTCCCCGTCCGGATACACAGGTTGATCGAACCGTTAGAGTAAAGATTGCATCAAAATATTGTGCTTCTCCGTACATCAATCCTTGGGCAACAGAGTCTGCAATACTGTCGCAGAAGAAAAAGGAATATATTGTCTTCAAGAAAGCAAAAAAGAGTGCAGCCTTGTGAGTATATTTATGATTTCTATTCAATACAAGTCAATTTGAAGGCTTGTTTATTAATGATTTATATTCATTTTAGACTAAATATTGGCACCGAGTTGTTTGCGGATTGGTCGTTCTTTGTCGAGTTAGAGAAGCTGAAAGTTTGGATGTCAAATGAAGTGAGTAACTCATTTAATATGTCAGCATTGGCTTTATCTTTGAAATATGTTGCCAACTTTTATGTATAAGTTTACTTTTGTTAATTTGTGTGGAATTGTTTTCGTTTGAATACAGCACATTGATGGGATTCTAGCACTTTTTGGCAAGCAGAGAAACGAGTACCCCAGTCTATTTTATGATGATATTGCAGTGTTGTGTGTTGATTTCTTTGTAAGGTTAGTGTCTTATTACATTTAATTAGAATTTATTATAACATTGTTGTATAATCTAATTTGTTGTCACATGTTATGGTATAATTTGCAGTCAAAATTGTCAGAGGCTTGGAAGGAAATTCATCCAAATGTGCAAGAACCATTTACTAGTCAATTTGATCCATTATCATTCAATGCCCCTGATGATTGGATACTATATGGTAGCGGAGAAAAGCCGGCATGGGGGAAGAGATGGACACTTGTAAACACAGTAAGTATATCTTTATGACCAAACACAATGTTTTGTCACCATGGTTTCTTGTAATTTTTTGTTGTTTGTTATGCAGTTGTTAATTCTGTGTGCGGTTAGATCTCCTGATGGTCATTGGATCTTATGTAAGGTAGATTTATCATAGTGGAGTATTGTTATATATGATTCGTTGTCATATAAGATCCCAACCGAGTCGACATATAGAGAGAACCAGGTGATGCCTTTGCGGTACTTGTTGCCTTCTGTGTTAACAAAGTCAGGTTATTTTGAGGAGAAACACATGGAGAGGAGAGGGGACTGCTTTAGTGTACAAACCATGAACCATAAAAGCATACCAACTTAGAAGGATAACAGTAGTTGTGGTGGATTTGTATGTAAGTATGTCGACTGTATCATTAGGAAAGGTGTATCATGGAATTGGCGGCTATCGGACGTTCACAAGATGAGAAGGGAATACGCCTTTGCCATATTTTGTAATGCTGTTGAGGCTAATGACATGTAATTGGGGTTTACATTGCCACATTCATATATCAACATGTATATATATAAAGTTATTTACAGATCCTACGTTCCCTTTGTGTTTTTTGTTTAAATATTTTATGTGATATTTGAGGTGTTATGTTAAAGTTGTGTTATAGCCCTTTCATAAGAAATTTCAACAAACCAGTAGAGAAAGCACTATTCACACTAAGGTGAGGAGTGTGAATCATACTGGTTCTATCTCGGTGTGACTAGTGGTGCATTGGGTTGAAATTTCAACAAACAAGTAGAGAAAGCACTAGTCACACCAAGGTGAAGAGTGTGAATCATACGGGTTCTGTCTCGGTGTGACTAGTGGTGTCATGGGGTGATAGGAAAAACCAGTAGAGAAAGCACTAGTCACACCGAGACAGAATCGGTATGATTCACACTCCTCACCTTGGTGTGACTAGTGCTTTCTCTACTAGTTTGTTGAAATTTCAACCCAATGCACCACTAGTCACACCGAGACAGAATCGGTATGATTCACACTCCTCACCTTGGTGTGACTAGTGCTTTCTCTACTGGTTTATTGAAATTTCAACCCAATGCACCACTAGTCATACCGAGACAGAACCGGTATGATTCACACTCCTTACCTTAGTGTGACTAGTGATTTCTCTACTGGTTTTTTTTCAACCCGTGGCACCACTAATCACACCGAGACAGAACCGATATGATTCACACTCTTCACCTTGGTGTGACTAGTGCTTTCTCTATTGGTTTGTTGAAATTTCAACCCAATGCTCCACTAGTCACACCAAGACAGAACCGATATGATTCACACTCCTCACCTTGGTGTGACTAGTGCTTTCTCTATTGGTTTTTCCTATAAACCCATTTCACCACTAGTCACATCGAGACAGAACTGGTGTTACTCACACTCATCACCTTGGTGTGACTAGCGGTTGGGTCACTGTTTTCATACAAAGCCCGACAGAATGTGACTACTGTGATTAACAAGATCACTAAACACAAACACAAGCTAGTTTATTACAGTAAATGTTGTGCATTTGTTACAAGTCAAAACAACAATATATCAACAACCAAAATACAAGGTTATGGTTGAGATTGTTCTGGTACAGTGGGTCGAGGAGCATTCTTACAAGTCTTGCTATTGTGTCCTACTTGGTGGCAGGTCCGACACTTTCGTCGTCTTCTTACTTGGGTAACGGAGCCTTCACTATTGTTCATAGGGGGTCGTTGAGATGGATGTGGATTACGACAGTTTTGTCGATAGTGGCCTTTTTGCCCACAATGGGAGCATTTCAAAACCCTTCCGCTTATCTCGCCAGCAAATTGAATCCTTTTCTTTCTAGGCCTGTTAGCTTGCGAACGCCATGGTGGTGGTAAAACAATCATGTTTCGGATGTCTTCTGGAACTGTCCATTCATCTGGGTCAGGAATCGGGAAGATAGCACCAGCATATGCAGCCAATAGATTGGGTGTTTTGTAACAGTCGGATATGTAGGGGATGAATGACCTATTACAATACCTGTACAACCGAAAACAATATTAAACTTTTATTCTACAATTAAAGCAAAACCTCGCAAATATTATGGTCTTACCTTAGCACCGCAAGTGCATGTGAACATGGTAAAAGATCCATCTGGAATGCCACATAAGTACACGTCCTTTCGGTTAGATTGACAACGGTCTTCCTACTCCCAGCCTTTACAGCATACTTGCTATCATCGATTGGTGTGACCGTATAAGTTTATGACTCTCTAGTATACTCTGCAATTTTCTTCTCTGCCCATTGTGTTATCTCTGCTGACATTTTTTCTGCATTCTTCCGACGGTCATAAAACCATCTTTGCATCATACCCCTTATATACTCAACCAAAGTCATTAATGTATATTGGCGAGCTTTAACCAAGCATGAGTTCATGCATTCAGCAATGTTGGAAGTTAAAATCTAGTAGCGCCTTACTGGAGACATTGCCAATGCCCATCTATGTGGTCCAAGTTCGATTAATTCTCTATGCGTCGTTGGGTGTATTTTGCTAAGGTCTTCCATCATGCCCCAAAACTTGGATTGACGATAACACCTTGATGCGCGATGGAATAATCCTGTGACAATCTTATTTTTGTAGGAATTTTTCACATTTTGTGTCATGTGATACATGCAAAGGCCATGATGTGCATCGGGGTATACTTTTTCCATGGCTACTTTAATTCCAAGATGCCGGTCGGATATGAACATGCAATTCTCTGGACACCCAATTACATTTCTCAACTTTGTTAAAAACCATGACCATGATTTCTCATCTTCAACATCCCCAAATCCAAATGCTAAGGGATACACTTGCTCGTTTGCATCTTTACACGCCGCAATAAACATAATCCCACCAAATTTCCCTTTCAAATGTGTTCCATCAATGGCAATAACTGGTCTAATCACTTGACGAAACCCAGATATACTAACACCATAAGCAATAAACATGTATAGAAACTGGTTGCTGTCATTTTTCTCAATGTTTGTGACTGTACCTAGGTTAGCTAACTCCAACTGATAACAATACGCAGGCAACTGTTCAAATGACAACTCTGCAGACCCAAAAACGTTGTCTTCAGCATGATCTTTGGCTCTCCGACATTGATTATATGGCAAAGTAACTCCATAATTAACTTGAATTTCTGTCTAGATTTCTTTGGGTTTCATGCTTTGACCACTGACTTGCAATTTCGGAGTGATAAGGTCTCCGATTAATTTTGCACTCACTTTCCTGCACCGTTGATGTACAATATCAAGCGAACAACAATGTTGTTTTCGGAATTTTCGCACCTCTCATTGGTTTCCAATATTTGTTTTGATGGCTACAAGCTGAAATTTACAGTTCTCATCCTTGCACCTAACATCATAACGAATGTTGTTTGATTTCTTAACCTTTTTACAAAAACCTTCCTTCAATGCATACATCTCTACAGCTTTACCTATATCACGCTTTAAAGGAAATATTTCCCTTTGAAGAAATGATGGTCTTCTCTTTCTGACACTTCAGTGGTGATTGTACGAAATGCGGAAAGATCTATTCCAGGGATGCGCCATTCACTAGCTACTCTTTGTTGCATGTTATTATCATCATTGGCTTGACGGAAACACCCACTGCCATCATCCCTAACATCGCGAACATTATCATGATCTATATCACAATCCTTATCACGAACATCATGATTAAATCCACCACCATTGTCAGCATCACCACCTAAATCTTCTGCCATAATTGCATGTCGGCTTCCTCCATCTCCTCTGAAAATATTAGTGGCTATAGGAATGCTTTTAGCTGGACGATAATAGTCCGAAAACTCGTCTGAATCAATGTCATCCAAGCAATATTCTGTAGAACGATTATGCTCACTGTCATTTAAGTTATACTCACCGTGTGAGTCAACATTATCTTCTTTTTCATCATCATCATCATCATCATCATCATCTTCATCTTCATCTTCATCTTCATCTTCTTCTTCATTTATGTCTTCACATTCATCTTCAATGTTACGATCCTCATGGATTGGAACTTCGTTGCTTGACGAAATAGACTTGAATTGAGAAACTAATTCAACAAAGCTTTGGTGTTGTGGCTGGTTTATTAATTAGATTTGTGATTGGCTTGATAATTGGATTTGCGGTTGGATTGGTAGCTGTATGAAGATTGGTGGTTGAATTTGTTGTTAGATTGGTAATTGAACATTTCCTTTATCTCTCAGACAGTCATTTAGATTGTTTGGAACAACAAATACGTAAACTTCAAGATTTTTCTCATGTAGCCAGAAAGACACAGCTTTATCAGTTGTTAATTTTGGAATGGCAAGCCTACCGGAAGTCTCCACCAATATGTGTAAGTCAAATGTACTCTTTGTTATATCAACTCGAACAATATTCTCAACGGTCTTCTTTAAGTCATCAAGCGTAGCATTTGTAGAAACAAATATTATTTCTGATTCACCACCCTCATACTTATAACCAATCCATTGTCCACCATGGGTGACTATAATTCTAGTTTCGTCCATATCACTGTACACAAATAAATGATCGAATTTATTAATGGAGGACTAAATCAAGACTAGCAATATATCATTACTCATACTTTGATACAATTAAGTAATTAAACTACTAAATAAATGCTCATAATATGACACTAATAGTGACGCCAAGGTGATATGCATTAATAACACTAGTTACCTCGGTTTGACTAGTATTTTGACTACTGTTTTTTTTTTTCAATAAACCTATGATACCACTAGTCACACTAAGGTAACAAGCGTTATTCACACTTGTCACCTTGGTATGACTAGTGTTCTAGCTACTGGTTTTTTCTTCAAGTCATGACACCATTACTCACACCAAGGTAACTAGCATTATTAACATTCGTCAGCTTGGTGTGACTAGTGTTTTGCCTAGTGGTTTTTTTTTTCCATAAACCTATGATACCACTAGTCACACTAAGATAACAAGCGTTATTCACACTCGTCACCTTGGTATGACTAGTGTTCTAGCTACTGGTTTTTTCTTCAAGTCATTACACCATTACTCACACCAAGGTAACTAACATTATTAACACTTGTCTGCTTGGTGTGACTAGTGTTTTGCCTACTGGTTTTTTTTCTATAAACCTATAATACCACTAGTCACACTAAGGTAACAAGCGTTATTCACACTCGTCACCTTGGTATGACTAGTGTTCTAGCTACTGGTTTTTTCTTCAAGTCATTACACCATTACTCACACCAAGGCAACTAGCATTATTAACACTCGTCAGCTTGGTGTGAATAGTGTTTTACCTACTGGTTTTTTTTTTTTTTTTTTCCATAAACCCATGTCACCACTAATCACACTAAGTTAACTTGTTCACTTGTGTTAATAATGCAAGTCATCTTGGCATGACTATTGTTTTCGTCTTTGGTTTTTTAACTAAGTCTTGCCATCACTAATAACGTCGTACATGTGTGCCGTTTCCATCAACATACATAGAAATACTAAGTTCATAAACCCTAAAGTCAATTTCTACAGCTCAATATCAGTATAGCTAGCCACAATAATCAATAACAACTGAAAAATAAGTGTTCAAAGGTTAAAATACATTACCTGTAGTGTAGAAGAAGATTATGGATGCTGGATGGAAAGAATGTTCGCTGGTGGATGGTGGATGGAAAGAATGGTCGCTGGTGGATGGTCGACGAAATTTGTCGCGCAGAAAAAAAGGACGATAGATGACGAATCGTGGTTGTGAAGAAGAAAGTGAAGCTAGATGAAGCTGGATGGTAGTTATCAAGACGAAAATGAAGCTGGATGTAGCTGGATGGTGGCTGTGAAGAAGAAAATGAAGCTGGATGGTACAGACGAGAATGAAGCTGGAATTCGTAGTGCAGACGAGAATGAAGCTCGATGGTGGATGGTGGCTGTGAAGAAGACGAGAATGAAAGAGCAAAAGGAGCAGCAGAAGAGAGAACACCAGTTTTAACGAGAATGAAGATCGATGGTGGATGGTGGCTGTGAAGAAGACAAGAATGAAAGAGTAAGAGGAGCAGCAGAAGAGAATGCAGAAGAGAGAATACGTCCCTCAATAAATCACCAGTTTTATTTTTAGAAAGGGTATTTATGTCCAAAAAAATAGGGCTTAAGACTCATTTGTTAATTTTATTGAAATAGGACAAAATTGTTATTGCCATAATGGAAAGTGCCACTTGGTGACATTTCCTCATAAAAGAACTAAATTTAGTAATATACTTCTGTAACTTAGTCTTTTCTCTATAGCGCAGTGTTCATGCAAATTTTATCCAGAGCACAATGTTCATACAAATATATGCTCTTCATTGTTGATACTTTCAAATGCAGATGCACTCGATTTGATTTGGAAGATGCAGGTATTTCTTTTACTAGAAGATTTAGATGTCTCACAGCAGAAGAAAGAGAGAGAGCACTAATGTTGCCAGATAGTTAAGGCCGAAAAATTCTTCATTCATGGTTATTTTGCTGTCATATCACACATATAGTATTAGAAATTGTTTGGTGAGCCTTATTAAAATCATGCACTTGTGAAATTTCTCAACTTAAATATTTGATATATGCTTGTTAACACTCCTTTTGTTTTTGCTTGCAGTATGTGCCTGCCAAATCCACGAACAAGTATCTGAGTGGAGATGTTCATGCTAGGTTCATCAAACTACAAGCCTCTGACGGAAGAGAGTGCCTGTACAAATTGTACGGAAATGTCATGGTGTTAGTCTTAGAAATGGATGAGCAGAATTTTCAAGGGACGAGAACATTGAGGAAGGAGATATCTGTGTGTTTGAGCTTGTAAGAATGGAAGACATTCTTTTGCGTCTGTATTTCATGAAACAATAGAGTAAATTTGACTGTTTTAGTGTTCCGGTATTTGTTTATGTTTTACCAAATATGTATTTCTTCTCTAGTATATGTTTAGTGTTTTCTGTGGTCAATATTGCCAGATGATTTAATAGTAAATTATCATCATAAGCTTTCAACTATTAGCTTATGTTATTTAACATAAAAAATGGTTAAGTTATTAATCTGTTTGTAGCTACGTAGCATTGTATCTTAGACCAATTATCATTTGAAAACCATTCAATTGAGGAAGACCATTTACCGCAGTATATATGCTCATAAAAGTGCCAACTCTAACTGTACTAATTGTTCAATCCAATCTCCGCCATTTCAGTACCCTTACCCATATTAATCCATCACAATTGAGCTCTCTTGTTTAACTAACCAATTTTAACAAAGGCCCAGTAGAAAATTGGTATTTCTGTTATCAAATGAACCAAAACACCAGGGACAGAAAAAAGACCTACAACTCTGAGTTGTACTGTTATATATGAGTGGTGATATTTTCACCCCTCATAAATGATGTGTACACCTCTTCCTAACTACATCTTATAAAGATTATGAAAAGTCTCTAGTTTGTAAATAAACCCCAATTAATGCTCATGTTGCATTTTTTTTTTTAATGTTTTTGTACTATATTTTTATAAGTATAACTCACAATATTTATTTTGATATCAAGTTAATTTTGCCAAAATTGTGAGATTTTTTTCTCAAACAGACAAAACAAGTAAATTATGATTTTTTTAATAATAATTAATTTAAAACTCATCATTTTAAAGTCAATTTTCTAAGAGGATTTTAAATTCTTCTTCACACTTGGTAATTAATTTGTATTCTTTTAAAAAAATTTGATATTTAAAAAAAAAGAAAGTCAATTTAGAGAAGTTAGAATTTAAAAAAGATATAAAGAGTTTTATCTCAGTTTAATTTTTGATTGAGTTTAATGTTTGGAGTTATATGATATTATTCAAACAAGTTTCTTATTATTTGGTCAATGTGCAATTTTTTTTTCTTTTATCATCTTTGTTCAATAGGTGTATTGTATTATGAAAAAAAGAAGTTTGAATTGATTAGTGATTCTTTATGTAGTATTTGGAATAAAACAAACTTCTTGATATATGTTCTTATTTCTTTTTCTTTCAAACATGTTTTCCTTTTTTATTTTTCCCCTTTTAACTAAATATGATAATTTTATCATGATTTTAATTTATCCTCAATATTAAACGATTAATTTGTTTCCTTAAAAATTGGTTGATATTTGAAATTAGTATTTTAAAATCAGTATTTTAAAATCATTCTCAATATTCTGCAATTAATTTATTTCCTTAAAATTGTTTGATATTTGAAATAAGTACTTAAAAGAGAAGTTAAGGATCTAAGAAAATAAAAATGTTTTATCTTATACATGAGGAAGTGATTAATATTTATGGATGTAATTACAAATTATTCACCCGTTTTAGAAATTTTCTTTAAGGATAATATTGAATTTTTAGAAATAGATCATGTTAGATGTATATATAATTTTGTACGGGTGTAAATATCGTTACTCTTTATATATTAGTTCACTGGCACAAATTCCTTTTTACAAATATCAAAATAAAATATATATTTGACTGTCTTGTTGGTTGAATAAGGTTACCTATAAAAATTATTTTTTTTTCTCTTACACTTACTAAACGAAGATATCTTTTACCAAAAATTATCTTAAAATGTGTCATTATTACGTGGATTTGGATTTTCTCTTAATCAATGCTTTTTCTTAACTTATCTAATTTTATGATATATAAGTATTAAAGTCAATAAATGGTTGAAATATGATTATTTGCTATATCACCTTTGCTTTGTTAACAACCAAACACATGCTTCAAAAAAATTAGAAAGGATTTCATATTAATAAGAAAGAATCCATTATGCACTCTTTAAATTAATAAGATTAAAGAACAGTGCTTGCTAATATTCAAGACCGATGTCCATGTTTTGGAATGTACATCTAAATGTTGAATTAATGATACAAATAGCAAAGTTTACGAAATTTTATGCGACCTTGTCACATGCAAAGATACATTCGGATACCTAAGTTAAATGCTGCAATCAAATAATGCTGACTCTCCAAAAAAACTAAAGAATGTATTTAATATCAGTTTATGACTTACGTGAAAAACTAAGCGGACTCAATTCATGAAAACAGGTCATTGGATCCAATAAAAGACCATCAATTTTGTAGTCAGTTTTGATCTTCAACAAGGCCTTGAATTTCAACCTTTCAATTTCAAGTGATTGTAGTCAGCATCCCTTAAATGAATCAGGAGGCGGAATTAAATTGCAAATTAATGGAACTCAGCACATCTTACCTACCAGGCTGCCACCTCGAATGTAGATACCACAGAAACATAAATGACATCCTATTTGACACAAAAATTTGCTTATATCCTCACACATTGACGAAGCAGAAAACAAAAAGACCTTTACTGAAGCGTTAAGTCCAACGTCTAATATTATAGTTAAACAAATGGCTTCAAGGAGGAGAGTAGAACCCTCGCATTTCTTCAAGGTTATCCTGAGTTCCACTCTGGAAGACAAGAAGCTGGTATTTATTTCCACAACTTTTATCATTTCTTTCTGTCTAGATATTATTGGTTGAAGCAACTGAAAACTAGAAGTTGGTTTAATCCTGTATGCATAGAAGATACATAAGTTTCTGTTAGCCCAGAATGTCAAGTGTTGAACCAGTTTCTGTCAGTTTAATTTGTCACTTACAAGGGTTTTAGATCTCACTGAAACACTAAGAAGTGATTATTTGGTGTTAAACTTTTAATTGCATGCAGTCTCATGATTGCAGCAAAATGAATTCATTTTACTTGAAACTGTTGAGCAAACAAATTTATTTTTACACCCAATGAAGCGCATGGATTAGTGCACTTCTGTATAAATTTGTGTGAGAGAATCACCTTCAATTATATGTTATAGAAGGTTTCAAATAGAGTGTATTATGATGGTAAATCTGCTGTTTTTAAATAAATATTGGGCTGTGATGAGTTGTAGAAGCTAGTAAAGAGTTTTGATGAATTTACTGATGGTTTTGCATGTCTTTGCATCACAACAAAAAAAGAACCTTCAATTGCTGCAATCTTCTTGAGTCTCATTTCATAATGGAACACATTGTTTCTTTGCCTTTGGCAGTAGAGCTTAACAACGTGTATTGTCCTAATTGGTCTGCTACTGCATATTATCGCACTTTCTTTTTTATCAAGATATCACATGAAAAACATCATTTTGATTATATGGTACAAGCGTGTCTCTTCTTGTTCCTATAATATTGATCTAGACTGATTAAAACTACAATAGCAATCTCATCAAGCCTTTTCGTTGATCCAATTTCACTTGTTTTCCAATAAACATCTAACTTTATTTGCATGCTATAGAAAATTCCTGAAAAGTTTGTAAGGATATTCAGGGATGAACTCTCTACTGTAGCGACACTGACAGTTCCTAATGGTCGAGATTGGCAAGTGAGGTTGATAAAAGATGGGCGAAAGATTTGGTTCGATGATGGTTGGCATGACTTTGTAAAATGTAACTCAATCAGTACTGGGTACTTCGTGGTTTTCAAATATGGAAAGAATTCAAACTTTAAAGTTCTTATCTTTGATATGACTGCTTGCGAAATACAATACCCCTACAATGGTAAAGAACCAGAGAATGACAAGCAGAACTCATTGCACCAGGATGAAAGTGAGGAAGAAGATTCTGTTGAGATAAAGGACTTCACAACTCCAAACCCTACTTTTGACTCCCTGAAGAACAAAGCTTCTGCTAAATGTCTAAGGGTATCTAGCACAATGCCATCACATCTGAATCAGGCTAAGACTCCTTTTGATTCTGTTTTTGTGAGTCCAAAATTTAAGTGTGGTTGTGAGCCACAAAACAAGAGGCGTAAATTGGAAGAACCAGCGGAATCACATAAAGCAAATGCTGTAGGTATTGACTTAAATAGTAGGAAAACTGCAGCTGAAGTTGGAACACATTCTTCAGATGAAGCAACAGAAATTGGTAATTTTTTTTTTCCTTCTTTGTGTCTGGTCTGTGGCTTGGTCTTTAGTGAAATTTATGTTTTTATAAGTTTAATTTCCTTGATTGCAGATGAAGATGAGTTTATGGATGTACTTGAAGAAATGGGAATATGCGTTAATAAGAGATTTAGAAGTCTTGCAGCTGAAGAAAGAGAGAGAGCAATTGCTGCTGCCAGATTGTTCAAGCCTAAAAATCCTTCATTCATGGTCATCTTGCGGCCTTCTGACATTAGTCTTCGTCGCGTAGTAAGTTTCTTTAATGTGATCATGAAGTTTTTCACATCAATGTTTTTAGCTTAATGTTAACCTTTTTGCTAGTGCAGTATGTGCCTACCAATTTTTCTCACAAGTATCTAAGTAGGAATGACAAGGTTATCGAAGTACTGGATTCTGATGGAAGCAAGTGGTCCATGGCACTGGCTTGGATGCCTCGATGTTTTATAACAAAATTGGGAAATTTTGCAAAGAAGTTGGATGATGGAGATACCTGTGTCTTTGAGCTTATTAGAAGAAAAACACTAAAAGTTTCAGTGCTGAAGACTATGAAAAGTGAACTGTGGTGATTAAAGTTTCAAAATTTAAAGTTCTAAAATCTTTGTCAGTTAGTAGTTTCTTATTAAACTTTTTGTTTACTAATATGATCATTTTCAAGACAGTTCAGTGGTAAATTAAGTTATTCTTCTTAAACTTTTTGTTTACTAATATAATCATTTTCAAGATGTAAGTTAATTTATTAACAATATATTGTCATTGTAATGTAATGAGTCTGCTTTTTATGTTCTAATTAAATGGAAATATTTGTCATGTTTTCAGTTTTCTCCCTAACGTTTTATATGTGGAGATCTAATTTAGGAATGCAATTATGTGAGCATTTCTTTTATCAATTTTCAGTTCTTTTGGAATAGATCATCAAACATTAATATTTGGTTGATTAGAGAAGATGCATGTAAATTTTTATCATAAGTTTCAGGGCAATAACGTTCTGTTGTTGCTATACATGCCTGCAAATTTGTGACAAGAAAAGTTATGTGCTAATTGTGAAGTCAATGGTGGTATCAATCAATGATACAAGGTCACATAGTATGTAAAATTGAATGTGAGCTCTATAAATCATCAAATTGACACCATTTTTAAGAGATATGTGAAAATCTAAGCAAACCAATAAATAAAAGCAAAGTTTTATGAGTTAGGGCCCGAATGTGTAGTCAAATTGGATCTTGAAACTTAAAAATAAAAAATTTATAGTTGGAATTCTAAGTTAAAATTCAATTGCAATTTAATATGCTAGCTCTGTTGATCAAGCAAATCTCACCTACCTTCTTGAACTTCAAAGCTGAAACACATACAAACCGCCCTATTATAAAGTCTCATCCATTGGATCAGCTTGATTGTAGTACCATCAGGTTGTGGTGTGTCAAAAGTCAATTGGATGTGCATAGAATGCTAAGATGTTTGTGGGTTTGTTTTCTTTTTTTTCTTTGCAGTTACAGGTTGTTAAATGTGAAGTCATAAATGGAGGCACATATAGAGGTGTATGTCATTAGTTGTCTTAGTGGAGCAAATATCGATCAAATAATGTAGTGGATATCACTAACTTTGTATTTAAAAATTAAAGGAAGCAAGTTACACCTTCATATCTTTACCAATAAATAGGCAATTGTAATGCATCTCTCAAACATCCTATTTCCAAACTCTCAAGCTCATTTGAGAAGTTCGTTTCCTAAGTTCTCTCCTAAATTCTAGAGAGAGGTTGTGTTATTGTTGTTGGTCTAATAAAATTCTTCCAGTCTTAGTATGTGGATGTTTTCTTCACATTGAGAGTTTTAACATATAAATCTTGTGTCCACTATTTTTACTATATTTTACTACTTCCATTTTCTTTTAATATTATTTTCGATTTTAGATTTATGTAGTGATTAGAATACTATTAGGTAATTATAATAGTGGTATCAAAGTCATATCTTCTTTAAAAAATTCTAAGTATACTCTGTGGTAGTAGCATTGTTTGATCTTCCACATCAGAAAAGAATTGTTCCTAATTACTAAAAATAAGTGTGATGGTATGGAAGTACATGCTTAGAAAAGGTTGTAGCTAAGAAATACTTAGCATTTAAGTGTGTCCTTTGTGACACACCTCTCTTTTTTTTAGAATTGACCTACAACACTATTCACGGATACGTACACTATTTTGGAATATGGGTACTATTGATGATACTGTTCATTGGATATCTTGTGAGTATATCATAAAGATGATAGCGAAATTTGAACTTGAGAGGTTTAATGGAAGTAAATTTTTATTCTAGAAAATAAAGATGAAGGCTATTTTGAGGAAAGACAATTACTTACAAGCAATAGAAGAAATGTCAATTGAGACCATTGATAATGCCAAGTGGAATGAGATGGATGGCAATGCAATTGCCAATCTTTGTTTGGCCTTAGCAGATGGTGTATTATCAAGTGTAATGAAAAAGAAGATAACTAAAGAGGTATGAGATGCTCTGACAAAATTGTATGAGTCCAAGTCACTATACGTGAAAATTTTCTTAAAAATGAAGCTTGATAATCTGCGAATAGCAGAATCTACAATAGTGACCAACCACATCAACACCTTAAATACTCCATTTTCTCAACTTTCAATGTTGGATCATATAATAGAGACAAATGAACATGTAGAAATTCTACTTCAAAGCCTACTTGATTCGTATGATCAACTTATCATCAACCTGACAAATGATATCCTTATAGGCTATTTAGTTTTCGATGATATCACTGCTACTATTTTAGAAAAAGAAAACATGTGGAGGAATAAGGAAGACAGATTGGCAAGTAGTCCCCAAGCAAAGACATTATCAACGACAAGAGGCGGATCAATAGAATATGACCCTAATGGGAGCCTCAATCGTGGTAGATCAAAATCAAGAAGTAAGAAAAATGTTAGATGCTACAATTGTGGCAAGAAAAGACACATCAAAAGTGAGTGTTGGCACAATAAGAAGAATAAATTAGCTCCTAAGTTATCAAACTAGCAGGGATGTATAGCAACTACCTCAATTGATGGTGACGTCTTATATAGTGAAGCAACCACTATTACGGAAAGCAGGTTACAGCTTGCTGATGTCTGAATTCTAGATTCAACTACCACTTGGCACATGACTTATCATAAAGAATGGTTCCATACATGATCTCAGGAGGATCTGTATTTACAGGTGATGATCATACTTTGAAAATTGCAAGTACCAACACAATTAAAATAAAGATGCACAATGCTATAGTTCGCACCATTCAGGAGGTATGACACATGAAGGGTTTGAAGAAGAATCTATTATTGATGAGACAATTGGATGGTCTTGGATGTAAGACCTATATAGAAAATAGGGTCTTGAAAATTATCAGAGGTATGCTGATTGTCTTGAAAGGAGAAAAGATTGTTGCAAATCTATACATGCTTAAAGGAAAAATATTACTGAAGGTTGATTCATGTGTTGCATCAACCAACCATAAGGAAGAGCCAACGATGTCGTGAAATCACAAATTAGGTCACATATTTAAATGAGGTTTGAAAATTCTCTCCGAATGCAAATTGCTTCCTGGGCTTAAACCATAAATCTACCTTTTTATGAGCATTATGATGGGACCTGCTCCGAATCCCCCTTCGAAACCCGATAAGAGTCCCACAACACCTCAACGGAACTCAGTTAAGCCCTCACTCCGGCTCGAGAGGGCCCCATGGAGGTATCACTTTCACTTTAAATTTCTTTTCTAGTGGAAATAGATGAAAACTTTTTCTTTTTAGTGTACGATTGCAAAACAAATTGATTAAAAATTTTGGTAGCACAATAGCTATTTTTCTAAAAATTCCAATTTACAAAAATTTATAAAAAATCTGTACACTTCTATAACAATAAAATTCTCAACTTCTAAGCCTCAAGCTCTCTTTTCCTTTTTCCACAATCAATCACAATTATGCTTTCAATTTAAAATACAACTTGAAAATCATTTAATTTACACAAAAGCATGTTATCCACAAGATTTTTAAAACATTTGAGCTTGAGTTGAGATTAAGCTCAATCATCTATAAAAGTATATGTGTATATATATAACTTCCCAAAAAGTAGTATTTACAAAATATACATTAAATTTTACGCAGTTATGCATGCATATGACATTTCAAAAGTAAACAAGCACAGTAGCATCATATCCTCAGCCCACCTGCACGTCCAACGGAGCCTCTTCTATTTGATGGCTCTAACCTGCACTTGGGGAGGATTTTTTTCAAAAACATAAAAAGAGTGGTGAATATTTAAAGTCAGTGAATGGGTATACTTTTAAACTATAATATTTGCTTTCTAATTAAATACATCCTCCCAAAATAGGTTGGAAAATTAATAATTTTTTTCAACAGTGATAAAATTGTAAAACTGGCATAAAGTAAAGCATATAAGTAATAATGCTCGAAATCTTGTAAGAAATTTCATAAAGTGTAAATTTTTTTGTTTCCTAAACTTCACGCCTAATAACATTTTTTTTCTTCTAAAGCTTGTCTTACAAGGTAATCCAAAGAAACTCGTTCTTACGTGACGGTAAGTATACACGTCACTAGAACTAAGGAAAACTACCATGTGTAGTCGCAAATGCAAAAACTCTAGGATCGTGATTTCCCCCTAATATCAGGCGAATCTACACTACCATATACGTGCAAAGGGCGATACACTAACTCAACTCTCCCCAAATTAGTGACTCTCCCTACCTCTTGTCATACACGCATATAGTACTTCGGCTGAGTATACTGGGATTAGGGCAAACTAAAGGCATTTAAAATCCTTTCAATATATCATAAAAAATCTTACATACATTAGACATGAAAGTATATTAATATTGTTTTCTTTAGTATATGGTTTACAACCCAAATACTATCTTTCTAAGGAAAAAGCCTAAAACTTTATAAATACCCTTAACATGTCTCTTTTATTCATGTACTTCACTCAAACATACTAAATTGCTTTACTATTAAAACATATATTTATTACGTAAATTTAAAAACTTACATGCATCATTAGAAAATGTTAACATGCTAAAAGTTTGATCAATTCAGCATAAAAATTTAAATACTAAAATAAACATTTGCAATTATCAATTATCAATTGATGAAACTCATAAAAGCTTTAAAAATAATCACACTCATAACTTGCTATCCAACTAGTAAAACACTCATTCAAGTTCTCCTTTAACTCTTCACTCCTCTTGCACTTTAGTACAAACATAATTTTCACTTAGAATTCATACATGTATCAAGCTATTAAACTCAAATCGTAACATGAACCATAAACCATCCACCTTGGCTGAATGAAATGGATATATATACATATGACTTTCTTTTTCCATTATTCTTGATTCCAATCAACTTAAACACATATAAATAAGCATGAATCCCTATCAAAATCTTTAAATATAGTTTGAACCAATGAGTATACACAAGGCTAAAAATTTACTTGGTGGGATATCATCATTTTTCTTTCGTTTTCTTGGCATATAATTGTCTCAAATTGTGCTAGATAGTTTCCTAACACTTAAACATAACTCAAATCTAAGTTTAAGCATGAGATTGGTGTACTCACATTGATACAAGCCACTTGAATAATATTCTTTTTGTTGAACTCCTTAAATCCCAAGTCCAATTATGGTATAAATAGCCTTACAAGCAGGCCAAGAGCTCAATTAACAACATAAATTAGAAAACCAAACAAAAACTCATTAAAACCTATAAAACCTATCTTAAAAACTTACTTATTTCTTTACTTTTTCTTGCTCAAATTCATCCCCTCACACTCTTGAACACTTTTAATAAAGACAAGAGGAAGAGATGATGAATAATCACACTTAGATCACTTGGAATGACTCATAGCAAATTTGATTTCTTCCTTTTCTTCTTGGTCTACTGAACTACACAAACAAGGGCTAAAATCTGGTTTCATTTTAGCTGGGACAGCATATTTATACTCCTTTAATAGTGCTAAAAGACCTAAATGCCTCTTGACTCTCATTTAACACAAAAATCAACTTTTACATGTATCACACATTGATGTGCTCTCTTTAATGACTTACCAATCCACTCATCTTGTGAGCCAAGTGAGTGAAAATATGTTTTGTGAATATTTAAATGCATCTTTTGTCATTTTAGTGCACTTATCTCATTGATAATGTATTTTGAGATTAAAAATGATTTTCCGATGAAAATATTAGTTTATGGATCTTTTATAAAATTGCAAGAGGAATGTGTTATGCATGAAAAGTTTGAATCGATGATGTTATGTGTAACATGCTCTCCCGAAATCCAGGTAAACCTTTAAAACCTACCTCTAAGTACGAAAAATTAAAGTATTAAAATATTCGAATCCAAATAAATAATTAATCTTCGTAAGATTTCCGAATGATTTAGGGGACGGTCTACGATTTCAAAATCCAAAAATTTATTAAAGCGAACGGACCCGAAAAATTAATCAAATACTAACAAAGTTTTTCGAATTTTAAATTGGACTTCAATAAAATTTTCAGATGGACCCAAGAGGATTCCGGATACGAAAAGAGATTTTTAGGAGCTTGGAAGGATGCCTGAGTCAAGTGGCAATGACCATCTAGCATGTGAGACAAGTGTCTGTTAGGAACCACGCATAGAAGATATTTGTGATGCATGCATGGAAATCGAGTGGCAAATATCAGAAGTGAGTATGATAAATATATATTTTAATGATAAGTGAGATTAAACAAATATAAATCAATGTTTTGTCTTCCATTATCTATGTGCATCTCTCGATCAACATAGCTTTTAAAATTCATTTTGCATGCCACCTAACTCAACTCACATTCTCTCTCCAAGTTTCACGATCACATAATTCCACTTTCATTTTCTCTCTTGGTCCTTAGTCATTCACAGCAAAAAGGCAATCTATACTTCATTGTTTTATCTTCTCATTTTCTATCTCAAAAACCGAAACCACTCAAAGCACTCACATTTTTGTTCTTCTTTCAAAATCGAAGCTCAAACCTCACAAATCTCTCTCGGTCAAGCATCAATCTCCCTCAAAATTCCATTGCATGTCATGGTCAAGCACACATCCCTCTCCAATCTCTTATTTTCTCATCTTGGTTTCACTTTAAAAGTCTCTCCAAGCTTTCTCAAGCTCACGACAATCTTTCCAACTCACGGTTCCACCTTCATTTGACTCAAGAGCAATGCTAGGAACCAAAGTGACTCACGGTTAGGGTGGGATGGTGTAGGTCGAGTACATGCATGAGTTGAATGATGTGGTTCTTGAAAGGATTAAGGCACATGCAAAGGGATTGAAGACCTTTCAGAAGTATTTCAATTGATTTCAGAAGGTAACGTTTAGTTTCAAAGAATTTCATTAAGTTTCTGGAAAGATATTAGTAAATGCATGATTGGATTTTAGGATTGGAAACCTCGTTAGTGCAAAGGTTGTATTGCATGTGTATTGGTATGATAAATGAAAGAAAAATTGTGTTTGTGTATGATAGGGGTCACGGCCAAGGTGACATATTGTTGTTAAAATATTATTTGATGGTTTAATTGGATTGTTGCTGATTTTGCTATGTTTTGCAAGTTTTTTGTTTGGGTTTGGAGTGCTTTGGATAAGTTAGATGCCTTGGAATGATGACTTTGGGTGATTATTTGAATTCGGGCAAGGGCATTATTGTCTTAAAAAAAATTGTTTTTGAGTGGATTAGGTGATTTTGGGGGACATTTAAATGTTAGGATAAGCTTGGAAATCGAAAATCAAATCATTGAATATTAATTGGTCATTTCACTGTTATAGATTTCAAAATAGATCAGAAGTAATATTTAATGGTTGTGAATGTGGTTGTGTTGAATTGTGATATGTTTATAGCATTTAAATTATTAGAATCGTGAGCGAATAATAAATGAGAATAATCGAAGTGAAAACGGATTAATAAACGACATTTCAAAGTGATGATTTCATTGAATGATCCGTTGAATTGACGTGTTTATAGATTTGAACTAGCAGTAATATTCGTATTGTAGTCTGAAAATTCGATTAGGAATATTGTGTGGGATTTTCGAAGACGGATAAAGGGGATTTCCCATTGTTAGAAAAAGTTAGTCAACTAGGGAATTCAGGTGAATGTCTTAACGAAAATGTTTTGAGATTAGATTATTTCTATTCATATTAAATTAGTATGTTAATATATATTCATGTTATTAATGATTGTAAATTGATTATTGTTATATATATATATATATATATATAAACGAAAAACGAGTTTTACCAACTTGCATAAGTTACAGAAGTTTTCATGAAATGTGAAACTTGTGATCTGAGATGATTTATACCATATGGTACGTATATATATTATGTAATTTTCGATATCAATAGAGTACCCAAAGGTGATGTGGGATTCTGTCTGGGAGACGATGTGGGATTTCGCTCCCCATAGGGTACTATTTAAACTAGCTTACTACCTAAGACAATGTAGGATTCTGCTCCGTAGCGAGGGATGATTCCGCTACATAATACCGGATACGTATGGCTGAGACGATGTGGATTCCGCTTCGCCATACGACATGGCCTGAGACGATGTGGGATTCCGCTCTGCTATGCATTAGTATGTTAGTACCGTATGATTCAAAAATGATAGTGAATGACATTTTTTAAATAATAAGCTTTTCAAAAAGAAAATTGAAATCACTAATAAATTACAAGTATGAAATGAGAATTTGAATATGAGAAATATAAGTGAATATTCCTACATTGAAATGTTTTGTGTTCTCGATATACAGTCGCATTTATATTTTACATCACGACTTTGTTTATAAAATGAAATTATAAAATGATTTTAAGGAAGACATTTTAGTAATGTTTTGAATAGAAACTAATGATACATATTAAGTGAATTGTACTCACCCTAGTTTTGTTGCTCTTAAAATATAAATCTCCCAGGATCAAGTACAGATGCAGGTGATCAGACAGTAGAGACCTCTCACCAGAAGTAGTGACGCGTATCGTCGGGCGTAGCTATGATATCTTTTTGCTTTCATGCATGATACTTAGTTTGAACTTACAGATGTTTTTAAACTATATGTAAATATAAATTTTCATACTCGAAATTTTATGTATATATTCGATCATGCATATCATGTTTTAGAAATATAAACTTAATTCGAAATCGATGTTTATGTTGACAATGTATATGATTTGTCGAAAATGGGCCTAAGGCCCTGTAGATGAGAAAATGATTACTATACAAAGCACACAAGTTTTGATTTCGATTTCACAAGATTACATTTTTCAGAAAAATAGTCGTAGTGCTGTCAAAATTCTTACAGAAATGCTTTTCATAAATGTAATTTTTAAATCAAAAAAGTTCTCACCCTATTCTGCTGACAAATGTTTTGTAAAAATAGTTTCCGAAATGAGGTTTCTAAGTTTAGTTTTAAAAAGGTTTAGCTTCACGGGAATCTTTTAGTTGAAAGGGATCCCATCTGGAGGGTTACCGTCGGGTGCTGGGCGAGTCTTCTAGAGAGCAGGAGCAGGGCCCATCATTATATTTCATTGATTTTATGTGATATATTTTATATATGCAAGTTTATGGAATGAAAGAATATAGTTTGAATTATATGAAAAAAAAAAAAAAAGGTTTTCAAACGTCAATGGTCTACCCCATGTTATATGTTATAGATACACGGATTATGATTTAGACCCAACCAGTATACCTCACATATGTATGGTAAGTGTTGGGAGGGCGTATCACTAACATCGAAAGGATTGAGTCAGTTAGTTGAGTCGTGTCGCCTTCTACACGTGTGGGGTATTATCTCACTCGTGTATGCGATGCACGAAAATTTTGCTACGTGTGTGAGATGTCTCATGTATTGTCACGATGAGCATTGCTAATTGAATCGCCACGTGACCATGTTATGATAGCTTCTCTGGGTTCCATTGGTGCGGTTTCAGCGAGAAAACGAAACGTTAGAATCTTATGCAATAATTAAACTATTATTATATTTTTATGCATGAAACCGAATTTTAAAGATTTATCATAAAGTCACTAAAGTCTATAAATTTTGATTTCGAAATTGTTATGAAATAAAATAATTTCTTTTTAAAAACGTTTTTAGGAGATATTTTGAGAGAAACGTATTAATTAGAAAAATCTTAACATTTATTGAGCTCTTTAGCTGACTATTCTTGTTTTATGTTATAAAGACCTCCCCTGGTGTAGAAACTAGCAGTCAGGGTACTCGCTCTCCCACCATGGATTAGGTGGGCCGGTTATGGACGATGCTCTTCTATGAAATCATGTTTTGCATATTTTTTTTTAATCAGAAATTGACATTTGTATATAATTTTTGGGTTGTAAAGAATTTATGAATTTTGCCACAATTACGGCGATGTGATGTAGTTATATACTTGAAATGCTTTGATACCTTCGTATTTATATATTGTAAATAATTGGGTTATGTATAAATGATTTTGATGTTTATGTATGAAATTGTGTTTTCAAGATTGAAATAATTTTCATGAGATAGATTTCTTGTGGCTAAGTGATGGTTTTAAGATGGACTAGAGGTTCAAATGGTAGTGGAGAATATTGTGTAAAATATTGAAGTTTTTTTTTTATTTTTTTTTTAAGGTGATTTGAAATTTTGGGAACCTTGAAAAACAGCTGTTGTACTGTCAAAATTTTTAGAAAATCAAAATTATAAAATTCTGTAATTGATAATTATTATGTTATGAAATGATTTATAATCTTATTAATTTATTTAAGTTTAAGGGCTTGCTCCACGTGATTCTTTTGGTGATGCTAGCTATAGTCCAGAAGGGTTTCATGGGGTGCCCAGCGAGATCGCGAGAGCTCCGAAAGGGAAAATTTGGGGGGGAGAGGGGTTCCTGTCAATTATGGTGAACTCTTGACAGTAGCTTCTAATAGTCTTGCTCCCGATATATGGATTCTTAATTCCAGGTGTTCTTTCCAATGTGTATAAATCATGAATGGTTTGACACTTATGAGTCTTAAAGTGAAGGTGAAGTCCTAATGGGTAACAATGCAAGTTGTAAGGTCATTGGGATTAGTACAATCAAGGTCAAGATGTTTGATGGGATTGTAAAAACCTTAGGTAGTGTGAGACATGTTCGAGCCCTCAAGAAGAATTTGATATCTCTGAGCACACTTGACGTAAATGGGTGTTCTTTTTTGGCAAATGATGGTGTTATCAAGGTCTCAAAAAGATCTATGGTGATGATGCGAGGTACTAAATTAGGCAACAATCTTTACAAGCTTTCAGGGAACACAATTTTAGGTGGAGTGGCTATCTCTACGGAAGAAGAAACTTGCAAAGATAAAACTCAACTTTGGCATTTAAGGTTGGGGCACATAAGTGAGAAGGCATTGCAAGAACTACATCGGTGGAAATTGTTGACAGATGAGGGACCATGCAAGCTAGAATTTTGCAAGTATTATGTTATTGGAAAGCAAAGCAAGGTGAGCTTCAAAGTTCCAAACAAGGAAAATGAAAGCAAGGGGGTTGCTTGATTACATACACTACGATGTGTGAGAGCCAACACCAACTAGATCAAATGGGAAAGTTTGGGTGTACTCCTTGAAGGAGAAATCCAAGGTGTTTAACACATTTAAGGAACGGAAGGCAGAAGTGGAAAACCAAATGGGAAAGAAAATCAAGTATTTAAGAAGTGAAAACGGATGTGAATACCAAAATGGCAAATTTGTTAAGTTTTACAAACTTAAAGGCATCATTAGGTATTTCACTGTGAAGAAAAATCCTCAACAAAATGGTGATGCGGAGAGGATGAATAGGACTTTTTTAGAAAGAGTTAGATGCATGAGACTTCATGTGGGGTTGCCCGAATCCTTTTGGGTGGAAGCAGTAAACCATGCTTGTTATTTGGTTAACCGGTTTTCATTAAAGGTACTTGAGTTTAAATTAGCGGAAGAAGTATGGATGGGCAAGGAAGTTGACTACTCAAATTTGAAAGTCTTCAAATGCAAGATATATGCTCTTATCCCAATTGATGAGAGAAATAAGCTATAATCAAAGTCACTTGAATGTATATTTCTCGGGTTTGAGAAAAGAGTGAAGGGATTCAAGTTCTATGATATGGCCAACAAGAAAAAAGTTCTAAGTAAGGATGTAGTCTTTAATAAAGTCTCCATGTCGATAGGAGAATTCAAGAAGAGTGATGGTGAAAAAGGAGTTGTCACCTAAATTTCTATTATTATAAAATTTATGATAGAGAAAGTGAAAGGGTGCAACTAGAAGACATTCATCAAGAAGACGTTCATGAAGAACAAAGATCCATAGCCCAAGGAAAGCTAAAGGGAACCATAAGGTCGCCATAAAGGTATGGTTGGGATGATGAAAATGAGAAAGTGCACTTTGCACTTATGGCTAGTGAGGGAGATCCAATTATATTTCATGAAGTCGTTGCTTGTCATGATGGAGAAAATTGGGTAAAAGCTATGATGAAAAATATGGAATCTCTACAAAAGAACTCCATTTGGGAGTTGATTCATAAGCCTAAAGATAAAAAAATTCGTTGGTTACAAATGGATATTTAGGAAGAAAGAAAACATGCATGAAAATAAAGTACCAAGGTTTAAAGCAAGGTCGGTTGCTATAGGCCACTCATAAAAGGAAAGCATTGATTACAATGAGATTTTCTCACCAATAGTGAAACATACATCTATTCGGGTATTGTTAGCCTTGGTAGCTCAATATGACATGGAGTTAGAGTAACTTGATGTGGAGATGGCGTTTCTTCCTGAAAATTTGGAAGAAGTCATTTATATGGCTCAACCGAAAGGGTTCAAGGAAGTTGGAAAGGAGAACCTTGTTTGTCATTAAAAAAGTCTCTTTATGGACTTGAGCAATCTCCACGACAATCGTACAAGCAATTTGACTCTTACATGTTGAAGATTGGCTACAAAAGAAGTGAGTGTGATTGTTGTGTTTATTTTCATGTGTTTGATGATGGTATAATTATCTTATTGATATTGTATGTGGATGATATGCTTATAGTATGTCGGGATATATCAAAAATTAATGAACTTAAAGAATCATTAGGTAGAGAATTTGAAATAAAAGAGTTTGGAGTTGCTAAAAAAATCCTTGGAATGGAGATTAAAAGAGATCGGAAAGCGAGGAAGTTGTGGTTAACTCAAAAGAGGTACATTCATAAAGTGCTTGAGAAGTTTAGCATGTTTGATGCTAAAGCCATGTCTACTCCACTTGCTTCATATTTTGCATTGAGTGCAAAGCAATGTCCTTCTACCAAATCTAAGATAGAAGAGATGATGAAGGTGTCGTATGCAAATATGGTTGGTTGTTTGATGTATGCCATGGTATGTACAAGACCCGTTATCTCCCAAGTCGTTAGTGTGGTCTCCAAGGGTAAAGAACATTAGAAGGCCTTAAATGGGTGTTAAAATACTTAAAGGATACTAAGGAATTGGGAATTATGTTTGAAAGAAAACATGATGAAACTAATGTTGTTAGGTTTGTTGATTCCGACTATGCCAGTGACTTAGACAAGAGGAGGTCTACAACGATGTATGTATTTACATATATGGGCGAACCAATTAGTTAAAGATCTATGCTCCAACCTACTAGTGCTTTGTCTACTACTGAAGCGAAATACATAGCAATTAAAAAAACATCAAAGGAAGCAGTTTGGTTAAGGGGTTTGGTGAATGATATGGGAGTTAAGCAAAATATGGTGTTGCTTAAGTGTGATAGTCAAAGTGCCATTGCTTTAACTAAGAATCAAGTGTTCCATACAAGAACCAAGCACATTGACATTCAGTTCTATAGAATAAGAGATTGGATTACTTCAAGTGAAGTCTTCATTGAAAAGGTTCACATGGACGAAAATGCATCTGATATACTCATCAAATCGATTTCAAGAGACAAGATTGAGCAGAATTAAGCTTGTTAAACATTTGCCCTTATTGATTTTAAGTGGTCACCTCACCACTTGAGGTGTGTTGAGATGGGGTATTTCTTATCAAGGTGGAGGTGTGTTATCTAATAATTTCCAAGGGTTGAAGTTTCTTTTCGACAAAGTGGAGATTGTTGATGTATTTATCAAATGTAACTTCATATATATAATTGTTTGGGGTTATTTTGTAATTTCATGTTTGGATAGACTTTGTTGTAATTTTAGAAAGTGTCTTGATATATATTATTGTATTATTGAGAGAGTTATAAGAGGAGTGTGTCTAATTTGTGATAGTGTTATATGTCTCTACAAATTAGGAGAACAAGGAAACCTTAACATTGAGAGCTTATAAGGTTGAAAGATTGTGAACTAAAGGGATAAGATAGCTTGGAGGTAAAAGTAATCTCTTATAACCTTGTTATTTTTCATACTAGTGAAATCAATGACCTTCGTGGACGTAGCCATATTGGTGAACCATGCAAAAATCTTTTTTGTTGTGTTGTGGTTGATTTGCTTTTAACTTTATTGTGTTTTTGTCATTATATTGTGTTACTTGTTGTATTTATATGGTCATTCATACAAGATCTTGAGTGTTACTAGTATTTTTGGGAGTTGTCTACCAAGTGTTATATAAAAGTCCAAAAAGAGCACTAGTGTTTTTGATTGTTGTTGTGCCTTCCTCTTACATAACATTGTATCTTGTTGTTATGCTTTGTCATCAAAGCCACATGCACTATTGTGCTGAGGAGTAAAATATATGGCTCATTGTCATGTAACAACCCTTAAGGCCTCTCATCTAGATTCAAAGCAAGAAGTAAGATATTATGCTTTAACTTGGTATACAAAGACATAAGGAGCCTCTATATCAAAATTTTAAGCTATCATACGCAAGAAGTATATTTGCATCATGCTAATACTTTTCACTTTAGCATTTTCAAAATTTTCTTCTCAAGTGCATTTTATGAAATGTTTGAACAGTTGGACATGTGGGAGTTACAAACACTATTTTGAAAAACTAAGACAAGCCAATGAAAGAATTTACTTCAAGAAAGAAAACCAAAAGCTATGCCTTATATCTTGGTGAAGATACTTTAAAAGCATGATTGAGTCAAGTTGTTGGGGAGTTACAATAGGTATAATGAAGATTCCATCTTCATGACGTTCATCCTTTGACAACAAATCAAGTATTGCCTCTTGATATTTCTCCTTTCCATAAACATGAGTGTCATTCACGGAAGTTGTTGGTAATCTTTGATATCTGACCTTGTTGGACCTCCCTTCCGAATTCTCTCTCAAATCCAATAAGTTGTTCTTCTGTGTTGTTATCTCTTGCAATCTCTCTGTGATCTTCTTCATTTCAGATCTTATCTTAACATTGAACTTAACAGATAAAGGATTCAAATTAGTGCCAAAAGTAGGAATGAGTTTCATTACCTTACTTCTGGAGCAAGCTTGAGATTCATATGCATCAACTTCCTCTATAAAGTTTGCAAACTCATTCGATGTGTCCTCTACATCATAAGCCAAATTCTTGAGATCAACCAGCCATTTCTTGACAAACTAGTTGGTCATTTGCTTCTCTTCTATATCTTCAAGCACTGCATATATCTTCATCAATGTGCTCTTCCACTTCTTGAGATTAGCATGGATTTACCCTTTACATGCAAAACTCAACAGTTCAATTGAAGCCAACTTCTTAAGCAAAAACTCAACTGATGCACTTAGAACAACCTTCCCAATGATAGACATAATTTCTTATCTTGCCAACAAATACTTTTCTTTTTTCTTTTTTTTTTTCCTATTTTGAATACAGATAGAAAGTTGAACAGGACGAAGAAATTTAGGTTTCAACAAGGAAAATCATGTCAAGTTGAACTGGGAAAATATAAAACTTCTATGGACAATGTAAACAAAGTCATGCACTTTGCTTCTCTTTTTTTTTTCTTTTTTCTTTTTTTGTTTTTTCAAATCATTACTATTTTTTCTTTCTTGAAATTGTTTAGTTGATCATATGGTCTATGCCTCTCTTGGGTGTGACAAAAAGAAGAAAAGTGAAAAATAAATAAATAAATAAAACCCTTAGGTAAACTCAAAGTAGCCATTGAGAGATGAGCTTGCCTCACTTTTCTACTAAAATTATAAGTTTTATAAATAATCAGGTGAAGGAAGAGAATCTAACAATCAAACCAATTAAAATTTGTTGATGAGGACCATTCACATGGGAAATATATTTTTATGTAAAGTACATAGATGCAGAACATATTTAATATTAAATGCCCAAGATTGAATTTTATAGGTTCTATGTTAAATGTAATTACAATAATTGAAAGTATATAAATATAATCATGATTATACAAATAATATGTAAAAAATTTGGGGCAATTTGAAAATGAGAAATAGCACAAGTGGTGCTAACGGAACATCATACTTGAATCAAGTGCATTTGGAACAATATGAGAAAAAATAGGAAGATAAAGACAATGATGATCATGATGGTGATGGTGATGATGGTGATGACAATGATGATGGAGATTATAATGAGAAGGAGGAAGAGGATACAACAAAAGAAGATGATTATGATGATGAACCAACTACAAGGAGTAGAAACCAGACCAGTGGAATCTATGGTAAATATTGATTTGTTTTCCTATTTGACAGTTGTGTGATCATATGTGTGAACGTTTAGAAGATTTCTGCTTGGCACTTTCTGTGATAATTTTAACTTGTTGGCTAATTTTGATTTTGAAGGATCTAAGAAAATGGTTGTTGTAAAGAAAGGAGGCTCTAAGCAAAGTTATGATTTCATGGTTGAAAAAGCAGCACCGATTATCATAAAGAACAAAGACCAGAAAAAGAGGAGTAACAACAAAGGTGAACATTGCAATTTGTCTTTTAATTAGCAGTTTGTTGTGCATGCTTGAATGCCATGCAGACGAGTGCTTAAATTTGTCGGAGATAACAATAAACTGTTGGTTTATTTTGTGTGTTTGTGAATTTCTACCAAGTTGTCATGGACAAAAGAGAGACACCATGATAAGATACTCCCAAATTCCTATCTTGAATCTAGAAGAATCGTGTGATATTTTATAAAACTATATATGGTTCTAAAATTTTCTCATTTAAAATCATTTGTAATATCTAAAAATACATAGTGTGGTTTAATAAAATGTTTGTGAATATATTCAACAAATCCACCTAGAAATAAAATATATGTGCACTTCCCAAAAAATTCCATTCTCAACCATTAAGGACCTCTGGTCTCTTTCTCAAGTCACATTTCAAATATAAACAATATCAGGAAAAAACAAACTTGTCTTCATATAATATATATATATAGTTATATGCATAGTTATATCTTTTGTAAACCAAACATAAAAATAGAAGTGAAACTAGCAAAGAATTTAAATTTTTACAAGGTTAAAGTGTAAGCGAGCACATGCATGCCTATATGCCTTAGAATATACGAAATACTTATATAATATCAAAATGTACTTTCTTTGCATCAATTGGTCGACTAGCCCACCTTCTCCTGTTTGGAGACTTCTTTGAGATTCGACGATTTCCTGGAAATGGTTTTTAAAAATATAAAAAGGTGAGAGCTAACTCGCAATGAGTGGATAAAATTTTTGAAAACTAAATAAGTCATTTAGGATCCTACTTAGCGTAGCATAAGATCTGTAAAAAAAAATCTAAATCTCAACGATCCATATTTAGTCATTCTAAAATCAAAACTGAATTTACATCTACATCATTTCATATCATAATAAACTAAAAATATCTATATGGATCATATAAACATAATTATAAATTTTGCAATCTGCACCAGTCTAATACCCCGAGAAACCTTTCATACGTGGTGAAGATATATGACACATACACAGAACGAGAGATATTATCTGTCATACTATGTAGGGCAACTCAATGACTGTAGATATTTTTCGTACACGTACTAGACGACTCTCTAGGTCTTATACACTTGAAGCCTACTAACCATTAGAGGGAAGGATAAAATTCTGGTGTTCTAAAAATCTCAATTCAAGTGTTTTCAAATCTCAAGGTAACTTTCATATATGAATTACAAATTCTATTTTTGGATATAAGTATAAACATAATAATTATCCTTTTAAAACATGTAAACCACACTTAGGTAATTCTTGAAACATTTTTACATAGTAACTCAAACTAAAAAAGAAAAAAAGTTCTTATGGAAATTTTAGAATACTCAAAAATACATATGTATTCAATTAAATTCTAATTTCAAACATGTATCAAGATTTATAAATCAAGAAATCAATCAACTAAACAAATCATTTACTGAAAATAAATATAAAAATACAAATTTTAATTAAACATATTTAATCAATCAATTTAAAATAAAACTATCCATCAATCAATTTAAAATAAAATTGTCCACTTGCTAGTTGATTTTCAAGCTTTACTTGGACTCACTAGCACCTTTGTCCTCCTTGGGTTCTTCTCTACCTAAAAAAAAAACACAAAATCCTATTTAGAATTCATAAAACCAAATAAAAAAATTGGATCCAAGCTAAAATTATTGCACACCAATTTAATCCCAAAAGCAGTCCCAAATTTTTTTTTTCCCTTCTTGTTTCTCCTTCCTTTTCCACCCTTCTGCTTTGTATATATTTGTTCTCCTTCTGCTGCAGCTCTGTTTTTGGTGTGTGTTTGTGAGTTGCGTGTGTGTGCTTTGATTTGAACATCAATTTATATGAAGACCCCTAAGTGGCCGACATACACAACCCTCCATTCACTCATTCAATTTTATTTTACCATTTTGACTTTTCTACTTTTCTCTTTACTTGTTCTTATCTTTGTTTCATTTGTTTGATTTTCTTTTTTTCATGTTTCGGTCCCACCCTTCCATTTGTTTCATGTGTTAGTCTTTTGTCTCATGTTTTTTATAACCATTCACTTCTTTTGTCTTGGTTGCCGATTCCACACTCATCTCTTTCATTTATTTATTTTTTTACTCATTTTGTCTCAAATGTTGACCTTACCAACTTGTTTCTTTCTCACCATTCACATGTCACCCGAATTCTACCATGTTGTATAGTTATATATATTTTTCTCTTTAACACCAAGTAGTGCATTTAGTAAAAAGGAGATGGACTACACTAAATCTATATTTGGCTCGCTTAAATTTTTTGACTCCATACTAATAAATTGAACTATTCTTTTATCACTTTAATTGGACCCTTTAAATTGAAAGTTTCTAATTGAACCCTTTGACTTATCCATATAAACCTTACTTATACTTTAGTTTTTAAAAAATATATATTATAATGGATCTAGTTGGATTCAGGCGTTACACACCATCAAAGTGCAGACAATCCGCTAAAGCAATAGGTAATGAACAAGCAAAGTGAAGAGAGACCCAAATCTTTGTCACCTTTGCATTAAACAGACCAAGTTTCTTCAAAGACATTGATACCATATATAACTGGTTATACATCTTTATTTTGCTAGTGTAAGTTCTATATAAACCATCCGAAACGATCCAGCAATAATTGGGACTATAGTTGCCAAATCAAAATGACGAATTAATGGTCAAATGTGTAGGCTATGAAATAATTAAAGGCAATTGCAGAGAAGTTGGTAGAGGAAACCAGTGGACCAAGGCAAGGCAAATTGAACGGTGAAGAAGCGTACAATTTACATGGATATTTGCACTACAAAAGTCAGCACATAAACAGAAATACTAAAGACACAGATCTTAATGTTTAAAGGACTAAATTTAAGACAACTACACATAATGAGGGGGATGAGCATGGAAGATAAGTTAAAAGTAATAGCAGACAAGTAGCATATAATGTTGGGATTTAGTCTTCAGTTGGAGCATATAAAAGAACCCAATTTGATCTACCTTTTTTATGGTGGTGTTTCCTTTTTGTGTAGTATGTACAAAATTTGGCCTTATCTTCACTAATTCCTTCAATTGTGGATGAAGATCATGAGTTGTTTACTATGCTTAAGAAATGAGAATCACTGTTTGTAAATATTCCAGATACCTTGCAGCAGAAGAAAAGAAGAGGTTAATTAGTGCTGCTATAAATATTGTTCAAGCCTACAAATCCTTCATTCATGGTGTTGATCTTGTGATCAAGTACGTTTTGTTGTGTGATGAGTTTATGGATTTTAGCTATATGATTAGTTCCTGCTGTTCTTACTGCTGTGGCAATGTAAGGCAGTGTATACCTGTATTAAGTGGAATCCATGACAAAGAAATTTACTCTAAAGTTACAATTTTATTAATATTTTTCTTTTTCTTTCTTTTTCTATTAAATTTTTTGAAGATATGTAAGATTGGGCCAAAGGCCCATAGAGTTTTGTCCCTCACATCGATATGGTTCAAACAACATGCCTTACTAGTGGACCTGAATAAGTACTATCCTACATCAAGTGTCTGCATAAAGAGACTACATACATTAAAGGTTTCGGATGACAAAGAATGGCCTGTTCAAATTAGCCGTCTTAGGTGGTTGGGCTATGTGCAAAGGTCATATCTATATTACCAAGGACATGAATTTCAAGGTTGGAGATACAAAATTCTTGAGGGTACCTTTTATTTTAATGTTTTTGAATAAGTGAAATTACATTTGATATATGTTAAATTTGATGCTGAAAGTTGTGATTCAAAAAACTATATGATGATTTGTCCTTTTGAAAAATTGCTAATCCTGCTCATTTGTTGTCAAGCTAATAAATTAATATTTTAGTCTTACGAGGAAACTGTGGTAGTCAATTTATGCACTTGAATTCAATATGGTTAAAAATGAATGCATTAAATTAAGTGCAAAATTAATGTTACAAAATAGAGTACATTAAATGTGTGACATGCGGCATGCCACATAGCATTTCAGTTATATCCGTTTCATGATCATGTATGATACAACATGTGATTATAATGTCCAATTACTAATGTTACAAGAGGTTATGAGATTTACTGGTATGCAATTATAAATAATTCAAAGCATTAATTTATTTAAAAAATTAATTTGAAAATTTAATGAATAATTGTAAAAAATTAATAAATATAAATCTAATACCGACTTTAAAATAGTAAACCGATTGAAACCGGTTGTTGTAGATCTCACTTTTCAACTAACAGCCAAAGCGTGTTTGTATGGTACAAACAACTTCCATAGCAAAACCCCTCTAATGAATAACTATGACACGGACATTGTATCGGCAACATTTTAAAGTGTCCTTTATGTTTCATAGTTTGGTGGGAGTTGAACTTATTAATGAATATGTTGTACTCATTAAGGTACCTACAGGCACAGATACAAGCCACAATTTAACTTTATCGTTTAACGTGTAAGGGAAGCATCGCATTCTAATTAAGACTCTGCAACGAAATTGTTTGTCTTATCACATACAAGTCTGTCGACGTTGGATTTCAGTCGACGAGTAATCAATATTCAATACGTACAATCAATGTGAGAAAGCACAAATACCAAGAAGGAACACAGAAAAATATCAGGAATCAAACAAGGAACACGGAACTTTTACGTGGTTCAGCAATAATAGGCCTACATCCACGACTGTCTGTCTCTTAAATTCTGCAGAGTGACAGTGTATTATTGAATATTTTCTGATCTCTCGTTACAATGATTTTAGCCTCCTATTTATAGGAAAAAAGGCGTTACAATTCTAGTTGCAGCAAATTAGGAAAAGAATCCTGAATTAATTACATTCCCTAAACAATCGGGAAAAATAAGGAAAAGATTTGTGAATTAATTACACTTCCTAATATGTTTGGATAATATCAGGAAATTACTGTAATTATATCGAGATAAGGTTGATTTGAATTTGAATTTGAATAGACCTCCATATCTGATAAGGAAATCACGGTTTGACTGGGTAACTGTCATATTCGGAGAGAGAATCATGGTTGAACTTGGTAACTGCCTGATTCTGGAAGATACTACATTTATTACGCCCTTGGACGAGCTGCTTACTATGGCAGTCTTGAGCTCGAGCTCGCTAAGAGACGAGTTGTGCATGAGGCGAGCTGCAACCTAACTGTGCTTATAGGTCTGTTGATGCCAGCTGGAGAATTTCTTTGAGCGAGCTGAAGAGCTCGCTGATCTTGGGATCTATACTGGGCCCCGTTTGATAGGCTTTGACTAGGTTGACCTTATCGGGCCTTCTTATCGGGTCTTAAATGGGCCTTAATTGAGCTTCTACCAGCCCATTCATCGAGTCCGAAAAATACATATAACATCAGCCCCCCAGCTCTCAATTCGCTCTGCGAGCTGGGAGCTTAATCTTGCTGGCAAAAGCTGCCTTCCTTGACACATTAACTTGAATAACCGCCTCTGCACCTTTTCAACTTCTACCTTTTCAGCTGTGACGCGTGACAGTCATGCAGGAGGTAACTGAAATGACGCTTGCACATCCCTTACATCCGTATTAAATGCGCACGTCTTTCAACTGACGGCTCCATGATTACAAAAACTGTACTTCACGCTGCACCATCAGATTTATGATGGTTATACTTTTCAAAGATCTAACGGTTGAGGTTCGAGCTCGCTTGTCTATTTAAATTGGTGGAACCTCTTCCATTTTCTCTTTCACCTTTCTATTTTTACTCGAAGCAAACAAGTTCAGAAAACTTACCGATTATTCACGAAATCAGCACCTTCAGTCACCGTTTTTTCGTTCCGTCAAAGAATCACGGTAAGCTTCTAGTTTCTTTCTTCTGTTTTCCAGTTCTTCGAATTATTTTTGGTGAGTTCATATTGTACGGTACCTGCATTATGCCATTCTTGTGTATGAAATGATTTGAATATGACACGTAGTCATTGAACCTTCGTTGTTTTGAGTCTTTTGCTGTTGAACATGACTTTTCAACTTCTGTTGGTTTGATCTGGTTTTTTACTCATTCACGACTAGATTACTGTTTGTGACTTGTAATGCGTGCTAATTGTTGATTTAGGACTGCTGTAGTCCTGTTAGCTCGCAGGTCGTTACTTTTGTTGACTGATCCCTCCATTGCATAGTCTGACTGTTTTCTTTTGTTCAGATGTCCTCAAGCGGAGCTCGCAAGGGAATCATTCCGAGAATCATTCCGAGCAATGAAGCTCGTGAGCGAGATGAAGCCCGAGCACATGCTAGACAGGGCAGAGAAGCTCGGGATAAACTCACTCATCATCCTTCATCTTTAAAGCGTCCTGAGGTGGAAGGACTTGTCACTCAATTCCACATCCCTTTAGGTTGTCGTGCATTGCTACCTGATTCAAAGAGTCATGCATGTTATCCACCAAGAGGATACATCGCCATCAATGCCCAACATTTCGAGCAGGGGCTACGGTTCCCCATTCAACCGTACTTGATCGCATTTCTCAACAAGGTCAAGCTCGCGCCATTCCAGTTAACTCCAAACTCCTACGCACAGCTGACCTCGCTGGCTGTAGCCTTTCTCAGGAACGGCCTTACTCCTCCTACTCCAAAAATCATACAGCAGTTCTACTCCTTCAAGGCTCTGAGCGTAGCAAAAGGAGAGAAACTGGAGGGCATTTATTACCTCACAACCCGTCCGTCACAATACAAAGATCTCTTGCCCAAAGGAGAAACGAAGGGCAAGTCCAACGTCGGGCCGTACAAGATGAGCTGGTTCTATGTCTCGTGTCCCTCCCTTGCAGGTCTCTAAAATTTTAGCTATTCTCTAGAACCAGGTATGCAGGATAATACATTACGAGCTGAAACCGAGCTTGTTGTTTTGTTTTCTAAAAATGTCTTGCTTTGCAGTGCAAAAAATGGATGAGTCTCCTCTTAGCAGCGAGGAGAAACGAGCTCTTGACAAGCTCGCAAAAACAGAGGACGCGGGCATCAGCAGTAAATTTGACGATGTTGTCCTTAGAGCTTACGGCCTTGCTCCTCTTAAGGAATCCCCTCTTCTACGATCTGAGGAGGTATATAGGCAAGACCGGCGATAACCCTAGACTTCCTTCCGTTTTTAAAGTTCCAGTCCTGGTGGGGGACACGCCTGCTCCTCGGCCTCTACAACCAGTCTCTGCACAAGCAGCGGGTCCAACTCGTCCACATTCTCCAGCTCGGAAGGCTTCTTCCTAAGGTGCTCTTGCTCGCGCCTCACCTAAGGCGAAATCGTCTTCAGCTCACGCCTCATCAAAGGGCGCATCTCGAAAAACTAATCCTCCAACTTCTGCTTTAGTTCGGACAGGATCAGACCCAGTCCCTGCGGACCCTGTGGTGCAAATAGATTCATCTTCCTCCCCACATCATACGTCTGCCTCAGAGGCTTCATTGTCCACTCCGGCTCGCGCTCCAGCTATTGTTCCTTCCTCTGGGCGAGTTCCAACCAATAGGAAGAAGCTTACACTTATGAAATTTCCTTTTGAAGGTTCTGTTCCACCTCCGGCCTCCTCGTCCACTCCAGCTAAAAGACCTGCTGAGGCATTAGTCACTCCTACTGCTCATTCAAAACGTTCAAAGTCATCTGCTAAGGACCAGGCTCCTGCGGCCGCTACTGTTAGCGAGGTGCCTGTCGAGGCCATTGCTCCCTCATCTACTGTTCCCAATGAGGTGCCCGCTGAAACCATTGCTCCCTCATCCGCTGCTCCCTGCCTGCTAGGGCTACTGCTCCCTCATCCGCTGCTCCCAGCGAGGTGCCTGCTGGGGCTACTGCTTCTTCAGATGTTCAGCTGACTCCAGGTTCCAGCTTGCTGCCTGAAAAAGGGGGGGTTCCTCCTAAGGTTGCTTCCCAGGCAACCCGAGCTGGCCCTAGCGAGCATGTGACTAGGCGTACCGTTGCTTCGCGATGTGGTGCTTCCCATGATGATGATCGTGATATCTCGGAGCGTGAGAGAACTCCTTCGCCAACCAGACCAATCATCGAGCTGGGTCCTGGGGGAAGATACTTAAATTCCTTCCTTGACAGTTGGGCAACAATTATGTTGAATCATACGAATGTCCTGGAGAATATGTGTCTTAAGGGCGAGGATCTGGACGAGTTCGCGGCTCGTCATTGTATACTGGTAAGTTATTTTTCCTCATCTACTGACTTCTTTACTTAACTAAATTTTAACCTGTTTATCATTTCCAGGGCGCCCTTGTTGGAATGAAGCGGAGAAGGGAGACAAGGGCTACCCAGGATGAAATAAGGAAACTGGAATTCGAGCTGGAAGCGGCCACTGATGATATAGCTCACTTGACCACGGGCAGAATACAGGGTCAGGAAGCTTAGATCGCTGAAGCAAACGCTGCAAGGCAGGCAGCCGAGGAAATTCTTCGTAAAATGGAAAATGAGCGCAACATGCTAAGGGATGAGCTACTCAAGATAAGGGAAGATCTAAAGCAGTCTGAGCAACGGGCCGAGCTGGTGGAGCAAAGAGCTTCGATCGCAGAAGATAAAATTGAAGTGCTCGATCGTCAAGTCGAGACTGCGGCGGAGCGAGCTGAGGCTGCCGAGAAGCGAGTTGGAGAGATGGAAAGTGCTGCTCGACGAGCTGAAGAATCCGAGCAACGGGCTAATGCTGCAGTGCAAAGGGCTGAGGCTGCAGGAAAATGGGCTGAAGAAGCAGCGTACCGGGCTGAAATACTCAAGCGCCAAGTGGGGGAAGCCGTACAGCGGGCTGAGGCTGCAGAAAAGCGAATAGAGGCCATGTAGAAAGAAGCTGAGGTCGTTAACCGGCTCACAAACAATGCCTTCGAGGAGCTATCGACCTTCAAAGCGCAGGCCGCTCAAGAATTGGAGGCCCAAGTTGCTGAAGCCAAGGATGAGGCTGAGGAGTCAACAGGTCGTGACTTTCTCTTCACGCTGTGGACGTCCCACCCGAAAATGGATTTTTTCATCTTTGGGAATGTGGGACTTGAACTTGTAGAGGAGTTCAAAGCAAAGGCTGCCTCGTCCTTATCTGATCCAATTCCTCCGTCAGAGCAAGCTCCTGGTGCGATCTCTCAATCTGAGCTCACTGACTAGCTCGTCTCTCCCCCATGATAGTCCGGCTCAGTGTACAGATCCTCCTGTTTAGATCTAGCATTTTTCTCTTATGTTTGTTTTTGTTTTTAATTTATAACGGATTTTACTCTCAATAAAATTCATTATTTCATTTCCTCACATTTTTTGTATTGATTATGTATGCGATGTGTTGTATCTTTTATTTATGCGAGCTAATCAGCATGACATAAATTCATACTTAACCAAGTATAACAATTCATAACTTAAGTAATTACTTAGCTCTTTAATAAGTAATCTGTTGGCATAGATTAAAACCTTGTCCTTAAATGGAAGCTGTTGACGAGCTGTTTAACCATGCAAGGTTTAATGAACTTATTTTCTTTTTATTTTTTTTAGCGAGCTATGCAAAGACAAACCTTGCTTTTTAGGCTCTTTATTTAGCGAGCTATGCAGTGACATTTAGTCATTTGCTTTTGAGGCTCTTTTCTTTTTCAGCGAGCTATACAGTAGGTCGTCACCTTGACTGCTTTTTAGGCTCTTTTGGTGAGCTATGCAATAGGTCGTCACCTTAACTGCTTTTTAGGCTCTTTATTTTCAGCGAGCCATGCAAGGATACTTAGTCACTTGCTTTTGAGGCTCTTTTCTTTTTCAGCGAGCTATGCAGTAGGTCGTCACCTTAACTGCTTTTTAGGCTCTTTTGGTAAGCTATGCAGTAGGTCGTCACCTTAACTGCTTTTTAGGCTCTTTATTTTCAGCGAGCTATGCAAGGACACTTAGTCACTTGCTTTTGAGGCTCTTTTCTTTTTCAGTGAGCTATGTAGTAGGTCGTCACCTTAACTGCTTTTTAGGCTCTTTTGGTGAGCTATGCAGTAGGTCGTCACCTTAACTGCTTTTTAGGCTCTTTTCCTTTTCAGCGAGCTATGCAGTAGGTCGTCACCTTAACTGCTTTTTAGGCTCTTTATTTTCAGCGAGCTATGCAAGGACACTTAGTCACTTGCTTTTGATGCTCTTTTCTTTTTTAGTGAGCTATGCAGTAGGTCGTCACCTTAACTGCTTTTTAGGCTCTTTTGGTGAGCTATGCAATAAGTCGTCACCTTAACTACTTTTTAGGCTCTTTATTTTCAGCGAGCTATGCAAGGACACTTAGTCACTTGCTTTTAAGGCTCTTTTCTTTTTCAGCGAGCTATGCAGTAGGTCGTCACCTTAACTGCTTTTTAGGCTCTTTATTTTCAGCGAGCTATGCAAGGATACTTAGTCACTTACTTTTGAGGCTCTTTTCTTTTTCAGCGAACTATGCAATAGGTCGTCACCTTAACTGCTTTTTAGGCTCTTTTGGTGAGCTATGCAGTAGGTCGTCACCTTAACTGTTTTTTAGGCTCTTTATTTACAACGATATATGCAAGGACACTTAGTCACTTGCTTTTAAGGCTCTTTTCTTTTTTAGCGAGCTTCAGCTCGAAGCTTGGAGATCGGAGCCCGTTAGACTAGTGAAATGAGTTGAATCATAAGCAGAGGGGAAATAGAGCTTTCACTAACTAAAATAAGTTTGAATTACATATAATAAAAGAACTTATTGATAATAAGGACGTAGATGCTCGGCATTCCAAGCTCAAGGGACTTCAACTCCACCCTCACTAGCCAAGTGATAAGCTCCATTCCCTAAACTTGCTTTAACAACATAAAGTCCTTCCCAGTTCGGGCTTAAGGATCCACCACTTGGCTTTCGGGCTCCAGGCAGGGTGAGACGCAAAACTAAGTCTCCAACATTGAATTTGCGAATCCGAGCATCCTTGTTGTAGTACCTCGCTATTCTTTGCTGATAGACGACTACTCTCAACCTGGCCATTTCTCTCGTTTCTTTAAGTAGATCTAGGTTTAAAGCGAGTAGTTGATCATTGTCATTTGGATTGAAGGTCGCTCTCCGTTGGGAGGTGACTTCAAACTCAGCTGGGATCATAGCCTCAGACCCATACACCATTGAGAACGGGGTCTCGCCAATGGAGCTGCGAGCTGTGGTTCTGTAAGACCATAATACCTTTTGAAGCTCATCTACCCATGCTCCTTTCTTTGCTTCTAGTTTCATCTTCAGGGTCTGCTTGATAATCTTGTTCACAGCTTCAACTTGGCCATTGGCCTGTGGATGGTCCACTGCTGAGAAACTTTTAACGATCTTGAGGTCGTTGCAGAACCTTAGAAACTGCTCGCTGCTGAATTGAGTCCCATTATCTGTTACGATCTGCTGTGGAACCCCAAATCTGCAAATGATATTACTCCACACAAACTTTTCAATCTTTGTGGTGAAGATTTCTGCCAACTCCTTCGCTTTTGCCCACTTGGTGAAGTAATCTACTGCGACCACTACATGTTTGCATCTTCCACGAGTCATTGGTAGAGGTCCAATCAAATCCATCCCCCAAATGGCAAAGGGCCACGGGCTTACCATTTGTTAAAGATAAGCTGGTGGAGCTCGTGGAACTTGGGCGAACCTCTGACATTTGTCGCATTTCTTCACTAAGTTAATGGCATCTTGCCTCATGGTGGACCAATAGAAGCCTTGACGAAGTGCCTTTTGAGCTAGAGATAGCCCCCCAGCGTGGTTACCGCAATGGCCTTCGTGTATCTGCCTTAATACTTTTTCACATTTAGGGCCATCAATGCATCTTAACAATGGAGCTAAGAACCCCTTCTTGTATAATGCATCATCATAGATGCAATAACTGACTGCTCTAGCTCGTAGACGTCTGGCTTCCAGCTTGTTACTTGGCAGCTTTCCATCCTGCAAATAACCGAGAATTGAGCTCATCCAAGAATCAGGCTGCACAATTATGGTCATTGTCACATCTTTCTCTTCTGTACTTGGAGCTGGTAGAAATTCAACTGGGATGGCTCCAAGAAAGTCTGCATCTCGGGTGGTTGCCAAGCGAGCTAAGGCATCTGCATGTGCGTTCTGAGCTCGTGGAATCTGCTTCACTTCGTACTTCTGAAACGCACCAAGCAGTTCGTGAACTTTCTGGAGGTATAGGGCCATTTTTGGTCCCTTGGCTTGATATTCCCCCAATATGTGGCACACAACGAGCTGTGAATCGTTGAAGACTTTCAATCGCTCAGCTCGCATTTCCTTAGCTAAACACAAACCTGCGAGCAGGGCTTCATACTCAGCCTCATTGTTTGTCGCTTGGAAGCCGAACCTTAATGCACAAAGGATTTTGTGGCCTTTAGGACTGATTAGTAGGATTCCAGCTCCACCTTCTGCTCGCTGGACGATCCATCAACATAAAGCTCCCAGGTTGGACCTTCAGAAGATTCAGCTTCATCATCCATAGGTCCTGTAAATTCTACAATGAAATCTGCCAGAGCCTGAGCTTTGATAGCCGTCCTCGGCTTGAACTGGATATCGAACTGTGCGAGCTCCACCACCTATTTCAACAGACGACCTGATGTGTCCGCTTTCTGCAAGACTTGCTTCAACGGGTATTGGGTGAGGACTTCAATTGTATGAGCCTGAAAGTAAGGTCCCAGCTTCCTTGATGCAATCACCAGGCAATAAGCTAGCTTCTCCATCTGCGAGTACCTGGTCTCAGCATCTTGTAATCTTTTACTTACATAATAAACTGGAAGCTACGTCTTTTCTTCTTCCCTCACCAATGTAGCGCTTAGAGCTTGCTGAGACACCCCTAAGTATAGAATCAGTCTTTCTCCTTCTTTAGGCTTAGAGAGGAGCGGAGCTCGCCCCATGTATTCCTTCAATTGTTGGAAGCCGGTTTCACACTGCTCTGTCCACTCGAAGCTTTTGGCTTTCTTCAAAATATCAAAGAAAGCGATGCACTTATCTGTAGCTTTCGAGATGAATCTGTTCAGTGCTGCGACCTGGCCATTGAGGCTCTGTACATCATTCACCCTGGTCGGCGATCTCATGTCAATCAATGCTCTGATCTTCTCAGGGTTTGCTTCAATCCCCCTACTATTGACCATGAAGCCCAGAAACTTCCCATAAGCTACTCCAAACGCACATTTGAGCGGATTTAACTTCATTTGGTAGCTCTTCAGAATCTGGAACATCTCTATCAGGTCGCGGACATGGTCACCTATCTGCTTGGATTTTACTAGCATATCGTCAACATAGACCTCCATGGTCTTTCCAATTTGCTCCTTGAACATCATGTTCACCAAGCGTTGGTAAGTCGCTCCAGGGTTCTTCAATCCGAAGGGCATCACCTTGTAGCAATACAATCCCCGATCAGTCATGAACGAGGTGTGCTCTTCATCCTCAGGTTTCATTGGGATCTGGTTATATCCCGAATATGCGTCCATGAAGCTCAGGAGCTCGTGGCCAGCAGTAGCATCCATGAGCTGGTCTATCCTTGGCAGGGGAAAACTGTCCTTAGGGCACGCCTTGTTCAGGTCAGTGAAGTCGATGCAAGTTCTCTACTTTCCATTCTTTTTCTTTACTAGTACAGGGTTGGCGACCCAGGTCGGGTAGTAAGCTTCTCTGATGAACTTGTTAACCAGCAACTTGTCTACCTCTTCTTTCAGTGCTAAGTAACGTTTCTCTGTCATTGCCCTTCTCTTCTGGCAAACTGGCTTGAAATGTGGATCTATGTTCAGCCTGTGAAACATCACCTCAGGATCTATTCCCACCATGTCCTCATGATTCCATGCAAACACATCCAAGTTCGCCTTCAGGAAGTCAGCGAGCTGGGTTCTCAGTTCCGGAGCTAATCCTCTCCCCAACTTCAAACATCTTTCTGGATCCGCCTCACTGACTTGGACATCCTCCAATTCTTCAACTGGCCCTGTAGCTCGGTCTGCATCTACCTCGCGAGGATCCAGATCGTGACTGACTCCTTTCTCAGTCATAGCTTGTGGCTTGCCCCCCGAGACCACGTTCACTTTCTTTCCTCTTACGCTCATCTTCACAGCATCTTCATAGCAACGTCGGGCTAAGTGCTGCTCTCCTCGAACACATCCAATGCCGTTAGGAGTTGGGAACTTCACTGTCAGAGTTCTAGTTGAAGTAACCATGTCCAACTCGTTTATAGCAGGTCTCCCGAGGACCACATTATATGCTGATGGGCAATCAATTATCAAGAAGTCTGTTAGGGTCGTTGCCTGACGACCTGCCTCCCCGAAAGTCAATGGCAATTTAATCTGTCCCACTGGTACTACAGCATCTCTAATGAAACCATACAAAGGTTCTAGAGACGGTCTCATTTGTTCTGCACGCAGCCCCATTTGATTAAAACAGCTTCTGTACATCACGTTCACCGAGCTTCCAGTATCAATCATGATGCGCCTAACTTCCACATTACTGATTTTAGCTCGTATAACCAGCGCATCATTATGGGGTCAAACCACACCCCTAGTATCCTCCTCGGTAAAAACAATCTCATCCGAGGTCGGTTTTGCCCTTTTTGCAGGTCCTTCTGACCCATTGAGCTGAAAAGAATGATTCGCCTCTCGAACATACCTCTCACGATATCTGTTGGAATCTCCTGCGATATGGGGGCCACCGTGAATGGTAAAAATGATTCTTACCACAGGTTCATGCTCTGGTTCAAGAGCTTGTAGGGGCTGCTGTTGTGTTGGCTGTTGCTGCTGAGGTCGTTGCTGGAGGTCGCTGGTCAGCAGGTCTTGCCATATATTCTCTCAAGCGACCTCGCCTGATCAATTTCTCAATGGCGTTCTTCAACGACCAGCAGTCCGAAGTGTTGTGCCCTACCTCATTATGATAGGCACAGAACTTATTTTGATCCCTTTGTTGAAGGGAGCCCTTATAGGATTGAGCCTCCCAAAATCCTCCTTATTCCTCTCTGCAGCGTAAATCCTGTCCGGTGATGCCGTCAGGACACTGTATCCTTCATGACGACCTTGACGTTGAGGTCGCTCATATCTTAGCTCTCTCCTCGCTCTCTTGGCAATCTGGTTACTCGAGCCACTATTTCTTCCTTCTTCGTTCCTGCCATTGTTTCTCCTCTTTGGCTGGCTGGAACTGCCCACTTCATTCTTCTGATTCTGCTTCTTCGGATCGAAGGTCTCTTCTCATCTAATCTCCTTCGCAGCTCGCTCATAGAATTCTCCCAGATCCTTCATCGGGGACTTGTAAATACTTTCGTATAATTTTCCATCCTTGCGCAGTCCGGCTGAGATTGCTGTCAAGATACTTTCATCTGATGGATGCTCGACATTCGCGACCTCGCGTCTGAACCTGGTAATGTATTCTTTCAACGACTCACCTTGACGCTGAAAAATTGTAGCTAGGTGGCAGGATGGAGCGAGCTGCCTTCTTAGTGCTTTGTATTGACCAACGAACTTCTGTTGGCATTCTTCCCAACTGCCTATACTGCGAACTGGGAGATTCCTAAACCACGTCCTTGAAATGTCTCCCAAAGTAGCTGGGAATACTCGACACTTTATCATAGGATTGCTTGTTTACAGATCCATCTGAACATTGAAAACGTCGAGATAGTCATAGGGGTCACTGTCCCCGTTGTACTACTGGATGTTCGGCATCTTGAACCTTAGAGGGAGAGGCTGTGTCTCAATCTCCCTTGTAAATGGGGTCCTATCTCCGTAGAGCCCACGCTGCTCCGGGACTTTAGGTCACGCTTCCAACTGCTGGACCCTTTGGAGGAGCTCCTCTACTTGAGGATCTCGGAGCTCGTATCTCCTCCTATGACCGTGACTTGGAGCCGGATGTTCAGGGTCATACCTTTCATCCTCCTCGAACTGACCCTCACGATGATGGGATCTTACTTGTTGCCCATCCACCTCATCGAGATACCGAGCTGCGGCTCGGACTCTATCATGCCCAATCTCTGCTCGCTGGTTTCCACCCTAGCTCAGCCTCACTACCAGATTAGCCGGGCGTGCGACCTCCCTTTCGTGTTGCACAAGGTGTCTTCCATTCCTTGAACGCGCATTAGATGAGCGAGCCGAGTCCGTAGGTCGCGGGACTTCCCTCGCTAGCCTTTCAAGTCCTTACGCCGCTTCATGCGGCTGGGGCACTCCCCGTGGTGCCTGAACTTCCACCCTAGTTATGTTTTGAACCTGAGCCTGCACCAACATGTTGACGGCTTCTGTGAGCTGTCTAACCGTATCCTCCAACGCTTCTTGCCTCTGTAACAACGCATTCTGCCCTTCGGCCATCGGGGCAATTGGAACCGTTTGACAGTGAGGTAGAGGAGGGATGCCTGTCGCAGCGCCGAGTGCCTGTCCATGGGACGGGCCTGCTGCATGCGTGGTTGCATCCTGCACAGGCTGTAAGTTCTGCTGAGATTGATTCATGTGACTCTCCGCCTGGTCATCAGCTCCAAGGAACCTGTTTGATCTAGTCTTTGCGATATCAAAAACCGATGAATTGGGATGAAAAAGATTGCAGTTTGGGCCCTCCTTCTAACGCCAAAATGTCGACGTTGGATTTCAGTCGACGAGTAATCAATGCCCAATACGTGCAATCAATGTGAGAAATCACAAATACCAAGAAGGAACACAGACAAATACCAGGAATCAAACAAGGAACACGAAGCTTTTACGTGGTTCAGCAATAATAGGCCTACGTCTATGACTGTCTATCTCTTAAATTCTGTAGAGTGACAGTGTATTATTGAATATTTTCTGATCTCTCGTTACAATGATTTTAGCCTCCTATTTATAGGGAAAGAGGCGTTACAATTCTAGTTGCAGCAAATCAGGAAAATAATCCTGAATTAATTACATTCCCTAAACAATCGGGAAAAATAAGAAAAAGATTTGTGAATTAATTACACTTCCTAATATGTTTGGATAATATCAGGAAATTACTGTAATTATCTCGAGATAAGGTTGATTTGAATTTGAATTTGAATAGACCTCCATATCTGATGAGGAAATCACGGTTTGACTGGATAACTGCCATATTCGGAGAGAGAATCATGGTTGAACTTGGTAACTGCCTGATTCTGGAAGATACCGCATTTATTACGCCCTTAGACGAGCTGCTTACTATGGTAGTCTTGAGCTCGAGCTCGCTAAGAGACGAGCTATGCATGAAGCGAGCTGCGACCTGGCTGTGCTTATGGGTCTGTTGATGTCAGCTGGAGAATTTCTTTGAGCGAACTGAAGAGCTCGCTGGTCTTGGGATCGAAACTGGGCCCCGTTTGATGGGCTTTGACTAGGTTGACCTTATCGAACCTTTTTATCGGGTCTTAAATGGGCTTTAATTGGGCTTCTACCAGCCCATTCATCGAGTCCGAAAAATACATATAACAAAGTCTCAAACAAAAGTTAATAGATCTTCATTTGCTGCAACAAATTAAAATGAATTTTAAGTTCATGGTTGCGTCCTCTATTTTATATCCAACAAAATGCAAGAAGGTGACCCACAATTGGGCGTGGGCGTGCATAATCCTTCAATTCATTGCCCTTCTGTCTACCACTGGAACCATTGGGTCAACTCCTACTGGGTGTGGTTGTTGACCTTCCATTCCTTCTTGACCTCCCTATGTTCCGGAGATGGACATCCATCTCTTCACAGGTTCTCTACGAGTATGAGATGATCGAGATCGAAATCTTCTCTGGATGTTGTCATCAAGTGGCACCAAGTTTGCCTCCTACAACCTTCTATTGTGCATACACTCACTACCTACAAAACAAAAACAAAAATACCAAATAAAATATAACAAAATTGAAACTATAATCAATTACACAAATAATACAATCACACTATAAAACTCAATAAAGTAACTGTACGTAGACAATGGTGTCCAAAAACTAATAGGTCTTTTTTTAAACTTATCAATTATAAAATTTATAAACAATACACCAGCTGTAGTATAATAGATGTAGAATCGTTTTATAAAGATTGTCGTGGTACTGTTACCAAATTTTTAGTGCGATGAGTGCGATGAAAATTTAAAACCAAGATTTGAAATTGATTTAATTAAAAATAAAACTAACTAATGACAATTATATTGAGACTAATTAATAATTAATCTTCAAAAAAAAAAAAAAAAACCGATATGATGGAAATATTAGGTCACCAATACTATATTAGTTTAATTAGTTAGCAATCAGCAATTCAGTTTATTCACTTAATCCTAATTGGCAAGCACTTCCAATTCGGTCACGCGAACAAACCCGGTCTAATCACTACACTTATATTGGTCATTTCATAAAGTGCTCAAAAAACCAATTACACCTTCGGTTACTTAGATTTGATTGTGAGTCCTACCAATTCAATCACATGTATGAACTCTAAAATTCTATATCAAACACATTGGTATTGTTCAATTCGCATATTCAAATAAGAAACCTATCAAATATGTATATTAACCTAATTATCAAAGGTCATACATAATTAAGTCAATTATCCACTCATTCAATGGCCTATTAGCAATACTAAGACGTCTCCTTATACTACTAACATCCACACAATTCACTATCAATGTTAAACAATAAATTGTTCCATCATAATAAGGAATAACAATAAAATCACGAAAGGTTAAACAGAATTGCATCAAAATATAATCAAAACATCCATAAAATTGATTCCCTAACAATGGTTTAGTTACACATCAGAGATTGAAATTAAACAACAACAAATCTCTGAAAGAATAAACTGTAAATTGCCATTAGAATTGCTTCTAATGCTCCTCGAAATTGTCTTCCTCCTTTGTGTCTTGCTGCTACCTCAATTGATCGATAAGAATTTTGAAGAATGAATGAGAAGTGTGCAAGTTTCTTTTGAGCGAAAAGTATGAAACTAGGGTCTGCCTAAATGTGTCATATGATGCTATTCATGTCTCAATTTTGAGTATATATAATGTAGACCCCAGAGCATGTGGAGACGAAATTGCCCTTCAAAAATCACATTGAAATCATGTCAGGGCCAAGCGACGATTGTCCGGCATAACTTTAGTCGTTGCCACTCCACCATCACGCCAACTAGTATTGTAAGTGGTGACCATCAGCGGTGACCTCCAACATCGTCGCACATAGTCGCGGTAGTTTAACAGTGACCAATGCGACCGTTGTCGTGACCTCCAACGTAGTGGCGATATGGTATAATTGAAACCTTTCGTAGCTCATCCAAACTTGACCATATGACACTTGTATCATTAACTTTCACTCCAAAACACCTCGAAACATCAAATTCTCTGAAACACTACACAAAACTTGTTAAATACAATAAAATACTTAAGAAGCATAACAAAATAATAAGAGTTAGAGGCCTAAAACTAGGTACAGAAATGTGTTTCATATACAGGGCAAATTACACAAACCGCTCCGAGATTTGATGAAATTACACCTAAACGAGGGTGTTTGCGATACTAGCATTAAGGCTACCTCAAGTTCCAATAAATCAACACAAACCTTTCTTGTTAGTTAATCACTATTAAATCCTTACTCATTAACAATGGTTAAAGTTAAAGACTAAAGGACTATTCGTGTCAAATTTAAAGTCAAAATTTTATATTTTATAAATCTAAAATTAGTATGATACATATTTTTAATTCAATTAAAAAATAAATAAATATTCATAACTTTTTCCATCCGCAAACTAAATCAACCTCAAAACCCAAATCTTTAATCAACAACACAACCCTTATCTTCAACAACATCACAAACAATAAATTAATAAATACATATCATAACTCAACCGAAGCAAATCACAAAGCCACAAGCAAATTGGAAAAAAAAAAAAAAATTGACCTTTTAATGAAAAAAATAAGTTGTTCTTCTCTTGAAAAAATCTGACCTTCTTCAATCTGCTCCTTCACCATTTCTTCTGCTTATTCAATATGCCTCTCCTTCTTCAATCTACTCCTTCTTTGTCAATCGTTTTGAAGAATTTTACCCATTTTGGGTTCAAAAATTTTTTTTTTAAAAAAAAGACCATTGGGTCTCCACTAGTATGAGTCTCCATCATTGTAGACCCTATTTCAGTGGAGATCCAGAGATGGTATCCAATAAAGACCCAAGTTGTTCCACTTGAGTCTTCATTATAGCCCATCTTTGGGTCTTCATCGTTGGAGACCCAACCAGTCTCCATCATATGAAGACCAAGGGTCTCCATATGATGGAGACTAGCGGTCTTTATTTGGTCTCGATTTAAAATTTTTCTTGTCCTAATTGTTTGTTAAATTTTTAGTATTTATTTCAATTTTTAATGAAATTTAAAATAATATACTATAATTTTATTAATTGAAAATATTATTTTCTAATATATTTAGTATCGACGTATAGACCATTTTATCATTGATAATTTTGATTTAACGATGATTGACTAACTGCAGGAGAGATTTGTGTTGAATTATCGGATCTTGAGGTAGCCTTAGTGTCAATATTGCAAGCACCCTCATTTAGGTGCAAATTCATCAATATTCGAGCTAAATATATTATATATAATATATAACTATGTATTGACTATTTTACCATTGATAATTTTGATTTAACAGTAATTGATTAACTGTAAAAGAAATTTGTATAGAATTATCAGATACCCAGGTAGCCTGAATGTCAATATTGCAAGCACCCTTATTTAGGTGCAAATTCATTCAAACTCGGGCTCTATATATATACATATATATGGGATAGAATCGGAGGACACAAATTTTGACACAACTTTTGACATGATTTTTTGATCATTGGATTATGAAGATTTAAATGGTTTAGATCTACTCACATATTTATACACAACTTAATTTCACACTCCACATAAATGTATTTTCTCATCTCTCTCTTCACCATTAATTACATCATATCTCCTCTCTCCTATTAATATTAAATTAATAAGTCATCAATTAATATTCTTCTCACTCAATCAATGATTTTGCATATTTTCTTTTATTAATTTTTAAATTATATATATTTTTGAAGTACATTTTTAAATTATATTAGTTTTATCTTTTTTATTAGAAATCATACTTATACCCAAAATATATATTTTTTAATTGATTTTTGATTTTGAACTATTGTAATCAGTATATTTGTTTAAACATATGCAATATAGATCTTGTTTGAAAGTTTATATTGAGAACTTGAAATCCATATATTATTTGTATAATTTGATTAATTAAATTGAGAGAAAAAATTAAATAAAAATTTGATTTATAACCTTTTTATTTTGTGTGATAGATGATAAGAATAGAAAAAAGATATAAAAAAAATTGTTTTTCTTTTTTTTTTTCTTTCTTTTCTTTCTTTTGGTTTATGAATAATGGAGAGGAGAAAAAATAATAATTTTTTTTGGGTACTTTATGTACTATGTGGAAAAGAAATTATATATATATGTGTGAGTCTTTTTTAAGATACGATTAAATGTATGTTTGGAAATAACATAATTTAAAAATAAATAAATAAAATAAAGATGCAAAGAATTTTAATGAGTGAAAATGATATTAATTGATTGGTTTTTAATATTAGTTGGAGAAGTTTTAATATATATATATAAATAATATTAATTAAAGAGATAAGAAAGATAATATAACAATGAAAAGAGATGAGAGGACTATATTAATATAGAGTTGTAAAATTAAGTCGTAATTAATAAGAGAGATGAGAGGGGAGACATGATATAATTAATGGTGAAAAGAAAAATGAGAAAACACATTTACGTAGAGTATAAATTTAAGTTGTGTATAAATTGTGTTAAAATTTGTGTTCTTCGATCCTACTCTTATATATATATATATATATATATATATATAAAATTGTGAAAGCTAACTAAAAAGGAGGCGGAGAAATGGGGCGGTGAGATTGATTTTCAAGTCATACAAATATTAATGACCGTTGGGGAAGTTGGCAGGATCCAACTACTTCTAATTCTCAACTCTTCTCAACTGTCCCCATCAATGCTTCTCCTTCTCTTCTCCCTCCCTCATACTTTCTAGTTTTGACTCATCATTTTCTTGCTCATTTCGTAACCTTCCTTGCACGCGGCTTTTCACACATTGTCTATGTGACATTGTTTATTTGGTTCCATGCATTTCCCTCCAATTTAATAATGCTTTATTGAAAGCATTCTTGCTAGTGAACATAATAGCTTGTGTTGATAACCAACGGTTCGTAGTTACCGGACACGAAAAGGTTGGTCTTTGACTTCTTGGTTTTTCCTCTTTTATCAAATATGTTTAATACCCTTTTTTTTTTCTTCAAGTTAAAATGTAGTTGGGTAGCTGAACAAACCCCAGACGGAAACAACAAAGCCCTGATTTTTTTGGATTTTTGTGTTTTGTCATATGCTTTGCAAAAACTATAAGAAAATACACTTATTCATGTATTTTGCCCGCCTTTGATGTTTCCAAGTTCCTTCATTGTTTGAGTGGTGAGATGAAAGATTAGCTTTGGTTTTGGTGAAACAATTTACCAACAAGATTTTATTTATTTATTTATTTTTATGCATGCTGCAACTTGGGGATGTGGAAGCTATTTGGTGTTGAACTAAGAATTAAGTAGTGAGAGATTGGCATTAAAATTTTTATATAAAGAGTGGAGGTGGGTTGTTTGTTCCTTAGAATCTGCAGGTACTTGTTTGACAGAACTGAAATTTAACTGAGTTTTCATTGTTATTGTTGATTAGTTAGATTTTTGGTTTTGAGAAGATGGTGGGAAGCATTGAGGTTACAAGTCGAAATTTGCACACAAATGGGAACATTCAGAATGGTAATTGTTTGGAAGAGAAGCTTGATGAGCTAAGAGGTCTTCTTGGCAAGGCTGATGGTGATCCTTTGAGGATTGTTGGTGTTGGGGCAGGAGCTTGGGGGAGTGTTTTTGCTGCCTTGCTGCAAGACAACTATGGCCAGTTCCGAGAGAAGGTGCAAATCAGGATATGGAGAAGGCCGGGAAGAGCTGTTGATAGAGCCACAGCAGAGCATCTCTTTGAAGTGATCAATTCAAGAGAAGATGTCTTGAGGAGATTGATCCGGCGTTGTGCCTATTTGAAGTATGTTGAGGCCAGACTAGGGGATCGCACTCTATATGCAGATGAGATTTTGAAAGATGGCTTTTGCATGAATATGATTGACACACCACTTTGTCCTTTGAAGGTTGTCACTAACTTGCAGGAGGCTGTTTGGGATGCTGATATTGTTGTCAATGGTTTGCCTTCGACTGAAACGCGTGAGGTGTTTGAAGAGATCAATCATTATTGGAAGGAGAGAATCACAGTGCCTATTATCATCTCTTTGGCGAAGGGTATTGAAGCAGCTCTGCGACCTGTTCCCCATATATTAACTCCTACTCAGATGATCAACCGAGCTAGTAAGAATTCTCCTTTAATATTTATACCCACCCTGTTTTCGTCCTCTTTCACCTTTAACTTGAATTGACTGATTAAAATTATTCACTACTTGCTTGAGGTGCTTCATGCTTGTACAATTAGGTTATATGTAGCTGCATAGTAAAGGCAATGTGCTAAATTCTAAGAGCATATGACATTGAATCTTATGATCAAGCTTAGCTACAGTTCTGATGATGGATTCCTTCAACAGTATGATAAATACAACACCCTCCACCAATAGTTGTCTTTCAATGATTACTCATATATTTTTCCTCTTTTTAAATTCCTTTTCTATGTTTGAGTCTACCATGGAAGTTGTATGTTATCCAAGCTTAGTATATCTGCCTGGCAGCTGGAATTCCTATAGAGAACATTCTTTATCTTGGAGGGCCTAACATCGCGTCGGAGATTTACAATAAAGAATATGCTAATGCTCGAATTTGTGGTGCTGAAAAGTGGAGGAAGCCACTTGCAAAGTTTCTTAGGCAACCTCATTTCATAGTTTGGGACAACAGCGACCTTGTCACTCATGAAGTAATGGGTGGCCTGAAGAATGTCTATGCCATTGGTGCAGGTAACTTTCACTTTCATTTGCATAGTGTTGATATTCTTAATGATAGCTACGTGGTTTTTTCTTGTTTCCTGTCCTCATATCTATATTATATTGTTATGGGAATAATGTAATATGATTACAAAATTATTTTGCTGAACTTTTAGCATTTGTTTAAAGCTGTGTAGCATCTTGTAAGAGTCTTGCTCAGATCTCTTTACGTTCCTATTAATAGAATGCTTTCAAAACAAAAAAAAAATAAATAAATCAAGTATAAGATGCAGCTGCAGAGAAGAATGTCATGCTTCTGCCTCCAAAATTCAATAATAGATTAAAGAAACTAAAACTTTTCATTCTAAAGAAGTCATATTATGTGCTTATTTTTGATATGGCTATCAATTAAAAAGCAATCATAGCATTAAAACTGCTTGTTGAAATTCGTGGCATTGTTACTGTTGGCAGTTGACCAAATTGCTGAAGCATGTAGTTGGGATATATGGGTCAAAACTCTTATTATGGGGGCCAGATTGAGGGAGTATTTTCTTCTATGTATAATTAGTCGCTTAATGCTAGTGAAGTTGATTCTGCTCAATGTTTTCTGTAGGGTCAAAACATTAATGTTCATCAGCATGGTTTAGAAGTCTAGGTTCAAAATTCATCTTCATGCTAACTATGTAAGGAACAAGGTTCATATCCATCCAAAATACCAATGACAATAATACTAAGGCCTCACAACTTACTTTTTTCCATGTCTCAAATGTCACAATTTTTATTTATTTATTTATTTTTCTGAATTGATCTCATTAAAATGATAATCAGACATTATTTTTAAGTTATGTAACATTTGGAAAAATCAATTTGGTAGTATATGAAGTCCTCAACCTGAACTGATGAAGGTTAACTCTAGGTTGTATTGGTTAATATTTTGGATTGATAAAACCAATCTCCCCAAAACTCTGATTGTTGGCATTAATTGAATAGCATGGCCCTAGATTGCTACTACTACAGGAAGAAACTTCCTAGGTTAAGGCCTGAAGATCGGGATTTGAAGTGCTGTAATTTGAATAAGAGTGTAGAATGAACTATACGTATTAAATAAAAATACTTAATAGTTTTCAGCAACATACTCACGTTTCCAGTTTTAATTTTCTCAGGAATGGTTGCTGCCCTTACAAAAGAGAGTGCTACTAGCAAGTCGGTGTATTTTGCACATTGTACATCTGAGATGATATTCATAACTCATTTATTGGCTGAAGAACCTGAGAAGCTGGCAGGGCCTTTGCTGGCTGACACATACGTAACCTTGTTAAAAGGTCGTAATGCGTGGTATGGACAGATGTTAGCAAAGGGGGAAATAAGCCGGGATATGGGTGACAGCATCAGTGGTAAAGGAATGATTCAGGTACTGACAGTGATTTAGCATTTTTAAAGCTGTTTATTTAAAAGGAGGTTGGGGTGTTCTCTCTGTTACATTCACTTGCATAATCTTTCATTTTTATATTAGGTGAAGCAAATGAAAAATCCAAAATAATGCTTTCTGATTAAAAGTAATTCCTTTTTTAAACAAGTCAACTTTGCCAAACTATATGGTATATGTTTTTCTTCTCAAATTAACATCTCATAGCCATCAGCATCATGACTATGACGTGTTATGCAGCTTCGACTTCTGTCTTTCTAAACTCACATTTGTTTCTTTTATGGCTTCTTCCAGGGGGTCTCTGCTGTGGAAGCATTCTATGAACTGCTGAGTCAGTCAAGCCTAAGTGTCTTGCATCCTGAAGAGAACAAGCCTGTTGCTCCTGTTGAGCTGTGCCCGATTCTGAAGACTCTCTACAAAGTACTTATAACAAGGTAATTTCTTAGCTTCTTATCTGTCTTACCTATGATTAAACACAAAACTTCAACATCATTGCTTTATATTCACTCTTCCAACCTGAAAGTCTCAAATAACCCTCTAAGATGCAAGGCAAGCGGAGCATGTAACTATGTAAGATATGGTTTTGCCGTTGTGTGTCTCTTCAACAGGTTAGAAACTTCTAACGCTTAGCTTGTTATTTATGGGGATTCAGGGAGCAATCATCACCAGCTATTCTCCAAGCACTGAGAGATGAGACCCTAAATGATCCCCGGGAACGCATTGAAATTGCACAGAGCCATGCTTTCTACAGGCCTTCACTTCTCAGCAAGCCTTGATTGTTTTGAATTGAATTGTAAAAGGATGTGATAATGGAGAAGCTAATAAACATATAGAAGAAGCAAATGTTAAATGAACATGTTACATGGAACAGAAACAAACTGGTTTTGTAATGAATTGTGTAATGTCTTAATATATTGAAAGATTATGTAACTGATTTTGTCTCTAATCTTTTATTCCTATACCATGAAACCAAGTTAGCAGATTGATACTGTGAAAGTACCTCCTGGTCATATGCCGCTGCCATATAATACTTTTTAGCTGGAATTGTGTTGTGAGTTGAAACTCTCCCTTCTTTCTATCGTTCTCCGCATAATTTGTGTGGAAAATGGCATATGAATAAGCATTGACCATACATACATATATATATATATAATAATGCTACTTTTCAAAATTGTATCTAAATAATGTGATAAGTTTATTTGTAACTACCACATTAATTTTGAAATAATGTTTGATGATATGATAATTACACATAACTTTATCATATGATTTGGACAATAAATTTTAACAAATTTTTAAATAATATAACATTACTTTTATATATAAATAAATATTACTACATTTTTTAAAAATTTTGCTCAAATTTTGGGATGATGTGATATTTACATATAAACTTACTACATCATTTGGACAATGAATTTTGATAATTTTTTTTATGATGTGGTAGTTACACATAACTTTACCATATTTTTGACAATAAATTTTGATAAATTATTAGGTAATATATATTACTTACATATGATAGTTACATATAACCTTATCGTATCATTTGAATAATAAATTTAGATAAATTTTTAGACAGTATAGTATTATTTTTTATATTTCTCCGGGCAGATGATAATTTCTCCTCAAAGTCAAAACCCAAGTTTCCTACTTCGTTTCATTCAAACTTGGTCAGAGTGTAATTATCTGAAACTTGAGGGGTATGCTAGTAATAGCTCGTAAATATAAGAAAATGGAAGACGGAGGCTCGGGAATTGGGAAGGGGTTTGGAGAAATGGCGGTGAGCGTACGTGCTTTGGAGAGTGAAAGTTTGGGTCTGAAAACAATGGCTGAAACTCAGGAATCGAACGACCTTCAACACACCCTCAAGCCCTTCTTCCAAAGAGCCTCTGCTGCCGAGGTATGATACTCCTACTCCCAGATGCTCTTTCATTGTTATGATTATGTAATGCAGTTGATTTTGAGTTTTCAATATAAGATTAGAAATGCCCATTTGCCAGCCCCTTTGAGAATGGTCAAATGGGTAAAAGTCTATTTTTATGCCCATATGAACAGAAGAGTGTGTTTTGTCATGATTAGAGGTTTTTTCTGCTTATTTATTTGTCATGTGAATGGAATAAATCAGTACAAGAGTAGGTTTTTTTTTTTCCTATTTCTGATGTCTTAGTGACTAAGTGTATGATTATGTTAAAAGGATCGGTTAGCTAGGCTTGAAGCTGCCCTTGCCAGTAAGAAAGGTATGTTAGAGCCACTCATCTTTACTAGTATAATAATCTTCATGGCTGAATAGAGGTTGAAACTTAATTCCTTGAATTTGGGGTTTCTTGCAGATTCTGGAGATGAGCAACTTCGCAAAACCATAAGTGAACTCCAGTCGAAGCTAGATGATGCTAATGCAGAGCTGGTTTCAGAAAGGAAAAAGGTAATGCATGTCACTAGTTTCTTGGTGTTTTGTTTGGCAAGTGATGAAGAACGAAGAGTATTTATGCTTGTAATTTGCAGGCTGAGAGCCTTGCTGTGGAAAATGACAGACTCAAATATCGTGTAAAACATCTCATCCGAGCAGTGGAGATGGCTGATCTCAAGTTGCAGAGTATGTGAGGTATGGTAATTCTCAATAGCTATTTGATGGTCATGGTATTCATAGCACAATAGTCTAATAATTCTAGATTTAAATAAACTAAATCAAAGAGATTGAACATAGATTTTTTTCTGATGAATGTGCCTCATATTTGAACTGATATTAGTGGATTTAAATCATTTAATAGTGCCAGGATTCTAATTTAAGGTTATCAAAATAAGTTAAGTCAAGGATCCAATAACTGATGACCTGTGAAAAACATCCATCCTAGGTTCTCTTTTGTCAATGATCCTCTTCTTAGCATTTTTTTGGAGTGTTAAACTTACTTCCCCAACGATAGTTATTTAAGGTGCGCCTAGACGCCTGGGCCCTCAAGGCGCCACCATCGCACCTCTAGCCTCTAGGCCGGTGAGATGCAGCGCCCTCACTCAGGTGCGGCCTGGCCAGCCCAGGCAAAAGGCACAAGGTGTTGCCTAGGCACACCTTACAAAACCCTAAACAAAAAAGATTTTTGGTCTAAAAAAAGGGACCAAACAGCTGACGTCAAGCTTTCCTGCCCTCTCCTCTAACTTTGCCACTCAGCCATGGAGTCTCCCCACCCAAACCGCTGTTCCAGCTGACTTAGCCTAGTCCACCGGCTAGTTGATCTCTTCTCTTTTCTCCAGCTCCTCCTCTCCTCTCTTGTCTCATCAATTTCAGCCAGCCCCATCATTCCTCTGTGCTGTTGAGCAGCAGATCACTCTTCTCTCCTCTTTGCCCACTCAACTCAATTGTGATAAATGATGATTGGGTGTTTATTTTATGAATTATCTTATTATTGTTAGTTGTTTCATTTAACTGTTAATTATTTTATGATTTTATAATATTTTGAGATTTTTTTATAAAAGGCTTCGAAAAGGCATGCCTTACGTCTCAGGCTCCAAGGCACTTTTGCGCCTTGGTGCATCTCTCACCTTCCACAACTATGTCACAAAAAAAAAATAAAAATAAAAAATAAAAAAAAAATAAAAATAAAAAAATCCTCTGGTTGGAATATGGTTTGGATGTAGATTTATGTTCATCTTCCTTAATGATATAATTCCGTCCTGATGCATTCGATTGCTTTGGTTTCTTCAGGTCATGATTCAGATGCAGCCAGACTGAGTGAAAACCTTAAAGGAGAGAACTTGTGGTATTTGATGATAGGCCAATATAGACTACACTGCAGTTGGAGAATGTTGATTCCAATGCTTGTATTTCGTGTGTGGTGGAAATCATGTATGTATAAAGAACATGGTCCCTGTAGTTGGACATGGCTGGCTTTTGTTCATCGCCAATTGCATGAAAACAAAATTGCCCTTTGTTGAGGGGACTGGTGATGATGCATATGTAATTGGATTTTGTGCTCAGCATTTAGTGAATGAACTTTGTTTGTCATATATGTTTGATACAAGTCTTTTGTCATGCAGCCTTGGATTGTTCCTCCAAGAATTAAATTTCTTGTTAACTTACTGATTTCATTCATGTAATCCTATAATTGATAGCAAAAGAGTTATATAGTGTTAATGAGAAAAACCTGACTGAGGTGGCTGCATAACGTCACTGGTGCGTCTACCCACTCACAGCGTAGTAGGTGTTATGGCCACTGAATGTGATTGAATAGACTCACCATGGCCATTTCATAAGAGTAGAGTGGCTGCTTCTGCAAGTTCGTTATTGTAAACTTCTAATTGTGTAGTTAGAATTGATTTTTTAACACGAGATCATATATTTATCGAGACCTACCGATAGAATCTATTTAGTAAGCGATCTGAAAATTTATTCTCGAAATTAGAAGAAAGCTACTCATAAATAAGTGAAAAAATTACGATATATTATGACCAGATGAGGTTTGAATCATGTCTACAAAGGCAGATGGGGCGTACCTTTCCATCAAGGCAACCCACTGTCTTCGTAAGAAATGTTTAATGCGAAGTGTGTGAGAGAAAAAGGAGGTGGCCCATCCTCAACATTGATGTTGAATGTAGGAATTCTTGGTCATGAAGCCTGTCAGAAAACTCTGTAGGGGATTTGATTTACTGACAATATTTGATAAGTCGAGGACACCAGATTTACAAACAGCTGAAAAAGCCATGTTTCGAGCAGCTCATCATGAATCGGGATTCAGAACCATAGCATTTACGTTGGGAAACGTGGATAAAAGAAAAACAAACTAAGATAATTGACTTGTTCCCTACAGATTAAACCTGCACATAAAACAATCAGTGCGAACAGAAATACTAAGTATGGCAGTTGTCTCATAACTAGTATATACGACAATGATTCAAATTCTATCCAATGAGTCCCTTCCACCACTTTGTTCTTTCTTGTGTGTGTGAGTGCATGTGCTAATAATGTACATAGATTATATGCTACCTTAGCAGTCTCTGTAATGGTGTCCCATTCAAATTCCATAGGACAAAGGACAAGCCTTACAGAAATATTTACAAAACCATGACAAAGTATGGGAAGAGGATGACAAAATGGATACCCAATTTGTAAAATTAGCATCTTAGATGTTTGGCTATTTGTTCGATCAGATCACTTTTCCGTAGCTTGTAGTACTTGGTTAATTTGTTCTCCTTTGCTATGGCCCTCAGGTCACCAACTTTCAGATCCTTCAATATACTAGCTGCAGATGGCACAGCCTCAGAGTAGGGAACAAGTGCGTAAGATTCTGTGATCAAAAGATCATCTTTACCTGTATTATCATTTGGGTCGCTTTGTGATTTTGATGAATCCAATTGAAGAGTTGAACCTCTAATCTCCACTACGATTGGTAAACCCGAATTCTTTCTTCTTTTTTTTTGAGGCTGTAAATTTATTTGGCGATCTTTCATAGCAGAACTGTTCTCTTCACCTTCATACTGACTTCTTCGAGATTTTTTCTTCATTGTCTTTCTGTCCCAAGATTTATTTGAAATGGAATCGTCAGAGCCAAGTCCAGCTTTACACTTCATCTTAGCTTTCGAAATTGAAGGTGCATTTGATACCACTTCAACAGGAAGAGAAACAGGTTCTTGAACATTTGCCGAACTTGATTCAGTTCTTCTCTTTGCCTTTTGATTCTGCGACTTCACAGACAAGTCCAAATTGAACTTCTCATTGTTAGCAAAATTTTCAGCCAATTGAAGTTCTAATTGCATTGTTCTTTCTTCAGGCAGTTTTTTGGCTGTATCTTTTGAAACAGAACTGTCAGAGCCAAGTCCAGCTTTACACTGCATCTTAGCTTTCGAAATTGAAGGTGCATTTGATACCACTTCAACAGGAAGAGAAACAGGTTCTTGAATATTTGGCGAACTCGATTCAGTTTTCCTCTTTGCCTTTTGATTCTGAGACTTCACAGACAAGTCCAAATTGAACTTTTCATTGTTAGCAAAATTTTCAGCCAGTTGAAGATCTAATTGCATTGTTCCTTCTTCAGGTAGTTTTTTGGCTGAATCTTTTCCTTTCCCATTTTGCAGCTCCACTATTGAAGTTAGATTAGAATTATTAGTATCAGTCAGCTCAACCTTTTCAACCTTGACAATCATTTGAGAATGCTTCTTGCTCCCTTCAGCCTCTGAAGATGGAGAATCCCTCTTGTCAGCCTGAGTAACATTTGGTTCATTGATGTTCCGTTTACGCGCAACCTTCAGTGCAAAATCACAAAGTTTCTGATTTATGTCGCAGTTTCCACCATTTTCCTGCATGACAGCAACTAACCTAGAATCACAATTATTTCTCCTCTGATTGAGGCCAGTTGCATGTCTCAAAGCAGCAGGACTACCATCAGCACTTTCAACTTTCACCTGCCTGGAAGTAGCTAATTCAGGATAAGAATTATTTCTCCTCCCAATAAGGCCACTTGGATGTCTCAGACCATTAGAATTAGCATTGGAATTTCCACCGTTTGCCTGCCCAGAAGTCACTAACTTGGAATCTGAATTATTTCTCCTTCCATCTAGGACAGTCGCATCCCTCAAAGGACCAGCTCTCATATTTTGCATGATAGCATTAGCAGGCTGCTCAGAAAAACATATCATAAGCTCAGTTAAAGAAAGGAGAATTTAGAATGCAAGACTTGCAGTTGTTTTGCAGTATTTCTACTCATGAGTTTATGGTTTCCCCTGACAAAAATCTAAAATAAGGGCATAGTCGTTTTAACCTTATCTGCTTTTGGAAGATTTTCACCCCTTCAGGATTCAATGACAAAGTAAAAAGTATACTTCTGCCACTAGCAGTAGCTTTTGTACTGACTTTAAAATCTGATATGCACGTTTAAATCATCTCAATGCAGTGGCCAGTTTCACATCTACAAGCATCTGGGTGCCCAAGTCTCTAACAACAGTATTTTCCAGATGTTCATGGTAGGAGGAAGACATCAATAAAAAAAGAATCTTTTCTGAGACCCTAGGTGTGGATGGATGACAGTTGTAGGCAGTAACGTTATAGGTTTGAACCAAAGTTGGCTTCGATCCATATAATTACCACTAACACAAAAAAGACCTTTATTTTCAAAAATAATTGACCTTTTACATCTTTATTATGCTCTTAAGATATTTCATCTTGTTTATTTTTAAGTCTTAAATCTGGTTTTAAGATGTTTGTGTCTTCATCTAAAAGTTGACATGTTATATATATATATATATATATATATATATATGTATGTATATTCAAAAAATGCCCTGTAAAATTAATGTATTTACATTTTCACTTAAATTGAAAATTAAAGATGGTGACAGGCTGACAGCTGCAGAGAGGCCAGAGGTGTCCAGTTGGAGGAGTGGCAGCCGTAATTCTTCTTTGAAGCAGCAGCCAGTTCCTTTTTATTAGATGAGACCATGGCCTCCTTATAGTTTGGATGGGGGCTGCTACTGGCTTCCTTGTCTTGGGGGAGGCCACTGACTCCTTTCTTCAAGGAAACCGCCAGCCTCAAGAGAAAGGACTAGACCAAAGGTCCCTTTGCGTTCTTTGGAAGGACATGCCATCCTTTTCCTTCCCCTTGTCCTAAATATGGAGGAGGCTAAGGGGGCCCCCCCCATTATTTTCTATCTTTTTTTATAGAATAACAATGTGATATAATAATTTTTTAAGAATATTAATACAAATAATTTAGATTTATTTGAATTATAAATATTATTACCAAAATAATGTATATTATGAAACTATATTGATTTTTACATAATTTTATTTAGGCTAATTAATGTATTAATGTCAACTATGGTGATTTCAGATGTTTTGCTTCATTAAAAAACAAATGACTTAACATTCATAACCAGAGAATTGAACAAGAAAAACAACCTATCATTAAGCCTTATGCATTCAAATCTATCAAAATAGTTAAATTAAGAATTATTTAGCTCAGACAAAAAACAAATGCAACCTAAATTGTGATATAATTAGAGCAGAGGAGAGAAAGCTGCTAGTACCTTGACCTTTTTACTGATATTTGCACTCTTTTCCATAGGATTCAGTGATGAATCGAAGATTAGAACATCTGCTGCAGATTTCTGATCTTTTGCTGCCTTAATGATTTTAAAATCTGAGATGTTTAAAGGTTTCTTCCTTTTGCAGTAAGTAACTGCCTGTTTCAAAGCATTTCTACTGGAATTCTTCATATTGATCTCTGCAGGCTGTTCATAGTCAATCTGTCAATGAGAAAAGTGTACACAAATATTACTAACATAATTTAAACTGTGAAAGAAATATTAACAATTCACGAAAAATTAAACCTGCAATATCTATTTCTATTAAGATTATTGATGTAAATTATAAAATCAGGAGGCAGATCCTTCCTTTCAGTCCTGATAATGCTCTGATGTGCCTGCTTTTTATCCTAAATGGCTAAATCTGATCTTATAAATCTTTAACTGGTAGCGTACACTTTCAAACTCCTTAGATTACACAAGATATGGATTGCAAAACAATTTTAGAATTACACTTGAAACCATGAAAATCTTAGAGCTTGCTTCACTACAGCACACTCGAACAGTTTTTCCTCACTGTCAGCTTTTAATCTAAACTTCTACAATGATATGTAGCCAACAAAAATTATGACAGAGCAGGAGCAACTACCTGAACCTCAACCAATTCTAGATTTTGTCTTCTTTCATCTGCAGACTTCATAGATAAATCTGGGGCCATCCTGCTCTTCTTGGGAGTAAAATCATGTTCTTTCCCTTGCCCCTTCCTAGAATCTTCATATTCAATGCCCTCCTGATGAGGGTGGCCAGCTGCCATTTCCAAAGAGTTTTGACTGAAATCACTGACAAGCTGTCCACAAATAATATAAGTCATCAAGAAGCAGCAATAAATCAGTAAAACTGCCAATTCCAAACTACACAGGCATTGAACAGGTCTCAGCACAAAGGTGTACTTGAAAATTCAATTTCATGTATCCAGGTGCTCAAACCCAAACCTGGAGTTTTTCAATAATCCCATCAAAACTTGCAAACCAGTAAAGAAGTGAAAGCATGAGGAGTTAGATTTTTCAGACCTTAACTGTTTCTGAACTATTTGTTTCATCCCCTTGAACAGTCAAAGATGTCTTTGACTCTGAACCACTTCCCACGGGAGTAATACTAAATTCTTCCATTTCCTCCGTCATGACGTCATCAGAACCAGAATTACAACATTTTTTCTTCTCCTCCAAATCTTCAGTGGGTTGTCCTTGAGAATCAGAGCTGTCCACAACAACCACATCCAGCGGCTGCTCATTCTTGAAGGAAAACATAAATTACCATGTCTCAGTTCATGGATGAAAAAGTACTTGTTTGGAATATATATGTGTGAAAGCAATACTAAAAGCAATTAAGAGGGAACAAAATCAATATGCTGACAACAAGAAAATTACAGTATGCACATCAGAAAATTAGAGTAAATAACTGACAGAAGGCTCCATAACAATGAAATAACTATCAAAAACATCCACCTCTGCCTACATCCAACAAAAGCTTCTTCCAAATTGTAAATCCTTTTCTTCTTTTCCCTCAAGACCTAAACCCCTCAGAACTTCCAAACAAATAACAAACGCCTCAAATCACCTAAACGAGATGCATTAAACTTTATATACCATCATTGATGGTCGAATTCAAAATTGCAAACTAAGCTAAAGGCTTCCTTTCCCATACATCATACTAGTTTTAAGTTCAAAACAGAGTTAGATTTCACACCATCGACAAAAAACCAATAAAACATTCTCAAGAACACGACGAACCTGCTTGATTTCCTCTGGGAAGAGATCACCAAGTAGAGCCTTCATTATTTCATGTAAACTCTCAGCAGGTTTGATTGACAAATGAACCTCAATATCATTATTCTTCAAACTCATTAATGAAGTACGAAGAGAATCAATGTTTTTCCTCAAAGCATTACAGGATATATCAGACCATTCTTCATATTCGAACCACGCCAATTCACTCTGAAGCGATACCAAATCTCTTTCAAGTTGGTCAATTTCACTATCCTCCTTGGTGATCAAGATCCTCAGCACCTGAATGCAATATTTCTCATTCAAAGCATCTTCTTCTATCACATCTACAAAATCATACAAGGAGTTTGTTTTAACAACCAAATAATAGAATAATAATCATAACAACCCGCACATATATGCTTACCACATCCGTAACCAAAGTCAGAGTCGCAAAGCCATCCAGGTTGTTGGACATAACTACTACTGTCATCTTCTACAGCTAAAACTAAATTGTTCATGTCAAATGCCATTGGAATAGCTCTTGAATCCTGAAATGAAATAACAATCATCCAAGACTGTAAACCAACAACAACACTCTTCAAATAATAACAAAGAATAATCAAATGAAAATTACAACTAGAACACGCGACAAACAAACAAACAAGTAATTAGATAGCATTCATGTTTAAAAGAGAAAATGAGAGAAAACGAGGGAATGTGGGAGCCAAACAGTACGGTTAGAGAGTACCTACCTGCAATTCGCTACACTCTTCCGGTTGGCAGCTCACATTTTCTAGGGTTTCGAGACGTGTCCGTAATTTTGAGGGGAGTGAAGAGAAAAGGCTGCTGACTGAAAGCGACTCTCGGAGAGACAAGAGGGGACGGGAGGGTCAGGGACATTTGAGGTATTAAAATGATTTTCAATGGGCAATATTGGGAACTTTGGTGACGTGGACAACGTAGGGGTATTTTGAAGACTCGTAGACCAGTAGTCGTAGTCTTTGTGGTGGGGGCCTGTAGCAGGTCAGATTCCTTTTCTCCGACTCTTTTTATAGGGTACTTCATTCTCAACCGTCGATTTAGCTTGCCTGCCAAAAATGATATAATCTGAGGGTGAATAAACGATCGGGTATAGTGGGGTCCAGTGGAGTCAAGAAAAGTTTTGATGTTTTCGTTTAATTGTACAGCCGCCTTTTTTATTGATCGGTCTAGGATGGAATGGGATGGCAAGATAGTAAATTAAGAGTCTAAAATTTTTCTCCTATTTTTTTTTAGAAAAAAAACAAATAATAATTATCGAGTTTCGGTATTTTATATATATAAAAATAAGGGAAAAATCATTTAGTCCCTAACTTTTGAAAAATGATTAAATTTTTAACTATATTTTAGAAAATGATAAAATGGACCCTAACATTTCGAAGAAATGTCAAATTAATCCTTCTCGTTAGTCAACTAATGATCAAACTTAACGGATGACATGATGTATAAGGGTAATTTTATCATTTTAGGTGTTAAAATGATCTTAAAAAAAAATTAAGAAAAAAGTTTAAGGGTTCAGATTATTTTAATCCCTAAAATGACAAAATTACTCTTGTACAATATATCATCTATTAAGTTTGACCGTTAGTTGACTAACGAGAATGACTAATTTGACACTTTTTTGAAATGTTAGGATCCATTTTGTCCTTTTCTAAAACATAGTTAAAAATTTGATCTTTTCCCAAAAGTTAGGGATTAAAATGATTTTTCCCTATAAATAAATATTTGAATAAAGCTGAACCTTCAATTGTATATTGATGTATCCAAACATATTCCATCGGTTTCACTAATATTGTCGAACAGCAGTTGGTGCTGCGTGTGTGATTGTGTAACCGTGTTCCTCAAAACGCATTTTTCGATTGTTTCCTTGGGAGAACCGAAATATTAGGTTGAAGTTACTACGGCTCATCATCCAGAAACCTCTCCTTTGATGAATGATCATCCTTCAAGTAGTGACTTAACCTGCCAAAATATTTTTGTGGTAACCAACAAATATTTATTGTAAACATTAGATATAGGAACTGGATCAATAAGTCCTTAATTGTGTAAAAAACAGAAGATATTGAAGTCCCAACCGACCGAAACGTATTGCAAATGCATTGATTGATCAAATGAATTGAATGCCAAAAAGTTATTAAAAAAAAAAAAAAACTTATCTAACGTCTAACAAAAATAACATGACAGACAACCTATAAATTAAGGTATCAACAAAACCACCCAAAGCCACATATATACCAACATCAACAACATTAAACAGTCTCTCATAGATATATAACAATGCTGAACAACAACTGGTTTGTGGTGGCTGTTCTCTTGTTGACAGCAATATTCATGGTCACACCGGGGATTGCTCAAGATGATGATGATGAATTTTGGGAAGCTCCAGCACCCTCTGAGCCTGCACCAATGTTGGAATTCATCAAGGACTGTTCACAGAAAGTGAGTGATGCGTGTGGAGAGAGGGTCTTCGCCAGCGTGTTTGGAGACGAAGCGTTCCCTGATAGTTGTTGTGGTGACCTTCTGAGGTTGGGCAAAGCTTGCCATGAAAGCATGGTCAACTATTTCATTTTGTTGCCTACCACTCCTTTTAACGCTGCAGAGATTAAGCCCAAGAGCGAGCAGCTGTTTAATAACTGCCTCCAAATCACTCCAATCTAAAATATTATATATATTCATTTCATTTGAAGAATTGTATCAATTCTAAATGAATAATTAATGAAATAAGGGTAGGCGTATATCTTCAAAGTAATATTTGAAATTTGATATTAAATTTTTAATAGTTAAATTACTTTAATTTGCATGATTTTTTTTTTTTGAATTAAAATTTTATGTTTCACATGTTAAACTATTTTTATGTTCATCCGGTTTTATATAATGTTTGTGATGAAAATTATTTAGTATTTACAATTGCTTTTATTAATATTTAAAATTACTTTGATTTTGATTTAATTTATAAATTATGCCCAACATAATGTATGTTTTGAGTTGTTATTATTTTTTGAGTAGATTGCATTAACTTTCCCTAATTTTATCACTAATTGCAATGCACTCTAAGATGTTGATTTAATTGTAATGAAACTGAATTAGGCCTTTGATTAATGATTGACCATCGTTGGGCTCAATAGCTTGTGGAAAGTTTATGTTTCCACCCCAATAAAAAAAGAAATTAAAAAAAAAAAATCAAGTTAAAAAAATGAAGATCCAGATTGAATTTTTATAGATATATTTCTCCTTCCATCAGCAATGTAAGTCCCATTCTAAAGACCCATTTAAACCTCTCCATAGATGAGAAGGTCCTATGGGTAGAGGGTAACAATAGAGATCGATGGAGGTAGAGATCTAATTCCAATTTTTTTTTAATTTCTTTTTTCTTTTTTAAAAAAATACCTACCCATTGTGGAAGCAGATATCTCAATTTTTATTTGGATTAAATGTAAAAACTTCCTCTACACTTTCGACTATTGTGTACCTGGAGAAAATCTGTTTATTCAAAAATCTCCCATGCCACTTAACATCATTAAAATTTGGGATATTGTGAAAATAACTCTGAAAAATAAACTAATTTGAATTTGAACCTAATTTTCATATTATTAGTTAAACTACCCCTGCCATTGAAAATTGTGTTAACAGTGTTAAAATTGAAGGATAGAGAGGTAATTGCATAAATAAATTCATTTGTTAAATAAAATAAAATGAGAACCAAATTATCTCTAAAACTTATAACAATAAGTAAATACACAAAACCCCCATAAGGTAAAACTTAATGCAAGCAAAAACACTTTCCCATTTTAATAAGGTTTAAAAGACAGAAGACTATTAAAAAATAATAATAATAATAATAATAATAAGATAGAAGACAAAATCAACTATGAATATCAAAGCAAAAATTACTCCAATATATAAAACAACTGGCAATTATAGTTTTGAATATGTGCACATTTGCATCACATGTCCCAACTTCAATGGGGTTTCTATGTTCCACAAAATTGAATTGCAGTATTTGAACATAACTTACATTACTTCGACGGTCAAATCTAAGAGTATGAAAATGAAGCCAAGGAGGCAGATCAAAAGCTAGCATTCTACCTTGCCATGGTTGGTGCTCTAACAAAATTGGGTGAAGATAGTTCCTATTAACAATGCCAGACCCTACCAAAATACTGCCTCCAATATTGGGAAGTGGACGAACTAGAGCTTCAGTACTAGGCCAATTGGACAATGATCACTACCACAAACATCAGGAAGAATGTATGAATCATGAACTCTGTCAGCTATGGGTCCTGAGACAAGGAAGTAGTCAAGCCGCCACCCTGTTTCAGAATGCAGTGCAACCAGCTATCATAACAAAGCAAATAAAGTGGAAAGTGTATGGTAAGTATTAAACTTATAAATGTTAACAATATTCCAAGGTACAAGGATTATCCTGAAGGCAAAGAATTTGGTTATATGAAACTGTTTTAAACTGTTTAAAGCAATGAAGAAAAGGGAGGGATAAAAAAAAAAAACTACTCTTGTGCAATAGCTAAAAATAGATATATATATATATACACACACACTCATGCCATGTACCTCTATTTGTTTTGCGGGCACCATGCCGATAACCCCAATAAGTGTAGGCCACAACATCAGGATGTTGTGCTCTAAATGTATCCACAAATCCCTGAGATAGGAAATTTGATCCAAATGATTGTCTTTCTTCATCTGTAAAGCCAGCACTTCTTCTATTTCCCTACAAATTCGTGAAAACATTATGGAACTTAGCTCAGAACATGGAACTGGAAGTCAATTCTAAAATTTGGAAAAATAAGAGGCTGCAGTAGTGCAGTGGCAATGAGTACTATGTCATCATAATTGAGGTTGCTATATTCACCTTTCATTGATATTTCTAAATACATTAAATCTGTGTTCAGGGCAGATGTCCAAGGGCTTTCCTAACTTTATTGCATACATTACAATCAAAGAACCAAACAATTATAAGGATTGACACACAACATAAACTTTTTCAGATCGACTTACAGCAGGATTAAAAATGTCTATCTCTTGATGAGCACAATTCAGATCACCTGTCAGGATGACAGGCTTCTTCTTTTCCAGCTCCTGAATGGAAAGCATCATTAGCATTGGGTTGTTGCATTGGAATCACTTCATATCTAACAAAGTAATTTATGAAGCAAAAAAAGCACAATATCGCACTCATTAAAAAAAATGACACATACAAATTAGCACACTATATTATGCATTTTTAAAGATTGGTGCGTGCTCTTTAAATAACATGTAACTGTAGTGGCAAGTTAGGCAGGACCAAAAATGAATAATAATACTTCTGATTCTTTAAAAGGGGAAAAAGCCAGCATAAACATGCACTTGTGGACTTCCCTCCAAGATGGTTTTGTATTAGAAGCTATGGCATTTAACAACTTATATTTTATTCAAAAGAAGAGCACAAAGAAAAGGAGAATGTTGAAATGCTTACTTTCATGTAGTGGCTAAGAGACGGATCCCATTCAGTAATTCTGTATGGCTGTAATCAGAAGCAAAGCCATCAGTTCAACAACAATCCTTTTATGAATAAAATAAGCTAGTGACATAATTAAAGATTCTTAAGGTCATACCAGTCTTCTCAAGCCATCTCCGGAATTAGGGACATAGCAGCTAATTAAATAAAATGAATCGAACTCTGCTGTCAGAACCCGTCCCTCACTATCATGATCTGCTATGCCAAGGCCATATGTGACTGAAAGTGGCTTTACCTGTCCACAACTGCAAGGTTTTAGAGGCAAACATTTGCAAAAGTATGATTAAGTCATAAAAAACTAGTAACCGACTAGCAGAAAGTTTACACTTTGAAATTATAAAATAAACACAAAACAACGATTAACCCTGGTAATTAAAATGTCACAGAATTAAAAGATTACTTTATTAATTAGCATTTGCAAATCAGTCTAACTTCTTTTTTTTTTTTGGTAATCATAAAGAACTAGTTTTTATGTTAACTAAAGATATTTTGTGTATTTGGTATTAATTTTATTCTCTAAATCACAAAAAACCTCCAACAAACAAATTTTAGTTATCATTATGCTCCATGTCATCATTCATCAAACAAATTTCATTGTTAATTTTTATTATTAATTATAACCATGGTCAACGAAAATATTAAAACAGTAAATATCTCACAGTTCAAATTCTTATAACAGCTATTCTTATAAACTAAAAGATGGTCTAAAACAAATTTAAGGGATTTTGTGAGACAATCTACAATAACAAAAAATGTTTAAGGTAACTAGAATAACCATTCAGCAGAAATTATTAGTTACTGAACAAGAACAGACTCCTTGCAGCTAGGCAGAATGACTAATGCCATAGGTATTCCACAAGTGAGAATACATGATCTGTAAAGACATTCACCGTCTGCCTTCTAGTAAAATAAATGAAAAGAATAAGCATACCCGTGAGATGATTGCTGTACCAGAATAACCAAGTTTTGAAACACTACAAGTCCAGAAGCTACTCTCATATCCATCTATAAGAGACTCTCCAATTGATTCAACATCTTTTTCCTGTTCCCAGGATTAAGACACATTTAATACAAAATGAACAATAAACAACTATAACAAAAGCATCTAGGTAATGAACATTGCCAGAAGCAAAATACTCACAACTTTAACACATTCCAAACAGGGTAAATATTATAGCTGATAAAGTTACATCAAAGAGTAGTATGCAGAGTGTAATACACAGGCTTCAAGCATTTTTTCCAAGTTTGGCAGCAATAGATGTTCAGATGTATCAACATACTTGCCTGCAATTTGGTCTCTTGCAAGCATAATACATCAAAATCTTCCCTTTGCGCAAGCTGCAGTGCAGAGAATCCCTCTGACTTCAACAATGCTCTTAAGCCATTGACATTCCAAGAAATAAGCTTCATAGACTTTGTATCCATAGAAGGAGGCGGAGGTCTCATATTACTTGGATTATAAGGAACCCATCCTTTTTGAGGCTTCTTATGGGCAAGGATCGTCCAAGGTTCACTTTGATTCGTTGATAGTGTAACTGCATTACCTGATGTAACTAATTCATTATCAATCTCAGAATCATTAACAATTGTGCAGTCTATGCACACCGTCAAATCCATTAGAACAGATTACAAGTCAAAGCATACGTCTGAAAGAAAGAGAGTAGTTCCATACAGGAACAATGATTGCATTAGACTATTACTTAACATAAAAGAAGCACAAATACTCTATATGTTTATCCTTAAGTACCTGAATTCTCATCAGATGTTACTGATAGCTTTCGTTTTGTTCTTACTATTTTGCCATCAACTTCAACAGTTTTATCCTCAATTGGTGATTGTTTTACCTTTCTCTTACTCTTTTGAGGTACAGAAACCTCTGAAGCAGAGCCCTCTTCTTGAACTTGGTTCCCAATAGATAAATTTTTACCCTTCCTTTTCACAGACATACTTTTTGAAGAATTAGAGGTTACTTTCCATACTTGCAAATGGGAGACTTCATCTGCACATACAAAGAATTCCCCCCTTAGAATTGAGCAACTTGGCAATGAACCCCTATGTTCTGGGGAATAACAGATGAGACAAGAAAAAGCTAGACCCAATAATTAATTGTTTTCAAAATCTGTTCTTTTGGTTTATCTTATCAAATTGACATGGTCACAAATATTGCTAGAGAATAGAAATGTATTTTTACTAATAAACAGTTCACCTTCTGCCTTTTTGGTCACAAAACTCTTCAAGGCATACACAAGATCATGTTTACAACCTTTGGCAGGGACCCCAATGCTCCTGGAAATTCACAACAAAATAGAGCAGACTGAAAATGTAATTTGAAGAACTGCTTTAAATTGAATGGAATGGTTCACACAAGAACCATATAAACAAAGGTTAAGTGAAAAAAAATAAATAAAATAAACAACTGAAGCTTGTTGAATGCATCGTATTTCAAAGAAAGATGCTTCCTGTGGTGCTGTCTTCATGAGCCACCCAAAAGGAAACACGCAGGACATATAATGTATGGCTCTTCTCACTATGACATGTGCACAACATAATAATACAATCGACATGTTTGTAGCTGTGGAAATCAAGTACATCAAATGCCAAAATCATGTTTTTGTATCTCAAGTCTTAAAAATTCTGCTTACCTCAATGTAGTTCTGAGTTGTTGAACTGTCATGACATCAATTTTTCCAGGATCATCCCTAATACTTTGAAGTTCAATGTTACTTTCCTAAACACCATTTAAAAAAGGGTATCAGTGTCTAGAAAACTTATAGACAAATAGATAAATCAATCACAACCTTGAGAGAATTGGGCTTATAGTTCTACCAATACTTTCAATTTGGCACCTTAATTACTCCTTTAACCTCAACATCTTCCAACACATTAACCATTACCAATCTATCCAAAACTACGACTATGAGACATTAAATAAACTAAGTAAATAAATGGAGTAAATATGAGCAAGCAACCTTGACAACTCCCTGATCAGAATTTAGGCTTCTACCCATTATTCCTTTCACTTTCTTAATGGGCTTGAATGAGCCTATTGCCCTTGCTGCAGTTTTAGTTTTCAGATTCTGTGGAGTCACCCCGAAGCTGCTTAAACAAAACAAAATTCACAGTAAAATAATATATTATAGGGTTGGAGAGCAAGATAATGAGAGAGCAGAAGAGAAAATACCCTACTTGATGAAACCTCTCAACCCTACTTGCAAGACCTTATTCATTTCATGGAGCAACTCCTACTAACAGCGAAACCCCAAAAAAACCGCCAAAAAACGCTTTTATGTGATACATACGTAGGACTTGCATTTTATTAAAGAATTAATTGTAAAAAGCCCTTAAAGTTTCAACTAATTCTTGGATGGGTGGAGAAAGATGTGTTTATTCAAAACCGTCCCCTATATTTTAACATTGTTAGTTTGTTTTGACCATAAGAGGACTGTTATGTCCTTAAACTGATTTATTCTATTTTTGAAAACGTAAATGTACATGAGAGAATATTATGATGGAAATATTAAATTTTTAACACATAAATATTAAAGGAATTTTACAACTTATAAATTTAATTTTTCATCTAATTAGTTCACGCTTACTCACATAAGTTTAGCTCATCGGTGAGCATGAAAAAAAAAAAAAAAAGAACGAAAAAGAGAAGAGAGAAAGTGAACATAGAAGAGGGGTATGAGAGAGAAAACATAAAAACAAAGGAGAGAAAGAGAACAATGAAGAGAGAGAGAGAAAGGAGGAGAGAGAATGATTGAGGTAGATTTCTGCAGCGTTCTTCTACTATGTGTTGATATATATATCTTATTCATTGCAACACTAGTGTGTAAGTTGTAAGTCTCTTTCGCAATACATATTCTCTATGTGTTGCGTTTGATGATAATAGACAATACATAATTATTGTGTGTTGCGAAAACTCAATTTATTTGTTATATTCTTCTTATACTTTTACTAATTTAGGTAACAATCACACTATTTAAGTACCTTGCATACATCCTCAATCTCTTGGATCATTGAGTTAGAAGCTTCATACCATAATACATGAAAAGCACATAATTTCCAATCTTATATTCCATGTTTAGGAAAAGGTAAACAAAAGGTTGGCTAAGATTCTTGTATATATATACAGGCATATATATATATATATATATATATATATCTTTCCGTGGGAAAGGTTTTATTTCATTGTCATTCTCCTTTTGATGTTCTTCATGTACCTTAAATTGCATGCAATTTTCTCTTTGTCAGCAAAGTAACACAGTCTTTAAATTGTTTAGCCATTTTTTATCCAAATTTTGACATTTTTCAAGCCCTAACTAGTTATTCAAATTTTGCCTAAGATTCTTGTATATATATATATATATATATATATACACACACATATATATGTATATATATATATCTTTTCGCGGGAAAGGTTTTATTTCATTGTCATCCTCCTTGAAACTATTTGATGTCTGTTATGCCCATTTTCTCGATTTGACTAAATGGGTCAGTGTAAGCCCAATGGACTTGAATAGGAGTAGAGGCCCAGAAGACCCGAACATCATATCGCAGTTGCAAGCCCGACCAGCCCGCGAGGCCGTTCAGGTCTCGAGCTCGCAATAGCTTCCAGACCGCCCAAACGTACCTCCTGTCCACATCACCAGCTCGTTCAGCTCGCGAGACCGCTCAGGTCGCGAGCTCGCAGAAATCTCCAGACCGCCTGACCACCTCTCCTGGCCACGTCTGCGCCTCTACAGCATGCACGACCTGATTGACCGGAGGACTTATTCAGGAGATATCGTATACAGCAAGTCATCAGAGTCACCAACTCTCATGATTTCCCATCGAAAACTGCCTACACCATTACCGAGAAGCATTCAATGCGGCGACTATACAATTAATGAAGGAAAGACCTCTCCTGGTGTATTAAATAAAGACGTGTGCAAGTATAGAATAATTATTACCTTTGACAATTAATGCAGCATGGCTATGTCAGGATTAGTTGTAAATAGTCATTGCATGTATTGTGTATTAGATTCTTTTGTATTTCTTTTTGTCATCTCTCCCCCTCCCCTCTGTAAATACTGGAGATCTTTACTGTACAAACAAGCTGAAAAAATATTAGAGTATCGTCACTCTACCGAAATTACTCCAGAGTGGCCGTGACGTAGGCGCAGTCGCCGAACCACGTAAAAATCCTTGTGTTTTGCATTCTTTTTTCTCCCTCTTGTCTTTATTGATCACCCCATTAAACTCACTGAACAACCACGACCAACATTCCTTCGACTTAACTAAGCTCCACCAACCTTAAACCTCATTTACTGCTCATTTATCACACTCCCGTCATTACTATCGCTCATTAATTACCTCGCTTGCAGTCTGGGCCCCAGAATCTCTGGGTTGACTGTTTCCGAACGTCAACATCTTTTGGCACTAGAAGGAGGGTCCAACAACGACCTGGTAATCTTTCTCCAGTTGTTACTTCACATTTACTTACATTTGTTTGTTATGGCTAGAATCAGGGCAACGAGGAGTGTCGGAGTGGCAGATGAGCGACCTGAAATTCGAGAAGATCAGCAAAGCGCCTCTCCTTCCAGAGACGAGGTCGCTCAGGAGTGGCAGCAACGCCAACGAGCTCTAGAAGATACAGTAAAGGAATTGACAGCAACGGTTAGGACGTTGGTAGAAGTCCAAGCCCGTACTGTGCAGAGACAGGTGGAGGTCGCACCGCCGAGGAGAGCTCGCCAGTGGCTTTCAGAAGAAATCCCAACTCCAGAGGGAGTAGCTGCTAGGGATAGGTCGCTGACAGAAGAGTCAGTTCGCTCCTCAAATTTAAACCTAAGGAGAGCCAGGAGACGGAACCAAGAGTAAGGAATCCCACCTCACCCGAATGAGATAAGGGTGAGGGTGAGCCACGAAGGCGATGGGCACGTGGAAGGTAGTCGTGGGCAGGAACGAGCTCGCGAGCGCCGTGCAGGTCATGAGCCTGAGCCGCGGAGGGCCGCCAGCATGTAGGAACCCTCGGCGAGGAGAGCACGAGCAGATGGAACCCCAGTAGGGGATCTTTAACCCAAGACCCGATGGTAGAGAAATTATTACAAAAGGTCCAGCAATTGGAGGCTCGACCTGGAGGCCAGAACAGGGAAGAGCGAAATGACCGCAGGGTGCCATTCACTTGGGAGATTGAGACAGTACCCTTTCCAGCAAAGTTTAAGCTCCCCAGCATTCTTTCATACAGCGGCAGAACTGACCCTTATGACCATCTGGACGCCTTCAATGTGCAGATGGATCTCCAGACGGATGACCCGTTGGTCAAATACCGAGTGTTCCCAGCTACTCTGGGAGATGCTCCGCGAGCTTGGTTTAAAGGCCTTCCAGCCCGTAGCATCGGAAGCTGGAGAGAATGTCAGAAGAAATTCCTAGATCAATATAAGGCCTTGAGGAAGCAGCTCGTGCCCACCTGTCACCTCGCCACCATCTTCCAGAGACAAAACGAGTCCCTGAAGGATTACATCACTCGGTTCAGAGAGAAGGTGAGTAATGTGGAAACGCCCTCTGACGAGAGTATTCTGACAGCCATTTCTGCAGGGCTCAGGAAGGATGAGAAATTATACGAAAGCATATACAAATCCCCGGTGAAGGATCTGGGGGAGTTTTATGAAAGGGCTGCCAAGGAGATCAGGTGGGAAGAAGCCTTTGGAGCCAAGAAACCCAGCAGTCAGTAGGGTGAAGCGAACGATTCTCACCGCGAGAAGAGGAAGAGCCATGGCGGAGATAAACCGGGGGAACAAAGACACCAGTCTACCAATGTTATGGCAAAGCGGGTTAGACCTGAGCCAAGGAGGGAGCGACCTTGGCATTAGAGTCGATATGAAAGCTACAGTATGTTATCGGATAGGCAGGACAGGATCTTCGTCGCAGAGAGAAACAGAGAGAACTTCGGGAAGCCACCCCCGATAGGAGCTCCCAACCGACGTCGGGACCCGATGAAATACTGTGTCTACCATAATAAGAACGGGCACAATACGTCCGACTGTTGGCAGTTGAAAGATGCCATTGAAGATTTGATAAGGCGAGGCCACTAGGGGAGTATGTTGTACAACCTGCTGGCAAGCGATCTCAACATCAACGATCTCAAGGCCAAGACCAGCAGCCCGAGCAATAGCAGCCTCAGCGAGCTTTAGAGCCCGAGCGTGAGCCCGCCATAAGAACAATTTTCACTATTATGATGGGCCGCATATGGCAGGTACTTCAAACAGGTCGCACCAGAGGTACGTAAGGAAGGCCAACCACACCTTGCTGGCAGAGTATGGAGGAGCAAAGGGACTTACCAAAAAGGCCAAGATGTCCTCGGATAGCATTATGTTCACGGAGGATGACGAGAGGGGAGTACACTAGCCCTACAACGATGCAATTGTAGTCTGGGCCCAGATCAGTAATGTCGAAGTACGAAGGATAGTGATCGACACTGGCAGCTCGGTCAACGTCATGAATAAAGATTGCTATGATCAGATGGGGCTAGGAGTTGAGCAGTTGACACCCTCACCGGAACCTCTCTATGGTTTCACTGGAGATGTAGTGATACCGGTGGGCCAGATCAGATTACCTCTCACCCTTGGAGAGCCGGGCCGGCAAGCCACAGCCCTCACAGACTTTTTGATTATCAACAGTCCGTCAGCATACAACGTGGTCTTGGGGCGACCTTTGATGAACGAGCTGGATATGGTCATTTTCACCAGGACATTGACGGTCAAGTTCCCAACTCCCAACGAAATAGGCTGTGTCAAGGGGGAACAGCACCTGGCCAGGCGATGTTATGAAGACGCGGTGAAGATGGGGTTCGAGGAAAGAAAGTAAATGTGGTTTCAGGTGGCCAACCACAAGCTATCTCTAAAGCAGGGGTGAGCAACGACCTTGATCCACGTGAGGTGGACGCAAACAGGTCTACAAAACCTATTGAGGAGCTGGAAGATGTACAAGTCAGTGAGGCAAACCCAGAGAGATGCTTAAAAGTAGGGAGAGACTTGTTGCCAGAAGTGAAGGCCGAGCTCGCAAACTTCCTGAAGATGAACCTTGATGTCTTCGCCTGGAATCACGAAGACATGGTGGGGATAGATCCTGATGTCATGTGCCACAAACTGAATATAGATCCCTAGCGTAAACCAATCCGCCAGAAGAGGAGACCAATGACCCCAGAACGCTATGCAACTCTGAAGGAGGAAGTCGAGAAGCTGCTGGCCAACGGGTTCATCAGGGAGGCACGTTATCCAGTTTGGGTCGCGAATCCAGTCCTGGTGAAGAAAAAGAACGGGAAGTGGAGGACGTGTATTGACTTCACCGACCTGAACAAGGCCTGCCCAAAAGATAGTTTCTCATTACCCAGGATTGATCAGCTGGTAGATGCGACGGTAGGGCACCAACTCCTGAGTTTCATGGATGCCTACTCAGGATACAACCAAATCCCCATGAGCCTGGAGGACGAGGAGCACACCTCTTTTGTTACTGATAGAGGATTGTACTGTTACAAGGTGATACCCTTCGGGCTAAAGAACGCAGGAGCGACTTACCAGCGGCTGGTCAACACCATGTTCCAAGAGCAGATTGGAAAGATGATGGAGGTGTATGTAGATGATATGCTGGTGAAGTCCCAAAGAGCCGCAGATCATGTCCGCGACCTAGATGAAACGTTCAAAGTCCTCAGGAACTATCGGATGAAGTTAAACCCCTTGAAGTGTGCCTTTGGGGTAGTATCCAGTAAGTTCCTTGGTTTTATGGTGAATAGTAAGGGAATAAAGGCCAATCCGGAGAAGATCAGGGCACTCGTGGAGATGAGATCCCCCTCCAAAATCAAGGATGTGCAGAGCCTCAGCGGTCAGGTCGCGGCCCTTAGCCGGTTCATCTCGAAGGCTACTGATAAGTGCATGCCCTTCTTCGAATCAATAAAGAGGGCCAAGAACTTCGAATGGACTAAGCATTGTGAAGAAGCATTCCAGAAGCTGAAAGCATACATGGGCCAAACTCCTCTTCTATCCAAGTCAAAGGAAGGAGAAAAGTTGTTCTTGTATTTGGGTGTGTCCGAACATGCTTTGAGCGCAGCCTTAATGAGAGAAGAAGAGAAGATGCAGCTGCCAATGTACTATATCAGTAAGAGACTGGTCGACGTGGAGACTCGGTATTCACAGATGGAGAAGCTCGCATACTGTCTGGTGACCGCCTCGAGGAAGCTGCGTCCTTACTTTTAGGCTCATCAGCTAGAGGTCCTCACGCAATATCCCCTCAGGCAAATCCTCCAGAAAGCAGACACTTCAGGCAGGCTCCTCAAATGGGCCATCGAGCTCGCCCAGTTCGACATAGAGTATAAGCCTAGAACAGTAGTCAAGGCCCAAGCCCTCGCAGATTTCATTGTTGAATTTACAGGGCTAGTACCAGAGCAGGATGAGCTACAGGTGGACAAACTTGGGAACTATATGTGGATGGATCCTCCAACGAGCACAGCTCAGGGGCTGGAATAATGCTGATCAGCCCAGAAGGCCACAAGATCCTTAATGCCTTAAGGTTCGGATTCCAGGCGACCAACAATGAGACCGAGTATGAGGCGTTGCTCATCAAACTCCGTCTAGCAAAGGAGGTGCGAGCTGAACAGGTAAAGGTCTTCAGCGACTCCTAACTTGTCGTTTGCCATGTCCGGGGAGAGTACCAGACCAGGGGACAGAAGATGTCAGAGTACCTCCAAAGAGCCAAGGAATTGCTGGGGGCTTTCCAAAGAATCGAAGTGAACCAAATCCCCAAGGCTCAGAACTTTCATGCAGATGTCTTAGCTCACTTGGCGACCTCCCAGGATGCTGATCTCTTGGAGTCTATACCTGTGGAATTCCTACCGACTCCAAGCATTGAGGACAAAGAGGTGATGATGTTCATGCAAGTCCGGCCTAACTCCTGGATGAGCTCGTTATTAGGTTATATGCAAGAGGGGAAGCTGCCGGAGGACAAGCTGGAAGCTCGCCGTTTACGAGCTAAGGCAGCCCGATACTGCATTTATGATGATAGGCTGTACAAGAAATGATTCTCGACCCCGCTGCTGCGATGTATAGATGATGAGGACTGTGAGATAGTGCTGAGGGACATTCATGCAAGTCATTGTGGGAACCATGCAAGAGCATTATCCTTAGCTCAGAAAGCCCTCAGACAGGGGTTCTACTGGCCGACTATGAAACAGGATGTCATAGATCTGGTGAAGAAGTGTGATAAGTGTCAGAGGTTTGCCAAAGTCCCACGAGCTCCACCAACTTACCTCCAACAGATGGTGAGTCCGTGGCCTTTCGCAATCTGGGGAATGGACCTCATCGGACCCTTACCCACAGCTCGAGGAAGCTGCAAACACGCTGTAGTTGCTGTGGATTACTTCACCAAATGGGCCAAAGCTAAGGAGCTAGCAGAGATTTCCACCTCGAAGATAGAGAAGTTCGCCTGGAACACCATCATCTGCAGGTTCGGAATTCCTCATCAGCTTGTGACGGACAATAGGACGTAGTTTACCAGCGAGCAATTCATAGATTTCTGCAATGAGCTCGGAATCGTGAAAAGCTTCTCAATTGTGGACCACCCTCAAGCCAACGGTCAAGTCGAGGCTGTGAACAAGATCATCAAGCAGACTCTGAAGACCAAGTTAGAAGCAAGGAAAGGGGCCTGGGTGGACGAGTTACAGAAAGTCCTTTGGGCGTACAGGACCACAGCTCACGGCTCTACTGGTGAAACTCCATTTTCCATGGTCAATGGAACAGAGGCCATTATCCCAACAGAATTCGAAGTCACCAGCCAGCGAAGAGCCTCATTTCGACCTGAAGACAATGACCAGCTGCTTGCTGCCAGCTTGGACCTAGTCGAGGAGGCAAAGGAAGCAGCTCGCATGAGAGTAGCAGTGTACCAACAAAGAGTTGCCAGGTACTACAACAAGAAGGTGAGAGCTCGGAGCTACAAGGCAAGCGATCTCGTCCTGAGACTAGTCCTTTCTAAAGCTCGCAAAACCAGTGATGGAGCACTCAGACCTAACTGGGAAGGGCCATACCTCATCAAGAAGAGTCTGGAGAATGGTGCCTATCACTTAGCCAACATGGACGGATCGAAGCTACCCCGAGCCTGGAATGCTGAGCACCTTCGGCCCTACTATACATAAAACTGTCAGCCTACTCTAACTTTGTGCATGAGTTGCTTTGATGATTGTCTGTAAAAAATGCTTTCACTAGTTTTCTGTTGTATGTGTTATATATGATGCAGAAAGCAAACTGGTTGAACCAGCAAATGTACATGTTGAAAAGAGCGGATCTAATGAAATATCTTTCTCAAGAAAATGAGCTGCAATTTATTATTATATATAATATTATTCCTTGAAGATATTTGTGCAAACGTCCAAGGAATCACCTGCAATCAAAACAATTGCGTAAATGCTCGCCAAAGCTACATATATATTATCTGGCAAGAAATGCCAACAAATCTCATTCAAGGATTCTTCATTGGCCGATGCTCGGCCTAATTATATCATCCTCGCTGGAGAAGTTTACATCAACAAGTGACAGACTCGTTTTTTAGCTCGCAGTCGCTATATCCTGCGACCTACAAACTACTCGTGGATGTTACGAACTTCAACGATGTCGATTGTTGCAGATGCTTCTCACAACGCTCGATCTATGCTCGTAAACGGCTCATTGCCACGATCTATTCGAGCTACCTTAGAGCGACCTCGCGAAAAGAATTACCCCGCGACCTCGCGGGAGGGGCTATGGTCACGGCTCTCAAATATAAAGATACCTCGCAACCTAGCAAAAAGAATTACCCCGCGATCTCGCGGGAGGGGCTATGGCCACGGCTCTCAAATATAAAGATGTCTCGCTACCTCGCAAAAAGAATTGTCCCGCGACCTCGTGGGAGGGGCTATGGCTACGGTTTTCAAATATAAAGATGTCTCGCAACCTCGCAAAAAGAATTGCCCCGCGACCTCGTGGAAGGGGCTATGACTACAACTTTCAAATATAAAGATGCCTCGCGACTTTGTGAAAGGGGCCACCCATGATGAGTGCTTGACCCCGAATTGCAGGTACTACAACAGGCTGAAATTTCAAAGTTTAGGAAAATGCCACTCTCGAACACACTAAACGCCAGCGCAAGAGATAAGGCAAGAGAGTTCAGAACGAACACTCTACGAACAATAAGTTTATGCCTGTTTACCAAGGGTTGCCCAGTCATATTTTTTGCATAATCAAGTAATTTACTCGATTGAGATATACAAATTTAAATGCTTGCGAGCTATCCTGTTATTATTGTTATGATCCGTTGCAGGTCGCGAGCTCGTAAGTTAACCTGTTTTCACGATTGTGATTTACCTAACGGTCTTGATCATTCTTATTATTATTATGTGTGCTTATCACTTATACTTGACAATTGCTCATCGTGTAAGTAAGTCATGCATATCTACTTGTTCTACACTCGAATAAAATATTGAAACTTACAGGAAATTCAATGTCATAAATCCGAGCTAGGAGCTCATCGTCCAGACCTATGCAGTTAAAAATATATATAAAGTCCTCACAGAAGGAGGAAAGCTCAAATATTTCAATCAAAACAAATAAAATGAAGCAAGAAGAAAGCTAAAAATCTTTCTCTAAGTGCTGGCAGGCGCGTCCTCAGGAGCTGAAGGTTCCTCAGGAGCAGGAGGATCAAAAGGAGCTTCTGCTGGGGGCTCCGATGCAAAGACATCGTCAGGAGCAAGAGGATCAGGAGAGGCTTGTATTGGGGGCTCCGGTGCTGGTGGATCCTCGGAAGTTGAAGGTCCCTCAAGGGCTTGCTCTGACGAAGGGACTAGGACAGCAAATGGATCGACCGGACGAGCAGGGAAAGCACCACCATGTTGCGCGCCCTGAATGTTGGCAGCATGTTCCACAAACTCCTGTATCTGCTCGACAGCGAGCGGCCCAAAGAAGGAGTAGTCCAGATCCGGGTAGTGCTCCCACATGGTGAACAAGAAAACCTTTTCGTTCTCTGAAGCAGCCTTGTCCCGCTCTTAGGATATCTGGGCTGCAATGTTCCCCTCGATCTGAGCCAGCTTCTCCTCTACCCCGGCGAGCTTCTCCTTGGTTGAAGCCAGTTCCTGCTGTTGCTGTTTTACTTTATTCTCAGCAACCTTTGTTTTCTTTTGTGCAGCACTCAACTCGTCTTTGACTTGCTTCAACTCGCTATGGGTCTTGCTAACTTCAGAGGTAGCCGCCTCCCTACGAGCAATTTCTTGTGACAAGGCTGCATCAGCGTCTTGGAGCTTGGCTTCGAGCTTTCCATGCTCGTCCTGGAGGAGGTTCACTTCATCCTGTAACATCTTCTTCTCCTCCTCGAACTGCTCCTTGGCCAGCCTGAAAGCCTCTTTCTTACCAAGCTGGTCGTCAATCTCCTTCATCAGCTTCATTGCTGCCATGCCCAACTGAAAAGATAAAAAAGGGGTTAAAAATCGAAGTGGAGGAAAACCAAAGAGTGTGAATGGGCTTGAATCTTACTAGCGCTGCATGACGAGCTGCATAGCCCACGAGCTTCCGACCTGCGATCTCAACCTTCTGGAGCTTTGGGGTACGCTCCCTCATGACTTCAGGCACGAGATTCACGAAGCTACTGAAATATTCCATTTCCCTTACCGCATCAGGGTGCAGCCCGGAATCTGCCTGCGACTCTCCAGCAGACCCTGTAGATCGCTTAAGTGCCCCAGTACTCGGCTCTCTGCCAATAACGACTGCCCCGGGCTTATGGACTTCAACGACGCCCTTGCGCTTTGGGGCTGGGGGCTCAGCTATGGCCTTTCCTTTTCTCTTCCTGATGAGGGCCTCAGACTCTAGCGATGTTGAGTCCCTCTCGACAAAAACCCCAGTCCTCTTTGCTGGGAAAGGACTTTGCCCTCCAGATGGGCAGCCCGCTTCTGAGGTGTTGCCATCAACCTGGCCTAAGGAGAAGCCGCTGCAGCGGGCTGAGAAAGCACTCTCTGAGAAGGGTCCGAAGAAGTATCATCCACTTCAACGACCTCTGGCGCCTTGGACGGTGGGAGCGATCTGACGGAGGGAACGGACAACGCGAACCTTCGCATATTGTCCGAAGATGTGCTGGTGGACGTGCTCGGGGAATCCTGTGGCAAAGGTTGTGGTTCTGACTCGGACTGTTCAAGGGCAGCAAAGACTGAGCGAACCTCGCATCTTTCTCCTCGTATCCCCAGGTCCTTATTTATGTTCAAGAGGAGACTTGTGGCAGGTGGTGCGAGGCCCCGTTCTACCAGCTCACTATTTGTGGGAAAGAAATCGTCACTTGGTCTTTTGGCCGCCGCGTAAGTGTTCAGAATCGCGAGCTCATCATCATCAAGATCGTACTTAGGGGTGGCGACGTCTGCAAAGCAAAAACAAGCTCGTTAAAAAAAATAAAATAAAAATAAAAATTATATATATATATAAATGTGTATATATGTATGTATATATATATATTATTATCCTTGTGAACGTGTAACTATTTCTATGGGCTACGACTCTTTGGCTATCAAGATCCAGCACAAAACTCCTGTTGTGCAAACCCCCTAGCGAAATACATGTGACCAGAACTCAACGAGACTTATATTCTCCCACGTTGGACTTGGTGCAGTCCTGGGGCAGATATGCCCTATATTCGAAAGATTGACGGGGTGTAACGTAGTAGAGCCCGTCCCTTCGTGAGGCCTCCTTTTTATGGGTCCCCTTGAAGCTGAAAAGGCCGTGGATAATGCGAGGTGTAGGAGGCCCGAGCCCGTGTTTTATGAACGCCGCGGCCAAGGTAGTTATATATGCATACGAGTTCGGGGTCAATTGAAAGGGGGCGAGCTTCAGATCGTTCAGCAAATCCTTGAGATAGGCAGGAACTGGAAACCTAAACCCGAGCTCTATATGCTCGCGACTGATCGCCACGGAGCCCTCGGGAGGATTTGCAGCCCGATCACTGGCCTTGGGAACATTAGCTCAGCACCCCAGGGGAAGCTGAAGTCTCGAGCCCAAACTTCCAATATCGAGAGGGTCGTGCTCGAAGGCGTATGAATAAAGGGATGTCGGGTTTCCCTCTCTGCGGCCTCATCCCTTCCTGTGACCTCCTCGGTAGACTCGCTAGCTCACGAGGTCGCTGCCTCGATTCTCTAACCTGGCGCCTTGCCTGCCCCCTAGAAGCAGAAGCCCTACCGCGACCTAACATCTATAGCATAGAAGGAACGACATTAGAACGCTTACAGCATGCTGAGCCTAGCAAGCTACAGAAAAGAGTTCCTGGAGCTACTATCCTATGCGTCAGGTCGCACACTTGGCCACCAAAGGCTATAGAGACCCATGTACGTGGGCCCATCAGGTACTATGTCTTCCTAATGTTTATGTCATTAACCCTATGTCTACAGGTACCCTATCAGGTAGTACAGGGACATTTTAGTCAGAATCCTAAGCAACGTCAACAAATGACAAGGGTTCCAAATGAACCAGCACAATGCAAACAATCCACAAAGTACAATTCCTAACAAGGAAAAGTCCAAAAACGGACTTCACAGTTCAACAATGATATGGGACATTCAGACTGACAGCCAAGTCGCCCCTAGTGAACACAGAGACTCAGGCAACGAGTACGAGAATCTTTAAATACAAAGCAAACACACAACGATTCCCAAGCATGACATGGAAACAAAAAAAAAAAACAGATACTACAGACCAAAAACAAACCTTCAAAAAGTATGAAAAGGCAAGGTCAGGGAGAATTACCTGGCTCGTGCTGAAGATGGCGTGCTGGAGATGGTAACTGATCTCTGAAGCAACGAAGTCCGGAGAAGTTGTCAAGAGGTGGAAGAAGTGCAGAAGAAGTAGAGGAGAAAAATGGTGAAAATGAGGTGTTAGCGTCGTATTGAAGAATAAAAAATGGGAATCAAAAAAGACATCTGGATTATATAGACCTAGACGTCCATCCCTCAGCCGTCCGATCCAATGTAAAAGCATAACCGCCAAAAATCCAATGGCCCAGCACTAGCTTCGGTCCTGCGTCATCGTGCAATGTTAGTTACAAGACGTACGCATTTAATGCGTATGGTCCCAAGGCACGTTTATGGCTCCAACATCTGTGTGAACGCCACGTGTCAGCGGTTACAGAGCAGAAATTGAAACGACACTTAAAAGCTCGCAAATGGGCGCCAATCGTGTATTTGAATCAGCTCCCAGTCCGCAAAACACACTGAGAGCTGTGGGGCTTGTGTTATGTCCATTCTCTCGATTTGACTAAATGGGCCAGTGTAAGCCCAATGGATTGAACAGGAGCAGAGGCCCAGAAGACCCGAACATCAGGTCGCAGCTGCAAGCCCGACCAGCCCGCGAGGCCATTCAGGTCTCGAGCTCGCAATAGCTTCCAAACCGCCCGAACGTACCCCATGTCCACATCACCAGTTCGTTCAGGTCGCGAGACAGCTCAAGTTTCAAGCCCGCAGAAATCTCTAGACCGCCTGACCACCTCTCCTGGCCACGTCTGCGCCTCTACAACATGCATGACCTGAGTAACCAGAGGACTTATTCATGGGATATCATATATAGCAAGTCATCAGAGTCACCAACTCCCATGATTTTCCGTCGGAAACTGCTTACACCATTACCAAGAAGCATTCAATGCGCCGACTATGCAATTAATGAAGGAAAGACCTCTCCTGGTGCATTAAATAAAGACGTGTACAGGGAGAGAACAATCATTACCTTTGACAATTAATGCAGCATGGCTATGTCAGGATTAGTTGTAAATAGCCGTTGCATGTAACGTGTATTAGATTCTTTTGTATTTCTTTTTGTCATCTCCCCCCCTCTATAAATATGGGAGATCTTTACTGTACAAACAAGCTGAAAAAATATTAGAGTATCGTCACTCTGCCGGAATTACTTCAGAGTGGTCGTGAACGTAGGCGCAGTCGCCGAACCACGTAAAAATCCTTGTGTTTTGCATTCTTCTTTCTCCCTCTTGTCTTCATTGATCACCCCATTAAACTCACCGAACAACCACGACCAACATTCCTTCGACTTAACTAAGCTCCACCAACCTTAAACCTCATTTACTGCTCATTTATCACACTCTCGTCATTACTATCACTCATTAATTACCTCACTCGCAGTCTGAGCTCCAGAATCTCTGGGTTGACTGTTTCCGAACGTCAACAATGTTCTTCATGTACCTTAAATTGCATGCAATTTTCTCTTTGTCAACAAAGTAACATAGTCTTTAAATTGTTTAGCCATTTTTTATCCAAATTTTGGCATTTTTCAAGTTGCAACTATAGGAAAGAGGATTGACAATGTTGAAAGGAAAGAGGGGTTGTATTATCTCACACCAAAAAGCACTTTCATAAATCACGAACATGCAGAACATGTACAAGCTCAATAGGTGTTGTATGATTTAAAACAAGCACCATGAGCATTGTATGAATGTCTAACCATATATCTATAGAGTAATAACTCGACCAAACTCTTTTTGTTTAGAATGAGAATGGTGAGATTTTTATTGCACAAATCCATGTTGATGATATTATGTTTGGGTCAACTAAGAAAGAAATGATTGATTATTGATTAATTTATGAGTGTGATGTCTAAAGAGTTTGAGATGAATATTATGAAGGGAAAAACAACAATTGTTTTTGTTAAAAATTGAGAATTTATAAAACATCGAGTTTTAATTTTTTTTTTTTTTATAAAACTCAAGAACTCAGAATTTACAAAACAGTGAAATAAAATAATAAAACTTAATAAAGATCGAATCTTGTACCTTTTATATTGATCTTTGTGGATTGCTCACCACCTTACCTTCCTTGATATGTCTCTACACCAAGAAACAAGTGAATGGACACAATTATATACAACTATGCTCACTTATTTTTTATTTCTTTTCTAAAAATAAAATCAAATGAATGTTTATAAGAGGTAAGTGTTTGTTTTAGGTTATACAGAGAGCAAAAATACAATTCTTGTTCTCTAATTTTCTTTTTCTTTCTCAAACATACATATAACCAAAAACTGCTCCAAAAGAAAATTATTTCTTTTCTTTTTATAGACAATAATTAGGGTTTCATTAATCAAAATTAACATTGAACCCCATGTTTATTAAAATTAAATTTTTACCTTGTATAATATAATTAATTCAAATTAATTCATGTTATATTATGAAATCGAACTTGTAACCTCTAATTAATTCATAATTACTTTATACTCGGTCACTACTGAAAATTGAATTCAAAACCTCTTATAAAATTAATTAAATAATTATTAATTCATCATTAATAATTAACTAATTAATTATTAAATAATTTGAATAATCAATATTATTCAAATGTCAAGTGAACATATATTTTACTATTTATATAACAACTATAATTGGAAGATCCAGTTACAATATTTTATATACACGTTTCTTACAGTGCAATGAGCTATCAAAGGGACTCGATGAACCTATAGTTTTGAACTCCAATAATATTAGAATTATTAATTAAACCCTTTAATTAAATAATTCACTATTATTAATCTCAAAGTTACTCCACTAAAAATCTAAGATTGCATTCTCAAAACTGTAGATATTTTTATACAATCTGAAATTTTCAGTGTCTATTGATTTAATCACTACATAAGATTTGACTCTCCACAAATAGTTCATAATTAGAAATAGGTCAAAATGTTTGTTATACCCCTCTAATTATATTTTGATCCTTAAGTATCATTGATTCTCTAATGAACAATATATTCATAACAACTTATGAATTTATCTTTCTGATTATATATGAATAAAAAGTTAAGTGTTCTTATTGTTCAAGACCCGAATCAACCCTTAAGAGAACTATTTCTTTACTTCTCATAAAGAGTAGATTTTACTATTATATAGAATGTTCCCAACTACTTACTAAATTATATCTCCAAAGTATGAAGTTATTGATCGAGCATCTTGATAAACCCCGATCCTAGTTTCCTTGGAGAATTCATTTTCGGCGATCGGATAGAGAATAAAGAGTCCAGAAATAGTGCAAGGGGCCCAGTTAGAATTCAATTATATTTATAATGGCCATGAGTGTCATTTTAGGAAAAAATGAGAATTTTTGATGAATAATGTTCGGATCCAGATGAATAGTGATTTTTTCAGAAAAGATTCGAAATTAGCGTTTGAGACCGAATTTGGACTCGGTTATATTGTCCAGGGTCATAAATTGAGATTCGACAGGAAACGAAAGTTTTCGGTGAATAGTATTTTTCGAACGAAATTTTCAGATGAATAGTAAAATTTTTGAAAATTGACCTTAACAGTCGAAAAGGTCCGTAAATAATACAAAAGTATAGAGAAACAGAAACAGATCAAAAAGAAGACCATTTGAGTCAATTTTAAGCGATCCGAAGAAAATTACGATATTGCCCTTTTGAGAGATTAATGGGTTTTAATGAGTTTAAACCCAATTGAATTTTTTTTTTTTTTAAGCATGAGATTGATAGATAAGACACCCAATTAGAGTATTTCATAGTTAATTTGAAGATTAGATGACCATAGAATATTTTCAGAATATTTTCCGGTTGAAGTGAAATTAGATTATAAAAATGGCAAAATGGACATTTTAAGTTAAGTATGCATGGATCACGCATAAGCATAATATGCAGAAGTTTCAAGGAGTGTAACCTAAGTGAATGAGAATTGGTTAAAGAGAATGGACATAAAAATCAAGTATTTAAGCTATAGATACGTATAAAAAGTTATCAGTTTATTCGATCAGATTTCGGTTAGGAACATTTTTTTTATCAAGTATATATGAGAGGTATTAGACCGAAATTGAAGCTTATAAAGTTAAATTGACCATAAGATATGTGTAGAATATTTGTGGAATATTTTTCGAAAGGATTAGAAATGAATTATATGTTAATCAAGCGAGGTGAGCTCACGAAATAAAGTAAATGATATTTTAATTCAACCAATGAGAAAAGAGATAAGTGGCATGAAAAATAATGGTTATAGAAGTGCCACATATCATCTAGTGATTGGTTGAATAGATAAATGGATGAGAAAATGCCAAGTGGATCAATAGAATTAAAAATTATATTTTTGGGCATTAGTGAGATTATTGAAAGTTTGAGGTAATTAAATGAAATTTTCTTGAGGGACTTAATTGTAATTGAGCATAAATATATATAAAAATCAATTTTGTCTCATATGAGACAATTGTTGTCGAGAACCAGAAACCAGAAAAAGAAAGAAAGAAAAGAAAAGAAAAAAAAAAAGAAAGAGAGAGAGAGAAGAGAGAGAGAGAGGGAGAAAGAGGAAGATCCGATCCGATTTTTGTTGAGGTTTCTTCACGAAAGTTGTTTCTCGTCATCTCCTCTAGCCAACCCCCAAATTTGAAGCGAAAAGATCGCCTATTTGGTGAGTTATTTCAGTTTAAAGTTTGAGATTTCATATGAAAATTCATTCTCTCTCTAGTTTCTTTTTCAAATTTTAGTTTAAGGATGATAAGAGGGACTTGTGAGGATTATTTTGATATGATTTGTGAGTGATTTGGTGGAGTAAAAATGAGTGAAAGAGAGAGAGAAAGTCTTGACAAAAATGGGTTTTTATGGGATCCGAATTCGTTTTCGAATCTAAGGCTTTAGATGGAAGTTTTAGATGTTAGAAAATAATCTTATAAAGTTAGATTTCGAAAACGAAAAGTTTAGGATCGATTTCGGAGCTAAACGGACGAGTTGAAGGGTGTTTTCCAAAATCCTTCCCAATGCGTTCGTTTAACGTTCGAAATGATTTATTTAATCATGGTTGGATGTTAGAACACTAGAGAATTGATTATTGAAGTCGTCGGACGTTCAAAGCGAAAAATAATTTTATTAGTAAGCGAAATCGAACGAATTTCGTTCGATGCATCTGACGATGAAATTGAGTATACTGAGGTATTCTTAGGAAAGAATAAGTAGGATTCATACAGAGAAAACGGATTTCGAAAACCCCGATTGAATAGAAATTGAAATCCGAAAGTTTAGATGTTAAATGGTATTAATAGAATTAAATGGGATTTTTATTGATTTTAAATGTTATTTGAATGAGTTAAGTGACCCTAAATGAATATTTGATGTTTTAGGGTAAAAGCGGAGAGCTCCAAAGGTATACGGAGAAGAATCGGATTCTATCCGATGACGTGTTGTGAGTGGAAATACAAGTTTTTAAAGTTTATAATTCTTTAAAGTTTATTTAAAGTTAAAAGAATTTATTATAAATAGTTATTCATTTATTAATTGAATTTATATTATAATTCTAGCATAAAGATTTTAGTTTATTATTTATGTATATGAGAATGTGCTAGAATTAAAGATTTTAAGCTTATTGCCTTGAGATTTAGAATATTTTAGTATATTGAGTAATTATACTCGAGAATTATATATGCTAAAGTTATTTATAAATCATAGGTTTCGACCTTAGAAAAGTAAAGTTTTATTTCAAGAAATCAAAGAAAAGAAAAGTAAGATTTTTATTATGAAAAGATTTTAGATGCCTTTGGTTTACCCTAGCCCCAGTTTAGTACCCGACCGAATGCTCTATACGTGATACGGTAGATGAGAGGAAGTCAGTCAGTGAGATTTGAGTCTAGTAGACTCTTGTGTGAGCGAGGCATCAGTGATCCGTATACACGTATAGGGTAGTGTAGTCAGTCCGCAGCGTGGGCCCGCTTTCGGCGACTACACATGGTAGATTCCCCACTCCTAGTGGTTAGCGAGATTTTATATGCTACCACGTCAGGAGTAGATATTCCCTGGGTTACCATGTAGGCGAGCATCAGAAAAGATTTTAAGAAAAAATTCCAGAAAGTGTTTTAGAAAAGAATATTAGAAAGCAAGTTAGTTTTTAAAAACTGTTTTTGGGAGAATACATTATACAGAAATGAGTTTTATATTATACAAATTAACCACTCACTGAGTTATACTCATAATTTTCTTTAAATGTTTTTCTTAAAAAATTCTCCCACAGACGCAGGAGCTAGTCGTTCAGCTGACGAGGTTCAGTCAGACGTGCAGGCGGACGAATAGGACGACACTTACTACATATATATATTTTGTTATTTTGATCATGTATATGCTTATGTATATAGTTGTAAATATTTTAAAGAAATAGTGGATGCATTAGTTAAAAATGGTTTATCAAAGTTTTCTGAAATTCAGTTTTCAGATTTTATTTACAAATTTGTGGTTGTGTTGTGAGAAATGAGTCGGAGGCTCTAGAAGTTGAGAAATTGATTTCATAGAAGTGTTCTTATAAACTGTATTTGAAACTTACAGGGTGGCATAGTTTAGAAAACAGACGGCATGCTGCCGAAATTTTTATTAAAAAGCGAAAAATTTTTATCACTGTCACCTTGTAAAAGAAGTTAAAATATCTAGATAGATGAGTTTTCGGTGCCCTGACGGGATTCCTTCGGACTGAGTTAGGGTTCGTATGAATTCTTTCGGGGTGCTACGGGGTCTTTCTCGGGTTCAGAAGAGGGATTCGGGAAGGGTCCTGTCACATCTACATCGATCTCACCCATGTAAATCAAAGAATATAACTAAACAAGTAGGAGCCCATAATACACTAAGAATTAAAATCAATTAATATATGATCATCTAGTCAATAAATATAAATCTCTAAGTGTTATGAGTATATTTTGGATTGAATAAATGGGTTGGTAAAAGTCTGATAAAAGCCCAACAAGTTGAATTCTATAAAGCGACCCAATAGATGAAGACCCGGTCAACCAATATCCAGCCCATGTGAGCTTCTCAGCTCGTGGGGATGAGCTCGCACTGCCGTTATTACTTGCAGATCGCTGGTTAGTGTTACTCAGCTCGCATTATACACAGCTCATTACTCAGAGCGAGGTATAGCTCGAGATCGTCCAAGGCAGTCTCTCTAGCTTGTACGATGAACAGCTCGATAAAGAAATCTACTTGAAATGCATAACCCAAATTGATTGTGATTCTTCTATCGGAGTTGGAAATAAATTCAAATTCAAATATTGATAGATCCAATCCTTGATTTAGCGAAACCGACTTCTGATTTGGTGCTAACTGATTTGGAATGTAATTAATGTACGATTCTTTCCTGTTTTATTTCAACTCAAATTGTAACGCCCCTCCTTATAAATAAGGACTAAAAATTTATTGTAACATATACAAAAATAATAATATACTGTTACTCTACAAAAATTATCAAAGGAACAGTCGTGGACGTAGGCATTATTCTGGCCGAACCACATAAAATACTAGTGCACTTTATGTTCTTTATCTTGTTTCATTCTTCCTTTTGTTTTGTTCTTCATTAATTGTAGGTATTAGGTTTTGAACTTCGGTCGACCAAATTTCACCATCGACACTAGATTTAACGGATATTAATTAGAGATTCATGTTTATCGTGATCCAATTCTATATAATCTTTATTATATGAGGTACCTCCATTTCCATGTCATTACATGAATAGTCTCGAATAAAACTATCGTACCGAATACGAAATAGACCACAACTGTAGATTTACCACAAATAAAGTATCCAGCTTCGTTTGCTTTCTATGGACTCTTTAGATTACTTATCTCAAACTAAATCCACTTATATATAATATTTATATACTAAGTTTAAGACTACATCAGTAATCAAAAATGTTTCTCATGATATACAAAATTTTTGCAAAATATATAAATTGAATAAAATGAATGCTTTATTAATATTTATAAAATCGTTTATATTACTACAAGTTCTTAGAGCACAAAACCCAACATAATATTGGTAAGTTGAGTTTATTTCTAGGCTTGCAAAATTAAGCAATTAGATAATGAAATCCTTAATTTTCAATCTATGTATGCTAAAGATCTAATTAAGAAATTTGATCTTGAGAATGGTAAAAAATATGATATATACATGTCTACTTCCATAAAACTAATAAAAGATGATAAAGGAAAAATGTGAATGAAAGTCTATATTGTGGTATGATTGGAAATTTTTGTTTTCTTACTACTAGTAAACCTGATGTATCTTTGAGTATTGGTCTACGTGCAAGGTATCAAGCAAATCTGAAGGAGTTGCATCTTGAAGCGGCGAAAAGAATCATTCGATAGTTTCATGAAACAACTAACTTTGGTGTATGGATTTCTTTTGATTCAAATCTTGGTTTTGTTGCATATTGTGATAAGAATTGGGTTGGAAATTATGAGGATCAAAAAGCACAACTGATAAATGCTTATGTGTTGGTCAAGACTTGGCAGCTTGGGTTTTGCAAGAAATAAAAAATTCATATCCTTATCAACTACTAAATCCAAATATATTACCGCCGAAAGTGCTTGTACCCAACTTTTTTATATGAAAAAAATATTAGAGGATTATGGTTTCAAACAAGGCATGATAGATGTTTATTGTGATAATGTATGTGCAATTAACATTGCTAAAAATCATGTCCAACATTTTAGAACAAAACACGTTGACATAAGACCACTTCATTCGTGAGCTTGTTGAAAATAAGATTATCAATCTAAATCATGTGTCAACGGAAAGACAACTAGCTGATTTGTGTACTAAACCTTTAGATGCCAAAACTTTTCAACTTCTTTGTGCATCTATTGATATTTATGGAATTAAATAAATGCTTTAAGAAATTAAATAAATGCTTTATGTGTTTTTACTCAAGGAAAAAAAATCGTAAATTAAATGAGGTTAGATAAAAAAGATATGGCCAAAACCGTAAGTGTGCACAAAGTTGAACAATGACTAACATGTGATTGGTAGCCTCACCAATTTGATTGGTGAGGCTAGCAGCCAACAACACTGTGCTACCATTGAACCCTTAGGTTACCGCTCGAGCAATGACCCCTAGCAATCACTGCTACTGGCGGAACCGCTCAAGCAACATTGTTTGCCTTCTTTTCACTTCTCATCTTTTCAAAGATGTTATGTGATCTAAACTAGGTTTAGAAAGGGTAAATATGTCATTCTTGATTTTGGATTCGTATCACTTTATAATGCTTAATTACTTTCCGAGTCAAATTAGAAATTTAGTTTAGGTTGGTTTAGGAATTTTAATTGTGATAGTTTTTCATTTGGTTTGAACTTTTATATTCTACACTATATATAATTGTTTTTCTCTCTCATTAAGAAGGGAAATTGTTCTTTGTTATTTAATTATATAGTCATTAAGAGCTTTTGAGAGAGTTTCTTATTTTGAATCTAGACCATTCATGTGAGTGCTTTAGTGCATCTAGATTCATATAGATTGTTTTGATCAAGCATTTTGTATAATTTATATATATATATATATTTGTGTGTGTAACATCAACTTGTGGTCTTGCTTCATAAAAAGAAAAAGTGGGAAGGATTCATGAAGTTTGCATGTGAAGCAAGAAGGCAAGTTTGTGGTGATCATAAGATGACCAATAGGCTCGTGGTCTAAAGTTTGTGAAGATTGAGAGTAAACAACTACCATTAGTTAGATAGAGATTAGATTTATAGATAAAAGATGCTATGAATGAAATTTGTAACACATCTTTTAATAGTGGAGTTTCATTCGAAAGTGGCTAGAGAGAGTTTTAGTCTTGTTATCCAAAATTGTTTGGGTTTTGCACATAAAAATCCATGTGCCTATTTTTTTCTTCTCTTTCTGTTTTACTTTGTTTATATTTTTTGTTGTGCATAAACTTTGACGATCCATAAAAAGGCAACTAAAACCTTGAAGATATGGCCAAAACAGTAAGAGTGCACAAAGTTGGACAACAACTAGCAAGTGACCAATAGTCTCATCATTTGTGTAAGACTCGAATCTAAATGGACCTAAGAGATTAGCCGCTCAATTTTTAAGTGAGCCGAATTCTTTTTAGTGAGCCCAAATTTGAAAATAAATATAGCCTAACTAAAATTGAAATGAGACAAATTTCGGGTGGTCATTATGTATATACTATTTGTAAGTAGGCCAAAGCTCACCATTTTAGTGGGCATTTTCATAATGAAATGGTCAAATGCTAGCATGAAGTCAAAAGCAAATTGAGGATCAAGAAAAGACAATTGGGCCGACAATGCAAGCCCAGTTGAATGGGCTATCATCAATAAAGAAAGCAAAAGCTTGGTTTGGCAGACCAGAGAAGTGATATATGAGAAATTTTTTAAAGAAAAAAAACGGGGTGGTAGATCTTGATTCCAATCATGCAAAGGCATGACTCAACATGATTTAAATTGAAAAAAAAAAAAAAAAAAAAAAAAAAAAAAGAAAAAAATTGACTATGCACATATGCATAGTGTAAGGCAGCACAAGGTATATTATATTAGATTTAGAGACTTGAAGTAGCTCCTGTGCATGTGTGTGACCATATAAAAAAATAATTCTATTGTCAATGTCTCATAATTTTAAAAAGTTATGATAAACCAATTAAAATTTATCCATTATATTTGAATTAAATGAAAAAGAGAATTTATTTTAGAAAAGAGAATTCAATGGAAGAATTTGATTGGTTCGTTCTAACTTTTTAAAGTTGGAAGACATTAATAGTAGAATTATTATATATATATATATATATATTTAAGCAAACAGTCACCAAGCTCAAAAACATAGAACCAAAGCCTAGTAGTAGAAAGGAAAAAGAAGGGACAAAAGAAAATAGTGAGCCAAAGGTAGAAAAGAAGAAAAAATATAAGGAAAATAATTGGGTGCTTGATTAATGTAGATAAGTGATTTTATTTTAATGGTTTTTGTAATCTAGAAAATTAGTTAGTTTTTCTATGAGTTCTAAATTGAGTTTAATATGATTTTAGGTTAATCCAAACTTAAGAGGAGTTAGACGGGAACCGGTTTTAGATCCAAATTTAAGTAAAGGGGTTCAATGAGTGGATAGTTTGATTTTAATTAAATTGATTGAATTATATTTATTTATATTTTTTTTTATTATTTATTTGAAGTAAATGATTTGTTTAATTAATTGATTTTATAGATTTTGAATTATGATTTATGATTGGATTATCAATTATGTTTTACGATTGAAATAAGAATTTATTACGTATTCATATATAAGTTTATGTGTTAGAAATTCTAATTAGAATTTTATATTTTCATATTAAGTTTATTATATAAAATGTTCAATGTATTTTAAATAATATTAATATATGCTATGAGAAAGAATATTTTATTTATGTTTTGAGAAAAGTACTTATTTAGAATTATATGTATATTCAAAAAGAGAATTACGTATATTTTTTGAGATTTAAGAATGAAAATGAGAATATTTTCAGAACACCAAGGTTATACATTCCCTTTAATGGTCATCAGACTTTACGTGTGTAAGTCCTAAAAAATCACTCAATATGCGTATGGTAATGTCTGGGGAGTCATAGAGTTGCCTAGCACGTATATGATCAGATGTTATCTCTCGATCTGTGTATTTGTTGAGTATCTCCACTATATATGTCCAATTTACCTGAGTACTAGTTGGTGTAGATTTTCATATTATAACTGTTATATGCTGAGTTTGTTTAGTAATAAAAGAGATTTATAGAACACTAGATTTATAGAAAGAGATTTCATAGAAGTTTTATGGATTATAGATTTTTAAATTTTATATTATTAAAGTTATAAATATGATATATATAGATAGAAATTTAGAGTTATATTATGATATGAGATTTAAATTTAGTTTTATTGTCTATATATGAATGCGTACAAATTATTGAGAATTATTTGTTATTTATATAAAAATGTTTTTAGAAAAGTTTCATCTATTCACTAGGCGTTAGTATTTATTCTTTTATAAAACCATTTTAGGTATTCGATGCAAATTTTTACAGATTATTGCATATTATGAGAAGAGTCATATGATTAATAATTTATTGAGAATCATTTGTTATTTATTTGAAAATGGTTTTAGAAAAATTATAGCCACTTACTAGGCGTTAGCATTCATTCCTTCATAAAACCCTTTTAGGCATTTGCTGCAAATTTTTGTAGATTACTGCATATCATGAGAAGGGTCATATGATAATAAACAATTTATTGAGAACTGTTTGTTATATTTAAAAATGGTTTTAAAAAAGTTATATCCACTCTCTAGGCATTAACATCCATTCTTTTATAAAAACCCTTTTATGTATTCGCTGCAAATTTTTGCAGATTATTGCATATCATGAAAAGGGTCACATGATAATGAATAATTTTGCATTTGGATAGATTATTTTAATTAACCAGATTTCTTAAATATGTTTTAGAAATACTTTTTTAGATGAAATATCTTTTTCAGATATTTTACGAATATTTTATATATGGATCCAATGTAAGACATGTACAAATTTCTATTTTGTTAAGATTGAATTTTATGAGGAAGCCATGAGTTAATAAGAATTATTTTTTAAATATGGTTTTTTTTTTTTTTTTAATTCTAGATTGACTATCAGGATGGGTCCAGTTAATAGCAACTAACATTGTACTGCCACTGACCGTTAAGGTCACTGCTCGAGCAGTAACCCAAGCAATCACTACCTCTGGCAAGACCACTCTAATGGTTCATCAAGTCCACTTGTATATGATTTTTTTTTTCCATTTTTTGTTTTACTTGTGTTCACTTCTCGTCTATTCAAAGATGTTTTATATGATCTAAACTGGGTTAGGAAAGAGTAAATATGTCGTTCTTGGTTTTGGATTCATATCACTTTACGATGCTTAATTACGTTCTAGGTTAAATTAGAAATTTAGTTTAGGTTGGTTTAGGAATTTTAATTGTGATAGTTTTTCAATTTGGTTTGAACTTTTATATTCTACAATATGCATAAATGTCTTTTTCTCTTATTAAGAAGGAAAATTGTTCTTTGTTCTTTAGTTATTTATTCATTGACAACTTTTAAGAGAGTTCTTATTTTGAATCTTGATTATTCATGTGAGTGCTTTATTGCATCTAGATTCACATAGAGTGTTTTGATCAAGCATTCTATTTGATTTGTACATATCTTTGTATATGTACATCAAAGTTGATTGATGATCAACTTATGGCCTTGTTTGTTAGAGAGATGCAGTGGAGAGGATTCGTGAAACTTGCATATGAAGCAAGAAGGTGAGTTCATGGTGACCATAGTGAAACTAGAAGACAAATGGGCTAATGGTCCAAAGTTTGTGAAGAATGAGACTACATAGGGATTAGATTTCAAGATAAGAGGTACCGTGAAAGAAATTTGTAATACATCTTATAATAATGGAATTTCATTCGAAAGTGACGAGAGAGAGTTCTAGTCTTATAATCCTCAACTGTTTGGTTTTTCCACATAAAAATCCATGTCTTTTTTTTTTTCTTCCTTTCTCATTCTCTCTTACTTTGTTTATTATATTTTTATTGTGCATAAACTTTGAACATCCATAAAAAGAAAACTAAAACCTATTTCTAGATATTTTTAATATTGTTCATCCCAACATAAAAATAATATCAACAATATTTTGGATAGCGCTACATTATTTAGTTCTATGCTATCATATCCAGTTAAAGAATGTAATTGTTTTGCACCGTCTTGTACATTATATTAACTAATATATTCAAATATATTGTAATATAGTTTATAAAATCTCATTATGTAATAGTTATACAATAATAATGATAAATTAAAAAATTCAAAATAATAATTTATTTTGTCAAATACTACATGAGAGATTTCGCATGAAAATTTGGTGGTATGTCTTACATTATATTCAAGATCAATATTGTATGGTATAGTGCAACACATTTTTTATTTGTCTTGTGCATTGCACTAAGATCATTAAATAGAATAATCCTATTTTTATCTTCATAGTTTGATGAAATAGCCAAAATCCCCTAAGTTTGAGAAATCGTTAATATCCTCTATTAATTTATGAAATAGATAAAAACCTCCTGTAATTTATTAAAATATCCAAAATACCCTTACGGTCAACTTGGACGTTAAAAATTAATAGTTGATGGTTAATATCAAAGAAAAAAAAACTGTCAAGGTAAAATAAAATATAAAAATAATAATAATATTTAATAAAATAAAAATTTAATATTTTAAAAAATGAAACAAAATCTTCAGCATCCATTTCTAAAATGGATGGTGGTTATCAAAACTTTTAATTTTTTTGGAATTAACATATTTAAAAATATTAAAACATTAATTTTTTTTAAAAAAAAATTATGTTAACCGTCCATCAACATGATGGACAGTGGACATAATTAAAAAATAATAATAAAAACAAATACTTAAAGTTAAAGAAACACCTCTCTCTCTCTCTCTTATTCTCCCTTTTTCTTGGTCGGCGAAGGGTTCTCTTCCCCTTTCACTCTTTCTTCTTCTTTTCTTCTTCTCTCTCTCTCTCTCTCTCTCTATGGTGGATATATCTCTTCTTCTTCTTCTCTCTCTCTCTCTCTCTTGATAATGGAAACCTATCGTCGGAAACCTAACTTCTAGATTTCCATCATTGGAAACCCAGACATTTATAGATTTCTAGTAATAGAAATCCAGAAGTTTTTGGGTTTTCAACGTCGTTTAAAACCTAGAAACTTAGATCTTTTTTTTTTTTTTTTTTTTTTTTGCTTTTTTAGGGTTTTTTTTTTTTTTTTTTTTTTTTTTTGTTTTTTATGCTATCATTATGGCTGGAAACCTTGAAGTTTCCATGGCTATGTTGTGTGTGTGTCTTTTTTTTTTTTTTTTTATATTGCTACTATGTTTGATTTTGTTGCAAGTTGGGGTTTAGTGATAATGATATTGTTGTTGTTGCACGTTAGGTTCATGTTCTGGGAAATAGATATGTATTTGCATCATCTTTATTGAAGAAGAAAAAGATACTGTTAGTAGAGATCCAACTTTTATTTTTTATTTTAATTTTATTTCACAAAAAATTTCTAATTAATTTTTTTACTTTTTATTTTTAATAGAAGGCAATTTGGTCCTTTCATGCACTGACATTATCAGAGTATTTTTTTATTAATAGAGTTAACAGGAGGGGTAAAATGAGATTTCTACAAACTCAAGAAGATTATCTCTCATTAAATATGATACCTTTATAGTTAAATAATTAATTAAAAATTAAAAATTAAATAAAAATCCATTACTAACATCCTTAAAGTTAACTATTTATTTAAAAATATGAATATTAATATTATTTTAATAATACAATTCTAAAAATTAATTAAGTGATGAAAATTTCTTAAAGTAAGCTAAATGTTAACTAAATAATAATAGTCTACATTGTAATGGAAAATTTAAAAAAAAAAAAAAAATTCTAACATGATGTTAATTTGCAACGTTTATGTTTATTTGATAACTATATTCAAGATGTTAATTGCAACACCTTGTTAACTCGCAAGGCTTATGTTTATGTGGTAACCAAAATATGATAAAATAAGTATATTCAACATTTTATTTGTAACACAATTTTTATATGTAAAATGACATTAACTTATAATATTTACGTTTATTTGATAATTAATTATGTTAAAATGAGTTTATTCAACTTATTAATTGCAACATCATGCTAACTTGCAATGTTTTTGTTTATATAATATCCAAACTATATTAGAACGAATATATTTAATGTTTTACTTGCAACACAATTTTTAATTTGCAACATTTACGTTTATTGATAACTAACAATGCTAGAATGAATATAGTCAACGTGATAATTGCAACAAGATGTTAAGTTATTTTATAACATGTATAAACTATTTGAAATAATTTTATAATTATTATAAACTATTTTTATTAATGCCTTAATTTATAAATTATAAATATTTATTAATTGTATTTTCTTTCACTTAAACAAATCCAGAAAACCATATTTTTAGTTATTATATTGAATATTTTTAACTTTATTATTTTTAGCAATTTTATTATAACATTACAAAATAATTTTTTATATTAACTTTTTAAAACTATTAAGCATATTAACTTTTTTAAACTATTAAGTATTTATTTTCATTAATTTATTGGATGATAACATGTTATAACTCTCAATTTGAGAGTTAGGCAACCTTAGTGGGAATAAAATCCTATTAAGTTAGTCAAACCCGCTCTACAATTAAACAATAATAAGTGATATCAATTTGAGAATTCTACAATTAAATAATAATAAGTGATATCAATTTGAGAGTTAGGCAGCCTTATTAAGTTAGGCAAACCTTCTCTACAATTAAGTTAACCAAACCCTCTCTACAATTAAATAATAATAATAATAATAATAATAATAAGTGATATCAATTTAAGAGTTTGACAACCCCATTAAATTAAGTTAGCCAAACCCTCTGTACAATTAAATAATAATAAGTGATAACAACAAGTAGTAATATCTTATTTAAATAATAGTAAGTGATAACAACAAGTAGTAATATCTGATTTAAATAATAATAAGTGATAATAACAAGATACTGGTATATGATTGAAACAAAAATTGAAGGAGTGATAAGTTAATATTATCACAATATTTCATAAATTATTCCACGTTACTGAATCCATTTCATTTTAATTTTTATCACCATTTAGTAGAACGTAATTCCCTTTCATCAATCAAGAGAAACTCAATATATATATATATATATATATATATATTTCAATACAAGACTTTATATTGCATTCAGCTGAGTTCCAAGGACTCCATTTCATTAGCTCTTCATTTAAGATAAGGAGCTTATCATAAATTATTAATAAAAAAAATTGATTACCTTATTAATTAAATAAGATTATCCATCAATAATAATTATTGGATATTCTCCAATAATCACCCTTACAACCAATTCAAAGGTTGTTATTAATGTATAATCTTAATCAATAAGTTAACATACCCCAAACAAAATTAGGTTTCAAATATCTGATCAAAATGGATGCCTGAAGTAAATGACTACATTCTAATACAAAAAGAAAATGGCAATGTGCCATCTTCAATGAATAAACCATCTTTGTATCATGAATGGGGAATGAACACCATAATAAGCATGCCCCCTTCAGTGTGTATGACAGGACTTAAAATTTCAAACACATATATTATAGGCCGAAGCATTCTATGAAATATGCAAAACCTAGTTGAAAAAACAATGCCCTGGAAATAAAATACCGCTCTACCATCTATCACTCTAAAGTACCTATCCCTAAACCTGAAATGTACACCAGCGCTTGGGTAATGATCGGGAAGAACTCCATGAAACTGAAAAAGAGATGTGTCCCTGTCACACAGCTAAACTTGTATTTGACTCCCTCAAGTCTATGTTTGCCAATATTGTAAAATCTTAGGTCCTTCTTCAGCCATTAAAGCAAACTAAGGATGTAATTTAGCTATGTATCAAGGTGAAGATCATCCAATCCAGGAGGAGATTGCGGTGGGATTGCTGAGTTGTAAGTGGTGGTATCATCTAACTCCAAGACCCTTCTTGCAGTTGCCTGAGATTTACTTTTGTCACCAATCTTTCTTGAAGAAATTATTCCAGTGTCTTGTGCCCTGGTAGAGTTACTACTTTCAACTGACGAGAAAAACCTGTCCTTTGAGAGGGTCTTCTCTGCTGCAGACGCTATTACAGAGCTGAAAACCCCTGATTCTCTAAGTCCTTGGATAATGACCTTTAAACAACACAAATAAATAAATAAATACATTGGATATTTCAGCAAGCTGGCTTTGGCAGTTCGAATTTTTATTAGAAACAAGGGAAAATTCAGATGGAAAACTTCTGGGTAATTGAACTCACCATAGGAGCATAAATGCGAGTCATGATGCCCTTCCTGATAAGCTGCAAGTTGAGCGTTTTGTCGGTCCACACAATGTGCTCACGATACCTAAAGAAACAGAAGAATTGCATTTGAGCCAGAAACGACTTATAGCATCTAATTCCAATATTAAGAAAAATCCTACACTAAAAATCTATGAAGGCAATAACAAAGCTACTTATATCTGCCTGAAAATGTGCGAAATGCCCAAAAGCACAAGTCAAGGCCTTCTTGTAACACATGAAACCCCAAAAATCTCCATAGGTTCAGACAAATAATTTCATAACATAAAAAAGACTAGTCTTTCAACATAATTCTACCAGCGAAGCATCTCATCCTCTGTTGCGGTTGAAGCAATTATAAATGCCTGCACCAAACATAACAAGAAAGAATAAATGTTATGACTGTTTGAATTTCTAACATAAAAGCCTAAATAATTTGTATCGAACAAAAAAGGCAATAAACCAGGAAAAGTTGACGCAGAGCATGACCTTTAGGCAGCAAAATGACATTCCATAAAAGACTCTAATAGCTATTAGACGCTAAGGAGAATCCTAATCAACAAGCTTTGGAAAGGTGTAGAGCTTTTGTTCAAATCAAGGATGCTTTCTTTTCCATAGAAAACGTTTTTCATACAAGTTTACACACTAGCAATTTTTTTTTTTAATAAAAATATAATATGAGAGTCAGAAACTGTAAGTTCTATTAAAATTTCAGAAATAAAAAATAGACACAAAAGGTGGGGAAAAAAATCCATACAAAAACCTGTGACCAAAAAATAAAAAATAAAAAAAAAACTAAAACATACACAATTGTAAACCACACTTCGGCAGAAAGAAAGAATTAGTCACAGCCCATTACATCTTGAACAAATATTCTATGCCACGATACAAGCATATTTCAAACGGTTTACAAGAAATGAGAGAGATGATTTAATCAAGACAGATATAACTAACACCAGAAATTCCACAGGCAAAAGAACATAGATAATGCAGAGACAAAAACAGGTAACAGAACATAAGATAATGCATGGACAAAAACTCACAGCCCTGTCAAATTCCAACATGAAGCATCTTTTAACATCCTGCTTCGTAGGCTTGCAGCCACACCGATCACGTCTTGAAGTTAGATCAGAAAATTTGGGGTATGTGTAATGCAGGACAGCAGCCTCATCCAATTTAATTTCACTATGTAATATTACACACAGGTCAGAATAAGTCTTTGTCTGTATAAGGGGAAAAAAATGTTCTATTTATTGGCCATAAATTTGATAGCTTAAAAACACAAAAAATGAAAACTTGTACAAAGGTCATGCTTTTCTTCTTCTTTAGGTAACTTTAACTAGAAGTTATGTTATTAATAATGTGCTGAAAACACTTTAATTGGTTTTGGTGCGTTAAGTGTGTCCTATACAATGCCGAAAATAAGAGAGGCAAGTGAGAACTAAATAAGAAAGACAATGTCATCAATCCAAACGTAGTTGCGAACAGCGTAGGTGGCTAGGGCATATTTATAGGCAAAGTTGACATTGACGCTGATCTTGTGACTGGCAGTGGTAGTAAAAGGTGGTAGCGGTAGAGTGGTGGAAACAGAAGGAAGGGGTGGTGTTGAAGGTGGTTAAGATCAAATAATGTTGATCGAAGATTCCTTGATTAAAAAAAATTGCAAGTGATCACGAGTTCTCTACAGTTTTTGCAAGTTCACATCAATTAAACATAAACATGTATGACTTGTTTGGTAACTACTAGAGCCTAATGTTTAACCTAGTAGGTAAAGACAATACTGAGCACTCTTAAATGCAAGTGCACTCAAATGGCCCAAACATAAACACAGATTCAAATGCAAGACAAATATAAATACAATCACATGAAAAGACTCATTAGGCTGGTAAAATTGGCTCTAACATCATATTATTTGATAGTTACATCCTAAAGCTTAAACTAGTTGTAAAAGGATCCACATAATACTAGATAAAATAACAAACAATTAATTCTTTTTTCATACTTGTATTTTTTTGTATTTGTGAGAAGTGGTAGATAGATACAAATCAGTCATAGTCTCAAAACGCAAAATACTAGTTTATTGGGTTATTGTATTTATTGATGTATATACCCTTCTAATGCTTCTAATGTTTTCAATGTGGGATTCATTCCCATCTTCTCTAGCTTCCATGTGGGTTCTCCAACAAAAAATATACCAAATATATGAGATAAGATCAACATACTTTGGGGACTTCATGTAATTGTGCCATCGGTGTGCACCATTGGGACGAAGATGATCTTGAACACGAGCAGCTGATTTCCCGTTTCCATAGGTTAGAAAATAATTTGGATTACCACGGGTTGCTTCTTTATAGTTGCCAAAGTACACATCTTTGGGAAGATGGTCGTAGTTCTTCTTAAACATTGAGACCTAGAGCAAAATGACAAATAATAATATTGTTAGGGTAGGGTATACATTAAATAACCTGTGTTAAAAACTAGATATCCAAAAACATAATCAAAAGCTCTAATGGACCGAGAGAAAAAGAAAGGGTGTCTGAGAGTGTGCCTACAGAATGATAACAGTTCCAAGTGCCAACACAAAGCAGAGTAAACAAGCTACCAAACACCATGATAAAAGATGAAGTGCAACAGACATTATTTTACAGAATACATCTCATATATTCATTACTAGTAGCTCTGTACTTCCAAGTTTATACAACACATCACACAAACAAGAAGATTGGCAAAGATTGAGAAGTGTCTTAAAAATAGCAAAAATCAGAAGAAACAAATGAAATCATGAACGAAATACTTTATAATCCTAATTTTGTGAGTATATTAATTAATTTGTTCCTACTGAACACAGACAGAAGCATTAACAATTAAATTAAAAAAAAAAAAAAAAAAGAGACTGAGTGTATACCTCACTGAAAGGTTCCTCTATATCATCTCGCTCAACACTACTCTCCTGAAAAAATTAATTTTTCATCTCAGATTTGATGAAAACAACTAAGTTCTCTTAACTACAAAACAGGAACAGTAAAATAAAGTTATCTATTTAATAAACACTAATCAACTCACA